>CM033713.1:9670851-10096592 GCA_019671005.1 Hibiscus mutabilis | reverse complement strand
CGAAACAAGAACAAGATAAAAATCTTAAACAAGAAGAAAGAACTCACAAGAAAACTTAAAAAAATAATTGTATTGATCTCTAAATTGAACATTTCGGCAGCAGTGGGAAGGGAGAGAAAGGAATGAATGCAAGACCATCATCTTCTTCCCCAATTCTTCACGCTATTGACAGAAACAAATATACCTAATTCCTTGAATTTTAAATTACCCCTACGTTAGTTGTTCGCTCCTCGTATGGATATCATATTGGTAAGTAATATTCTCTAGTTATCCTATAATACGAATTTTATTAAGAGATTTGAGTTTTATTATTTTGAGGTTGAATCCTTTTAGATAAGGATTTTATGAAACTGATAATCCTTATGCAAACTACAAGTGATTCTAAGTTTAATAATGAATTTTCTATAATTTTAGGCTTTGGGAATATCAAAGCCGAAGGTCTTAAAGTTTAGAAGATTTTCATGTTACAGTTCTGTATGCGTGATTAGTTATTGATGTAAATTGTGTTACATGGTAAACTAGATCAATCCAACAATGAGGAAACCATCAATTCTTCAAGGAAAGGCTAGGGCAGTCAGTTAAAGAATTGTGATTCGGGATACTCCATAACATCGGGGTAGTAGGTAAGTGTAGTTTATGATCTGGAATGACATGGTGTCTTCTCGGTTTGTCATTATTTGCATATAACGATGCTTTCTCATTATACATGATGTTATGATTCATGGAGCTCGTATAGAGCAAGCTCGGGTATAAAGTTAAGCCCGGTAAGTCTAATTATGTTTTACGAACATGATATGAAATTATATGATGGTACATGACATGGTAGTACATGAAAATGCATGAATGATAAGATATGACATGGATATGAAATATGTAAACCATTGAACTATGTTTATGATATACGAGTTCATGAATATGATACAAGGTAGCCAAGGCTCTAACATGCTATGTTACAAGTTACATGAATCATGGAACTATGAAATTATAATGTTATAGATACCTTGGATATAAGTGTACCTTGGATACAATTGGAATGCTATAGAATTCATTGAACTCATATACGGGTGGACTACGGTCCTTGAGTTACGACCCTTATGTGGCGAAGCTGGGGGATGTGTGATTTGGTCATTGGCGAAGCGGAGGGGTTGATCACTCAGGACTGGGCAATGCTGGTTGGGAATTGGTGTATCCATTGGTTACCGTGATCCAAGGATAAAGATGAACTAAAACTATCATTCATGATTTATATGTATACAAGAAAATATGAACATGCTTTGCTATTTGTTAGCATGACATTTCACGGATTCATGTGGAAATGCTTGTTATCACATGATTCATGATCATTTGGTGCCACCTTTAGTTTTGTACGTATGAAATGGATGGAATTAGTTTAATATGTTATTTATCGAAATTAAGGAAACTACCTCACTAAGCTTATGAGTTTGCCATGTCTTTTTACATGGATTTCAAGTCTTAAGTCCTCATAAACATTAGAAATCGTATTCAGAGGCTGCAAGTCACTCTTAAGGCAATGAGTAAGTTTTTAGATAAACTTTTAGACGGCGGCATATGAATTATTCATGTTAGATTGCATTTTGTGAACCTATCATTGAATTGATGCTATGAATAATTTTGAGACGTGAAGAAATAGGGTCATGACTGATTAAAGTATGACTTGAACGGCTGCACAAGAATAAATGATTTATAAAGGCAAAGGACTATATGGACCAAAACATAGTAAGCTAGACATGTTCATAACGTGGTGATAAATATATGGTATACTTGATTAGAATAGTACAAAGTATGATTGGGATCATATGATACAATACTTAATTTGTATGTAAGAAAATACGCTTAAGTGAATCCATGAAAATCCACTAAGGTCTGACGGACCACAATGCGAATAAATGATATGAGCCAAGTGTAGTATGGATGGTAAGTTGTGTCATGGTTTAGAACTTGAAAGTTAATAAATAAGAATAACTAGTAATAACCTAGTTTGAGCAAATTCAAAGGACTATGTTGAGCAAATTCAAAGGGTGTGCTACAATAACAAAGGGCTCGGCGCTGGTTCCATATTAAGGGAATGCAAGTTTTTCTCGAAGAGCTGGGTATTTAGTCAGAAACTCCTGGGGGGAAGAGTCTATTTCAGATTTGGAAAAAAAATTCAAAGATTGAAGAAGAAGTTTCCAATGGCCAGCCGAATTCTGCAGCTATGGCTGAACTGCAGTCAGTGAGAGCAAAACTTTGGAACTGTGTTAGGCTAAATGAACGCGAGTGTCTCCAAAAATCAAGATTAAGATGGTTCGAGGTAGGCGATAAAAATTCGAGGTACTTCCATATCATAGCCTCGACTAGAAGAAGCAACAACTCTATCGCTTCTCTTAGAGTTGGTAACTCGGTCATTTCAGAGCCAGACAAGGTCAAGAAGGAAGTTGAAAAACAGTTCAAGTCTTTATATAATAAGTCTGCCACTATCCCAATTGATTGCCTGGAATGTGATTTGAATTCTTTGAGTCCAGAGGCTGCCAGGGGCTTAGAGAAACCATTCTTGGTGGACGATATTCAGTCAGCCCTGTCCTTAATGGGTGGCTCGAGAGCTCCATGCCCTGATGGGTTCAATTTGGGATTCATCAAGCGATTCTGGTCTTACTTAAAAGATGATATCCTTCGATTTTTCTCAGAATTCTTCAATGGGAAGATGTCAGATCCCTCGGTGAATCACTCATTTATTGTGTTGATCCCAAAATCAAAAAATCCAGAGTCTATTGAAGATTTCAGACCAATCAGCCTTGTCGGGTGCTTATACAAATTGATAGCGAAAGTGCTGGCGCTGCGTCTCAACCAAGTTCTCAGTGATGCCATTGGTGAATCCCAGTTCGCATTCTGTCCTGGAAAACAAATTCTAGACTGTTCATTGATATCAAATGAGATTGTCGACTACATTAAAAGAAAGGGCCTGCCTGGTATCGTATTCAAAGTTGATTTTCAAAAAGCGTACGATACAGTAGATTGGGAATTCTTAATTCTTGTAATGAAGAAGAAGATGGGTTTTGGGTCTCGATGGTGTTCATGGATTAAACTATGAATATCCTCTGCTATATTATCAGTCCTAGTAAATGGATCCCCAACCAAAATCTTCTCCATCAAACGCGGTTTTAGGCAAGGATGCCCGCTATCCCAGTTCCTATTCAATATAGTGGCAGAGGGCCTCAGTTCTATTTTACGTAAGGTTGCTTCTAAAGGTTTTTTTAATGGATTTCATATTGGTAATAGTTCGCTTGAAATCTCCCATTTGCAGTTCGCTGACGATCTTACTGTCTTCTGCGGGGCTAGCGAGACTCAAATAAAAAATGTGGTTCGTATCTTGAAAGGCTTCGAGCTGGCATCCGGTCTGAAATTAAATTTGAGGAAGTCCAAGCTCTTAGGTATAAACGTGGAAGAATCGACAGTAGAAAGTTGGGCATCTATTTTCCATTACAAAAGTGATAAGTTCCATTGCACATATCTTGGTCTGTCGTTGGGGCATCCTAAAAACTCAGAGTTGATCTGGAGACCTATTGTAGAAAAGTTCCAATCTAAATTTGCCGGCTGGAAATCTAAATTATTGTCTTTTGGGGGCAAAATTACCTTGGTTAAATAGGTGTTAGCCAATCTTCCAATGTACTACATGTCCCTATTTCCAATGCCTGCCTCGGTTAGTTCACTCTTATCCAAACTCGTCGCTAAATTCCTTTGGGGTTTCTTGGAACGTTGTTCCATTCATTGTGTCAATTGGGAAACTCTATGTCTCCCAAAAGAGGATGATGGGCTCAGTTTATATTATTTCAAAACAAAAAATAGGCGCTGCGGTGTAAATGGCTATGGAGATACGACACCAAACCAAATAGTTTATGGCGAAAGGTCATTGCTGCAATTTATGAGCCTAACGTCCGATCTATTCTACCATCAAATCTCAGCCCCTCAAAGAAATCATGGATTGGAAAGGTATATCCCCCCCAATTGGCCTCCGGTGATAATTTCTTTACTCAAAATATTGTGCTAAGTGTAGGCGATGGGAATCTAATTCATTTTTGGACGGATATATGGGTTGGGAATGAAGCTTTAAGAGAAATGTTCCCAAGAATGTTTGCTGTTGCAATAAAAAAAACTGGAACAATTGCCGAGTTTAGGTCCTTTGAAAACGGAGTTTGGTGTTGGAAAATTGATCTTCGCAGAAGATTATTCGACTGGGAATGTGAAATGTGGGGGGTCTTTATGACCCTTATCAACAGCATCAAAATTAACCCAGATATTCCCAATAGCATTCGATGGTCAGCATCGTCTAATGGGTTGTTCAGTGCTAAATCCTTTTGTAACTTATCAACTAGTGAGAACACTGTTATCGACAAGCTTTGGAAAGTTGTTTGGAGCAGTCTCGCGCCACCCAACGTTGAGGCGTTTGTTTGGAAGTTAATCTATGGAAGAATTCCTACAAAGGTCGAATTATCGAAAAGAGGATGTCTAGCTCAGCAACCGCTATTGTGCCCATTCTGTCTTATAGAACAAGAATCCATCAACCACCTTTTCTGCCATTGCTCCCTTACTTGGAGACTGTGGCAACGTTGGTGGGGTCTGTGGAATATCCACTTCACTATCCCTGCTAACGTCCGAGCCCTTCTACGACATTGGATCTCTCTTCCTCAGTCATTGCTCCCTTTTTAGTTTTGATCCTATTTTGGATTAGGGATGCTTATCGAGCGAGTCAGTCATGGGTTAGACAGTGTTTGACTCAACTAAAAAATTATTTGATTCAGGTTTGAATCGACTCGATACTCGATATCTCGATAAAATTTTGTTTGACTTATGCTCGTTAAAAAAATTCGTTCGTGAAGCTCGCAAGATTTTTTTTACTTTTTTTAATATATGTAAAATCTATATTGAGCTTAATATAAACATAAATTAATAAATTTAACAAAAAATGATCAAAATAGTGTGTGAAGCAATTCCAGAATCTAAACTTCAAAGTAACAATCTACAAGTACACCAAGCTATTGTATGGTAAAAAATAACGAATTGCTCACGAATTTATCGAGTCGAATTAGGCCTTACTCGATCTGTTAAAATCTTGAGTCGAACTAGAGTTCGAGTCGAGTCAACTCGAGTCAAACGCTGATCAAATTTTAACCGAGTTAAGTTCGAATTGCTCGCGACCTGCTCAATTTAGTTAGCACCCTAATTGAGATACCGGTACAGGTGAAGGCCATGGAGCTAATTGATAAGTTAGAGGTGTCGATACAAACCTACAAGGCCCTTGTAGCAGGATGTTGGTGCATTTCTTTCTACGGCAATGTGTCACATTCTCGAATCCAAAGATTTAGAATGTAACAACGTTACTTACAAACGAATCCCATAAGTTTGCAATAAAAAAATATTGAGCTAAACAAAAATTCTTACAATTTCATTTGTAGATGATCTTCGTCTCGATCACAGTCTCAAACTTTATCCATGGCTAGGTCTCCCGAAATTTCTATTTTGTTGATCCACGAAGACCCTCGACCTACTGAACTGGATCGCTTACGACCCATGACGGGACCGGATGATCGGAGACTCGGAAAACGGAACTTGTGTAGGGACAAAGTTGTGTGGAGGTTTGGGGCTGTGGTTCCCCAATTTTTTTATTAAAAAATATAATATTTTTATTTATTTATTTGGACCTTCAATTTTCAATTCATTTAAATTTAACCCCTTTTCAATAACTAATTATACTTTATTCCCTTGTCTTGATTCATGATTCCTTCAATATATATAATTACCAAGACTTTGAACCCTAATTTAAGACAACAAGAAGAAGATAAACAATAGATGTAGCACCTTGAGGCTTGAGCTACAACTTCAATGGCTGGCCCACAACTTTTTTTGATATGTCATGCAATGCAAAGACACCCCCCCCACCCCCCGGGGAAATTTTATAATTTCCCATGACAACCCTAATGCTATCACACTCATTTAACATCTAATCGAATTGGTTGAATAGAAAATCGTTTTTTAATCAATTTGTCGAATATATGAAAAATTGACATAATAGAAAATGTCGGATTTCCAATGAAATAAATTATTTTTTTAAATATATTAATATGATTACAAAGCAATATATATTTAACTTTTAACCATTAAATATCGCATACACATCGTGCATATATAATACTCGAACTCTAATCGCATAAATAAAATACATCATTATTTACTATTGAGATCACTCTACATATTCAATGAAATAAATTATTTAAATAAAGAAGATTAGGTTATCGACATTAAATATAATAATATTTAATTTAGCTCATCATTATCCTCCAAAAATGATATCACTGGATTACAGATTGGCAGTTTTTTGCACTTCTTTGCAGCTATTTTAATTGTTTAACAGTAACAATACCCTTAACCTTAAGTTGATATGGTTATAAAAGTTTAAATTTTTTTACTGAAATATTGATATTATTTTTTTTGTAATTTTTTATAATATGACAAAAAAATAACTGAAGTCGATATTTCAATAAAAAAACATTAATATTATCATTTCATCACGTCTGAGTCAATTTAAAAAAAATAAAAATATGGTGCACAATAAAAGTTAAAAAACTAAAACTATTAAATTACTAAAATTTAAGGACAAAAAAGTCATCCTGTCCAGAAAAATGTTTATTCAAGTAAAAGTCTATATTATAGTTTGATTTAAGAATATACAATGGTTGAGAGTGAATTATGATTATTAAAAAGTTTAGTATATCTTAAGCATATTTTGAGTTTAAATTTATATATATAAAAGAGTATTGTTGAAAATATTTATCTATTAAATTAAATGTATAATATTTATCGACTCATATCAATCAAGATAAAATTTTTAAAAATAAAAAAAGATAACTAAAAAATAAATTGAGTCGAATTAAAATAATAAGGGGATGAAATTAAATTTGATTACTGATCCTGCTTGACCGCCCCACGAGGTAAACATGGTTCAGTTCTTCAACACAGCCGAATTCATGGAACTTGCTCGAATGATCGAGACGTATGTCGAGCCATGACACGTATGTAAAATTTCCACCCCTCTTCCCTAGAAAGATTCAGAAGATTAAACAAGGTTTTCATCTTCTACGTAGCTCCACTCATTTTTCTTTCAAATATTTAGGCTTAAATAAACTTTAGGCGCCTAAAGTATATTTCTTTTGAACTTTAGGTGTTTAAAGTATTAATTTTGTAAAAATAAGTGTTTAAAGTTTTTAAAATTAAAATTTCAAGGGCCGGCTGTTAAAAAACCCGTTAACCATTTAAAACGTGACACGTGGCATAAAAAATTATTTTTTTAATTATTTTTTAAAAAAAATTAAAATTATTTTAAAAAAACTTAAAATTTATAAAATCATTCAAATCAGTCCTTAAAACCCCTAAATTCGAAATCTCCAAATTTTCAATATTGTCGTCGCCGGCCGACGTCTCCGGCCCTACCCTTTCGGTCGTTGGGCTTAGCCGACCGTTTTTTCTCACCCTACGTCGCCGGAAATCGACGAACGGTGTGTGAATCGAATGGTTCACGTTCAACGTGAAATAAATAATAAATGAAATGACTAGAGGAGAAGACAATAGCATTAAATATACATATATAAGGTACCATAAAACAGTATAATAATTAAAGACCAAACTAAATATTATAAGACAGATCAAGATTAGCTAAAACAGCTGAGATTCTTAATCCCCAAGCATTGGGATCAGGGATGACAACTAATCCAACATTTTGAGATTTTTTTTCTCCTTTTTTGCATGAAAAGATATTGATTTGTAATGATATGGAATCTATCTGAATTTGTGAATATTTATGTGGTAGAATAAGAGAAATTATTTTATGTACATATAGTGAAATTATTTTATGAAATTTTATCTTCCATATTTCTTAAAAAAACTCACAAATCTTGTTCAAGATGATCTCTATTATATTTGAGAATAATAAAGATCATATGTTTTATTTGTGTTCTTTTTCATGCTCTAACACTAAAAAATTAAAATTTAAGTTCTAACTCTAAATTTTAAATTATAAACTCTAAAACTTAAAAATACACTCTACTTTAATTTCTTGAATTCTAATCTTAAATCTTAATATTCGACTGTAAAATTAATTTTTTAATATTAAAGTATAAATAGGTACACCAAAAAGGGAAGAGAATTTCTATTTATGTTGAGAACACGTCTTCATAAGAACCTTCACCAAGAACGTCTTAAATTCAGAACAAGTATCATCAAGAGGAGTGTGATGACGGAATAATTCGTCTTAGAAAAAAATTATTCGGAAAGACATATTCTCTAGGAGATGTTTCTGCATAATATATTTTACGTGATGTTTTTTTTCCTCAACAAAAGTAAATTTTATTTAGTAAGGAACCAAGTTCCTAGAAACAAACAAATACAAGGCAACCAAACATACACCTCAGAAACGTCGTGATGTTAATTTATTAGAGCAGGATATCCTTGAGTTATCTTCACTCTTGAGATCGGGGATTAGAGGCGAATTTATAAAATTTTCAATGGATTGAACTTATAAATTTTAAAGAGAAAATAAATTTTTAATAAAAAATTTATAAAAAAATTTAAATTATATACGAATTTCAAATTTTTAAAAGGCAATTGTACCCTCCAACTCTCCTCGGTCCATCCTTGCTTGGGATGTTTTAGAGAATCTAACTTGATAGATCATATATGGAGACAGTTAAATAGGCTTCTCTTAACCTTTCCACCTTTCTTTTAGAAATATAACGAACTCCTATTCAGTATTCACCATTACCGACTATTTAAATTTCTCATTAATAAAAAGGTTAATGTCTCTTGCACCCGAAAAACTCTTCCCATTAGAGTGGCTAGTGCTTTTTGCTAGTGTTTTGTTGGTGGTTCTTTAGTGAAAATAGGGGCAACATGAAGTTGTGTGACCTTAGCATGAATGGAAAACTCTGAACCGACAGATTCTGTTCTTTGCTTTGCTCTTTTCTATGTCAAATCACAGATGCTCTTACAAAGTTGTTTTGATTAAGCAGCAAGCTTGTCTTTTTAATAAATAAATTTGCTTAAAGAAAGAAAGAGATAAAAGCAAAACTTATATATAATCAAAATGATTAGACTTGTCACAGAACAAGTTAAATTCATGTAGGAAATAGTCATGGAGGTGATAACGATGGCAGTCCTTTCGATGAAATCATTTATGCATGCATGCATGCACCACAACTTAAGTTTAATATAAAGGTGTCCCATTTTTTACATCAAATCCAAAGTCTCAACTTTACTTTATGCTCCACAACCTATACATTTATTTATTTATTGTAAAAGAAAAGAACAAATATTGGTGTGCATTGCATATTTCCCCCAAAATAAAGGCATTGTCCTTTCCTAAGATTGGAGCCATTGCTTTCCCTCCTTTGGAATTTTGCACCATTCACCCCCCTTCATTCTCTAAGGGTCATCTCACGTTAGAAGTTGTGACCCAAATTTTGTTTTGTTTCAGTCTAAAAAGTTAATGGTTTAATCAACATAGTTAAAAAATAAAATTAGAAAAAAATAGAATTTGTTGTGGATACGAAAGAAGCAGCCAAATAATCCACAAATCGTGCTAAGGCGCAATCATCTTCTATTCCTCTTCGTCGATATTAGTGAATTTCTCATCCTCTATCGGTGAGTTTTTTTTTTTCAAATTTTTTTTACGTAAATCTTATTCTTGGTATTTTTTATTGTGTGATCACACATTTGTCGTTATCCTACTAGATTTCTGAATTTATTAGATATGTTTGACAATCATGAGCTTTGCATAAAGTATAACTGCCCCAGACCCCATTTGCATAATTGCAAGATAAAGTGTGGGTTAATCCATAAGTTAGACAGATTACAGTGGAAACTTAACCAATAAAAAGAAACTAAAACCATATCTTTGTCTGCTGTTTTTTGACTAAACATATATACTAGGCTCTTCTAACAATTATCTCCAACCGTTTAAAGTATGATAATAATACTTAATTCTTCATGTTTCTGAATTCAGATTATCTGTAAATTCAGGTCCATTAGCATTACATATTGTTTATGTTGGGTGAGGGTCCCACTATGAGGGTAACCCATACGGTTTGTACCCCAAATTCAAAGGGTGGTTTTTGTCTGCTATATTTGGTGTTTGTTTTTGACTTTTTAAGCCTTCAATTATGGTTTGTATTATAATATAGAGAGGTGGGCAGCTTTGGATTGCAGATTTGAGAGATTGGAGAGAGCTCAGAAAATCATTCGAGAGAAAAACAGGAGAGGAAATCATTTTTCCAGCTTTGAGCATTTTTTATCAACTCTTCGATCGGAGGTCCATCCGTAGTTCGATTGAGCTGATTTTTGGATAGCAGCTAGGCGACTTGGTGATCTTGACTTTGTACAGTCAGATTTTTTATCCGAGACCCGTAGCGTCCGAAATCCCCATTTTACAGCAGCTGCATTTTTTGTGATGTTCTCTCATTTTACTCTCTTTTGTTAAAGACTACTTGTTATTAGTCTTGTTGGAGTTGAATGCTTGTTGTAGGTTGGATATTGTAGTCTTGTAGTTGAAAATTTGATTATAGTGGAGCTTTTGATCGGACTCTAAAGTCCCGTGGTTTTTACCCTTGATTTAGAGGGGTTTTCCACATAAAAATATTGGTGTATCGATTTATTTGTATTGTGGTTGCATTGATGATTTGTGGTTGACTAGTGCTGCTAGAGAACATATTTGTGATATTGTGCTTGCCATAATTATTGACTTGAGTTATAGGGAGAGAAAGAACACCGGTTGTGCTTCTGTTTAATTTCGGTTGTTCGGTTTCTTCCCCAACAAACTGGCATCAGCTTGGTTAGTGTCAGATAATTATGGAGATTAATACGAGCAAGATGATTATGTTGAATGGAACGAATTATCAAATTTGGCGGAATAAAATGAAAGACTTGTTATTTGTAAAGGCTTTGTATCTTCTGGTCTTTACTACTCTAAAACCCGATTCGGAAAGTGATGAGGAATGGGAATTTGAGCATCAACAGGTGTGTGGCTATATTCGGTAATTTGTTGAAGAAAATGTTTACAACCACTTTGATCAGGAGACACATGCTCGCACATTGTGGGAGAAGCTTGAAAGCTTGTATGCTTCGAGGTAGGGCAATAAAAATTTGTTTTTGCTAAAGATAATGATGGCGTTGAAATACAGAGAATGGACGTCTACAGCTGACCATGTTAGTGAATTTCAAAGTGTGATGAATCAATTGCTTGGTATGGGTGTCAAATTTGATGATGAGATTTTAGGGCTTTGGTTGCTTGCTACTCTACCAGACACTTGGGAGACTTTTCAGAGTCTCACTCATTAATTCTGCTCCACATGGTATTATTACTTTGGATTTGGCTAAGAGCGGTGTGATGAATGAAGAGGTTAGAAGAAGATCTCAGGGTTCTACATTACAGTCCGAGGTGTTGGTTACCGATAACAGGGGAGAAATAAAGAAAAATATGGCAAGGGTAGAGATAAAAGTCGAAGCAAGTCAAGATCGAGATATAAGAATCTTGAGTGTAATCATTGTGGTAAGAAATGACATATCAAGAAATATTGCTACAAGTGGAAGAGAGAGAACAAAGGCGGTGGTGATAAAAACGATCGGAATGATGATAAAAAATCTGAGCGTGTTGCTACTACTACTCGTGAAGATCTATTGGCCATTTGTTCTAAGAATTTGGTCAACCTAGCATGCGACAAGACTAGTTGGGTGATTGATACTAGTGCTTCAATTCATGTCACGTCGAGGAAGGATTTCTTCACATACTCCTGGTGATTTTGGAGTATTGAAGATGGGTAATGACGGTTTGGTTTCAGTTATTGGCATGGGAGATGTTAGCTTAGTGAGCAATAATGGAACAAATTTAACTCTCAAGGATGTCAAACATACACCGGATATTTGTTTGAATTTGATTTCTGTAGGAAAGCTTGATGGTGAGGGATTTTGTAACACCTTCAGTGAGGGGCAGTGGAAGCTGACTAAAGGCTCCTTAGTTGTGGCTCGAGGAAAGAATAGCTCAAATTTGTACTTGATGCAGGCTTTGACTTCCAGAGACACTATGAACGTGACAGTAAATGACTTAACTGAGTTATGGCATAAACGGCTTATTCACATGAGTGAGAAAGGGCTTAATTGTTTAGCCAAGAAGAATAAACTTTCGGGTTTGAAGAATGCCACATTGAAGAATTGTGCTCATTGTCTAGCGGAGAAGCAGAGAAGAGTTTTTTTAGAAGTCATTCTCCTCATAGAAGATCAGAGTTGATAGAGTTGGTCCATTCAGATGTTTGTGGTCCGATAAAGATAAGGTAACATGGTGGTGCACTTTATTTTGTAAATTTCATTGATGATTGTTCAAGAAAGCTTTGGGTCTACACTTTGAAGTCGAAAGACCAAGTTTTTGAGGTATTTAAACAGTTTCAAGCATCAGTTGAAAGAGAAACATGGAAGAAGTTGAAGTGCATTCGTACTGATAATGGTGGCGAGTACACAGGGCTATTTCATGAGTATTGTCTGCGACAGGGAATCAGACATCAGAAGACACCACCAAAGACTCCACAGTTAAATGGGTTAGCTAAAAGAATGAACCGAACATTGATTGAGAGAGTCAAATGTTTACTATCAGATGCAAAGTTGCCAAGATCGTTTTGGGTTGAAGCCTTGAATACAGTGGCACGTGTGATTAATCTATCTCCTAGTGTTCCTTTGCGAGGTGATGTACCGGATAGAGTTTGGTTTGGTAAAGACGTGTCATATGATCACCTGCGTTGTTCGGTTGTAAAGCATTTATTCATGTTCCAAAGGATGAAAGATCCAAGTTGAATGTCAAGACTCGTCAATACATCTTTATTGGTTATGGTCTAGATGGTGAGTTTGGTTACAGACTCTACGATCTAATTCAGAAGAAGCTCGTGAGAAGCCGAGATATTGTCTTCATTGAGGATCAGACCATCGATGACATTGATAAGACAAAGAAAGATGATTCACAAGATAATGGTGACTTGACCGATGTGAATCCAGATCCTCTAAATCCTTCACCGAATCCTATTCAGGATGATGTACACGGTGATGTTAATAATGACCAGCAGGACATAGGTGACTTTGATGCTCCCATAGATGATGTTATGAATGATCAACAACAAGCACCTATAGCTCCACCAGCAGTTCCACTTCGAAGACCTTCTAGAGAACGACGATCTTCTATCAGGTATTCTTCTGATGAATATATTCTTTTGACTGACGGGGGAGAACCTAGATGTTATGAAAAGGCTATGGAGAGTGAATGCAAAGATCAGTGGGTTTAAGCAATAAAAGATGAACTCCAATCCTTGCATGATAACCATACCTTTGAGCTGGTGAAACTACCTAAGGGCAAGAGAGCTTTGAAGAATCGGTGGGTTTATAGGTTAAAGCAAGAAGAAAATTCTTCATCTCCATGATACAAAGCTAGATTGGTCGTCAAGGGTTATACTCAGAAAAAAGGGATTGATTTTGAAGAAATATTTTCTCCAGTTGTGAAGATGTCCTCTATTAGAACTATATTGAGTTTGACAGCTTGTTATGACTTAGATGTTGAATAAATGGATGTGAAAACTACTTTTCTTCATGGTGATTTGGCAGAAGAGCTTTACATGGAGCAGCCAGAGGGATTTGTTGCACAAGGAAAATATGACTACGTGTGCAGGTTGAAAAAGAGCTTGTATGGTTTGAAGCAAGCTCCTAGGCAATGGTACAAGAAGTTTGAATCTGTTATAGGGGAGCAAGGCTACAAGAAGACTACTTCTGATCATTGTGTTTTTGTTAAGAGATTCTCTGGTGATGATTTTATTATCCTTTTACTCTATGTTAATGATATGCTTATTGTTGGTCGTAATGCTTCCACAATTGACAAGTTGAAGCAAGAGTAAAGTAAATCCTTTGCGATGAAGGATTTGGGGCCAGCAAAGCAAATTCTTGGCATAAGGTTGACACATGATAGAAAGGCCAAGAAATTATGGTTATCACAAGAGAGGTACATTGAGAAAGTACTTCAAAGGTTTAGTATGGACAGAGCTAGAGTAGTGAATACTCCCTTTGCTACTCACTTCAAATTGAGTGTCAAGCATAGTCCTTCCACAGAAAATGAGAAGGAAGAGATGCAGAAAGTTCCTTACTCTTCATCCGTGGGCAGTTTGATGTATGCAATGGTTTGCACGATACCATACTTGGCTTATGCTGTTGGTACAGTTAGTTAGTTTCTTTCTAATCCAGGCAAATAGCATTAGGATGCAGTGAAGTGGATCATGAGATATCTTCATGGCAGTTCCAACTTAAAACTTTGTTTCGGCAATGAGAAACCTATTCTTGTTGGATATACAGATTCAGACATGGCTGGGGATATTGACGCGATGAGATATACTTCAGGTTACTTGATCACTTATGTAGGGGGAGCTGTGGCATGACAATCGAGATTGCAAAAGTGTGTTGCCTTATCCACCACCGAATCAGAGTTCATTGCAGCGACCAAAGTGTGCAAGGAGATGCTTTGGATGAAGAAATTTGTACATGAACTTGGTTTTACTCAAGAGAGGTATGTCTTGTATTGTGATAGCCAGAGCGTGATTCATCTTGGTAAGAACTCAACTTTTCATGCTAGATCTAAGCATATTGATGTGAGGTACCATTGGATACGAGATGTTCTTGAGGCTAAATTGTTAGAGCTTGAGAAGATTTATACTGATGATAAACGTGTTGATATGTTGACTAAAGCCTTACTAAGAGGAAAGTTTGAAGCATGCTGCTTGATAGCCGACATGAAGACATTCCCCGCATAGTGGGAGGGGGCGATTTGATGGGTGAGGGTGCCACTATGTGGGTAACCCACACCGTTTGTACCCCAAATTCAAAGGGGTGGCTGTTTGTCTGCCATATTTGGTGTTTGTTTTTGACTTTTTAAGCATTCAATTATGGTTTGTATTATAATTTAGAGAGGTGGGCAGCTTTGGATTGCAGATTTGAGAGATTGAAGAGAGCTCAGGAAATCATTCGAGAGAAAAACAGGAGAGGAAATCATTTTCCAGCTTTGAGCAGTTTTGATCAACTCTTCGATCGGAGGTTCATCCGTGGTTCGTTGAGCTGATTTTTGGACAACAACTAGGCGACTTGGTGATCTTGACTTTGTACAGTCGGATTTTTCATCCGAGACCCGTAGCATCCGAAATCCCCATTTTACAGCAGCTGCGTTTTTGGTGATGTTCTCTCATTTTATTCTATTTTGTTAAAGACTACTTGTTATTAGTCTTGTTGGAGTTGAATGCTTGTTGTAGGTTGGATATTGTAGTATTGTAGTTGAACATTTGATTATATTGGAGCTTTTGATCGGACTCTAAAGTCCCGTGGTTTTTACCCTTGATTTAGAGGGGTTTTCCACGTAAAAATATCGGTGTCTCGATTTATTTGTGTTGTGGTTGCATTGATGATTTGTGGTTGATTAGTGCTGCTAGAGAACATATTTGTGATATTGTGCTTGCCATAATTATTGACTTGAGTTATAGGGAGAGAAAGAACATCGGTTGTGCTTTCACTTAATTTCGGTTGTTCGGTTTCTTCCGCAACAGTTTATTGGCTAGTTGGTTGTTAGTGATAGTTGTTGCAGCAGGCACATCATTTAAATGGTTTTAATGCAGAAAGTCATGGTTTGGTTCATGAATCTTGATGGGATTTTTGGGTAATCGAATTTGAACTTGTTGCAAGCTTGGATAAATACATAATAGTTCATGCCACCTGTAAAGGAAAAGAAATTTCAATATTCATCAATAGTTGTTTCTTAAATCTGGAGTTGGGTTTTCATTTTCCAGGCAATTAAGATTCAGAAGATTGATTGAATATATATGATATTAATATAGAGTCAGAGTGCATTACTTTTTACACTAAAGATATACCATGTTACCATGTTTAATTTTTAAATATTCGTATTCGACATTTATATTCGTATTCGACATTTATATTCGATTCGTATTTAAACATGTGTATGAATAAATATATACTCATATCCAGCATTTGGTAACCAACAAGTTTTGGATGAACTATATCAAATATATATTTAATTCAACATGTTTCGGTTTGTCTTTAATTGTTGCTTTGATTTTACCTAGGTGTGTAGGTAGCATTGGTAAGGCTGTGTGTTGATCGCATTTTCGCCAGTGGATTGTTGTTTGTATGATGTGACGAATCTTTTTTGTGTTTGTTTTTTGAGTCTTGGGTGAATGGTGTGGTTGTTTTTGCTTTTAAGCGTATCCTTGTAGTCTCGAATTTAAATGACAAGGCAAATTTTACTCTCAAAAAGAAAATATACATTCAAGCTTTGGAGACGATATTATTACGATAAAGAGTCACAAATCATGAACATGGGTCATAAAATGGACATAAACTATATAAAGTATCCAACATTTAATATCGAGTTTTGTTTCTCAAGTTCAGATACTAGAGTTAACTAAGAAGTTTCTTGGTCTTGGTTCGTAAAAGGAACAAAATTATTCAAATCAGACAGCAAAAGTCATGATGTTTTTGTCAAAATCCAATTACTACAGGACTCGACAATTTGTGCTTCTCCCATTCTTGGGTGGAACCATGGAGTGTTCCTCCATTAGTGGAGAAAAAGCAGATATAAAAAATGGAACACGTGGAGAAAGAGATATTTGGTTTGGTTCTCATTATTGCTTTGTTATTCTTTGTTATAATTGATTCTGGGGAAGAAAGTGAAATCCACATTTCCGTGTCACAGTAGTATATTATTGTCAAGAGCTACTTGGACAGTTTGGATCAGTTTGACAGTACTAGTTGTCGGAAAATCAGACTGTTTAATTTGATTTGTAGACCAACTTTCAAAAGCTAGTTGCTGATCAATGGAGTATGGCAAAGGTGCACTTATTCACAGATAAGGTTAAAAACTCTCCTTACAGGATCAACATTCCATTGTTAAGGTGTACAACTAATATTTTTCCTAGTTTTGCTGGGTAGAAATTGCTAGATGTTGCTTTGGTTTAGTCCTTGTGCCTTGTTGTATTGTATTACTTTTTTCTATTTAAATTTAAAATATTTTTTTTATGAGACACGCAATATAAGTCAAAGACTTGTATGATTTTTATCATAATCAATAAAATTATATTATCGTGTAAAAAATAATGATCATGTAACTTTTATATGATATTGAATAGTTTGTAATTGTCGATGTTATTTCTTGATATTGAAAAGTATAATACTATTTAAAAAAAATCTTTTATACGAAGAGAGTTATAAATTCTTCCGCAAAAAAGTTGATATCTCCTTCAATTTTTATTTTATTTTAAAGGTTAAATCATACTCTATCTATTGGATATATTGTTTGATTACAAAAAAAAAACGTATTCTCCATGAAACCTTGAATAAGGTTTCCTACTATTAATTATTATCTATTATAGGAGTAATAAATATAATTAATTAATAATCTAGTATTTTCAAAATATCAATTTAATTTTATTAATTAGAATTTGAGTCAGTCTTTAAAAGAGCATGCGTCTTCTTTATATGAGGCTCATATATTTTTATATTTAAATAAATATATCTTTAACGATAGAGGGGTATGAGAACGGTCAACCGGTGGATTTTGGTGAGGGGGGAAGTGCGGTGGTGATAGGCGGTGATAATGGGGTTTGGAGAAATAATATTCAAAAACTTTTTAGAATTTCGTGATTTAGATTTGGGGCGACCGGAAAAGGGCGGTCGACCATTCAAGATTAGTGACAAAGGGGTGGTTGGCGACGACAGCGACAATAGGCTATGGACTAGAGATTTGGTATTAGAGATTTAGGGATTTTAGTGTTTTGTTTGAAATTTAGGGATTTTGAGTGTTTAGAAAATTAGGGATTTTAATTTTTTAAATAAAAATAAAAGTTACAAAAATATAAAACCGGCACTTATCGTATTTTGATTAGTTAATAAAATTTTTTTAACTTCTGTTATAAAAAACTTTAAAATAATTATGGAATGAAATATTAAATATTTATTTTATCCAAAAATACTTTAAATATTTATCTCAAAAATATGATATAATTTAGATACTCATTTTATAGTTAAGCCAAAATACAAACTTATAAAAACAAAAGGTCTAACACCCAAATATAAAGCCATTGTTGACCAAAAATGCCATATAAAAAATTCTTTGGAAGGTGCTGTTGGCCAATCACGCCATCAGCAATGAACGGTCATCATCAATTCTGCTGAACATGCATTGCATGTAGCAACTTAAAGGTTTAGACATTTTTGCTGCACGCTTGCACTGGCAAGAAAAAAAATCAATATAGGACTAAAATCATGAAGAAAAATATAATATTTATCCTTCTAGAATTAGAAGCTAACTAGCTAGCTAGAAACCTAACGATAAGGATTTGCAGAAGATCTTCAAGCTGTATATTATGACAGTATATTAATGAATCATGGGCATTGATTTGTTTTGTTTTTCATAGTCGTCTGAACTGAAACAAGTTGAAATACACATATATACATATATATATATATATATATATATATATTATCTTTTGTTAAATTCAAATTCTTGTGCCAAATTTATGGAATCATTTGCTGGGTTGCGTCTTGTTGTTGCGTTGATCAAATTCTTCATACATATAAAGGAAAAAAGTTTGTAATGATTAAACCTAATTTGCTAAGTATACCAAATGATTCCTTAATTCTTTACTATTTTTAGGGTTCATAAGTTCAATATATATATATTTTCCATGAAGTTTTTTTTCTTAAAATTGCTCTAATTCTATTCATTTGTATTGGCATAAACATGTTTTGCCTTATGGTGCTAGCAATGATCAATAAGAAATTAAGTTTATCTTGGGTGTAAAAAAACACAAAGAACTACCCAATATAGGGTTTAAGCAAATGGTGACAAGAAGGGGACCAGTTCAAGCCATGATTATTTGGTTAAGTGAATTATCTAATGGTTCATGAGCCAACAAAGTGTTGGAAGGGTTCTTGACTTGTCTTTTTCATTGATAATTTTGCATGAATTCTCAATTGGAAGATATTGTGTCTTGCACTTTGTCTTTTGTCTCTGTTTGATAAGGACAAATTTGGTCTAATCACGATTTTAGGTTAAGTTTAACATTGCTTTTAAAAATTGGTGTATAAAAATACTTTTAAAAAATATTTTTACATTGTTTGGTTTAAAATTTGAGTGTTTGGTTGTTTTTAAAAGTTCTTTGAAGTAGATAACATATTTAGTTTAGACCTTGTTTTTACAGACATAATACCAAAAATGCCCCCCAACGTTTGATTAGATATTTACTTTGGCCTATACTTTTTTAAGCACTTTAAATAGCAACATTTTATTTTAAGTTAAAATAACCCCTTCATTGATGAAAATTGTTAGTCAACTAACGATAAATGGGTTGAAATGACGTGGTAAACTTACATAATAGTGTACGTTGACATAGCAGTATCATATAAACAAATGTATTGACTTGACAAAATGGCACGTCATCAAAAAATAATTTTATAAAATATAAAATTCTTTTTTTGCTGATGTTTCATTCTGTCAAGTTATCTCAAGTTGTTTATCGTTAGTTGACAAACAGTTTTCATCTACATATGGGTCATCTTGACCAAAAATGAAACATTGAGGGTTAAACTGCTTCAAAAAAGAATATGAAATAAAATGATTATCCAGTCAAATGTTAGGGGCATTTTTAACATTATGCCTTTCTAAATATAAAAGAATCAATTATATAAATGAGGACAAATGAGCAACTTTGCTCAAAATGCTTTTGAAAAAAAAACTAAAAGTTAAAAAATTTAATTTATGAAAACTACTTTTCAAATTAAACTTAAAAGTATTTTAACATGAAAAGATACATGTTCTGTATTGTTTTTCGTTCCAAAAGTGTTTTTGAATCCAAAAGCAATTTTGAAAAATAATTTAGAACGGGTCTTAGTCCCTCTGCTATGGTGGAATTTGAAATTTAATCCCTCAAATTTAATTTGGTGTAAGTTTGCCTTCCTTTTTTTGACAAATCTTAAATTTAATCCTAATCCTACCTAGAGGGGAGGAAGAGCGGACTCTAAAGAAAAGAATGAGAGTGCTCCTAGTGGGTCTAGAACCCATGACCTAAGAGAATATGAGAAAATAAAAATGAGCAACTTGACCAACTGGCCAAATGCACTTGCTCGGTTTGCCCTTCTATTTTATATTGTTAGTAGTAAGTTTGTGTTACCAATTTAGACCTATTTTATAGTGTTCTCAATAATGTCATTTTTATAGTCCAAATTTAAATTTTCTCATTAAGAGTATAATCTATCTTATTACTACATCGATAATTTATTATTATTAATTTTCAATATTTTTCGAAATTCATTGCTAGCTAATTTACTATTCGGTCTTATAGACTCCTAAAAATCCCTCCTAATGTACATATAGAGCAAAAGATGCACATAGCAATGTCGTTTCAATCAATTACAATAGGTGGAAAGAAACAAGATAGTCTAAAATATGAAGCTAGCTAGTTTTTTGGTATTTCCTTAATTGATTTAGAAAGTCTTAAAAGTGTTGGCTTGAAATATGGATTTTACAATATTGAAAATGAGAAATTATATCATGGGTCATTCTTGTCGCGTCATCCATGAGACCAACCAATCAAATGCATCCATTTCATTAATTTTTCTATCTCATCTTTTTACTAAGTAAATCTTCACTTGGTAAAAAATTGTTTTTAAATTTAATTTACAGTAAATATTAGTGAAGATTCACTTGATATAAAGATGAGATAGAAAAATTAATGAAATGAATGCATTTGATCGGTTGGTCTCATAGATGACATGGCAGAAATAACCCATAATATAATTTCTCGTTGAGAAGAAAAAAAAAGATGAAGCAGAAGATCAAGTTGAATTTGAATGTGAACTTATTTTTTTTTAGATGAAATTATTGAATCCAAAACATAACCAAAATAAAATAAAGCATGTTCTGTCCAAAAGAACAAGATACACAAATAAGCAATTTATATTTTCAATTACTTAAAATAGTTAATGAATGTACTTGGAAAAGAAATTCTTTCATTGAAAATTTTTATTGAATTCTTGTGATTAATAAGTTAAATCCCATATTACGTATACAAGAATAATAATGGCGATAAATGATTACACGATAAACCAAGACATATATATTTACGTGAAAAATCTTAGAAGAGAAAAAAAATTCGGACAGACGAGAGTAATTTCCTATAATATTGAATATTACAGGAGGTTAGAGTACAAGACTTAATGTGGCTATATAGAGATGTATGGACACAGAAAACTTAGATGTGTTTCATCACCAATGTGGAACACACCGCTAACTTTTCAAGTCGGATTAAATCAAATACGAATTATAAATTCATAAATCGAAATTTTCACGGATAACGATTGGTTATATTATTAAAGTGAAAATTGGTATAATATTGAAGATTGTTGTTCACTAGTGTTACAATTAATGTTGCAATTTTCTTTTCTCAAATAAAATGTTTTGATTTTTTTAAAATCCATTCCTAAAACAGCCAAAAACCAGAGGTACATTGACTTGAACTTTTCAAAGAGAACAGTGTTCAAAGATTAAAAAAAAACGCATAATTATTTTATTGGAAATTTGGGACGTAAAACCAGTTTTCATCATTTTCTCGGATATATCCAAGCACGTGTCTCTACAATTTCATTCAGATTAATCGATCAGTGGGACGGATACCAATAGTTATATCAAAAGATATTCTTTGAAAATTTTAGTTTCGAATCTAACTCATTATTTTTATACAAAATAGTTAGAAATAATATAAGATAAATATAAAAGAAGATAAACTGTAAATGTTGAATATCAAAACCAATTTTAGTAGAATTATAAATAATATTTTATTAAAAGAATTATAACTAATAGTTTTGTTAATTCAGACTTGCAAATAACATTATAAAGATAAATGAAATAAATTATGTCAAGTTAAAATAAAGAGATCAATCTTAAAGTTCAGCATGGTAGAAAACCTAAAATCATAATAGACACATTTAAAATATTGTATAATTATATAAACTTTAATTAATATTGTTTTTGAATAATCTCAATGTAATTACAAGGTAATATTTGTTCATACATATTTTTAACATTTTAATAATGCGCACATACCTTGCAGACAAAGCAATTGAACTTGTATCTCATAGGATGAACATCATCCGTTTTTGCACTAGGACCACATGTTGGGTTTAATTTTAATTAATATTTATGTTATATAAATTTTGATACTTTTATTTATTGTCATAGTTTCTTATTATTTATATTTTATTTTAATTATTTATTTTATAATATATTTTCTAACGATATGTTCTCAAAATGTAAAATATTATATGGTTTCCTTGAAATAAATATGTGTATGGTGACGGGAGTCGACCACATTCAGGCAATCAAAACTTTTGTTTAATATATGGAAAACGACCTTTGTGCTTCAAGAGAATAGTTAATTAAACATAAATATTAGAATAAACTATGCTGATAATTTTTGAATTTTTAAAATACATTTACTTTTATTGTTGAATTTTTAAAATTTATAATACAATCGTTAAAATTTTAAAACTTTTAAAATGTTTTTGGGTCAAAATTTTAAATCCTACATGTAAATATTTTTTTTTAGAAAAATCAATATATTTAATTTTAAGATGAAAAAACCTAAAAAAGTATTATTATTATTATTATTATTATTATTATTTCTGTTGTTGATGAAGAAAAGCGGCCCATGCACATATAATTTTTCATTATCTTAAAGTGAATAAGAGACAAAAATGTTACATCATTGAAGTTGCTGTTTTTTCCCTTTGCCCCATATTATATGTACAAATCTATTAAGACCAAATAAATCAAAAAAGTACACGCCTTTGTTCATTTTACCATTTGTAGAATTGTAGGTGGGAAAGTCAACAAAAAATCAATGATCAGTACACACACATATAATTATGTCAAACTAAATAATTATACGAGGCTTAATATTTGTTTCTCTTGATTGGTTGAGTAAGTATATTTGGCCGGTTGGTCAAATTGCTTATCTTTGTTCCTTCATATTTCCTTAGGTCATAAGTTTTAGACTCACTAGGAGCACCTCTTCCCCCTAAAATCCCCTTCCCTTCTCCTATAGGTAGAATTAAGATTAAGATTTGTCGAAAAACGAATTCTCTTGATTGGTTTACCCCTATACTTTCATTATGTTATCATCAAAGATGAAGTCGATATTAGGGATTGAGGGACAAATATAAATATTTAAAAAGTTAAATAAAAAATTTATAATTAATTTATTTTTAATTATATATATAGCAAAGGTAAAAAAATAATTGGGTGGGGGCATGCCCCCTCCCACCGCTATATACTTCTGTCTCTAATTATCATGTTATTCCATCACATTCTTTTGTTAAAAATAATGTGGTCTAAGTCAATTGAGTATAGTTTGATTGGCATTCTCGTTCATACAATATATAAGAGAACGTGAGATCGAGCATGCTTAAGCGTTCAATATCCTTCAATTTTTGTGTGAGGAGGAGGTTTGGATAATCAGTGGCAGAACTTGGAGTAAAAAATTGAGGTGGGCAACTTAAATTTTTTTAAAAAATGGGAGGATTGAACGAAACTTTTCAAAAAAATTTTGAGGGTTTAACTAAAATTTTAATAATTTTAAGAGATTTAACAAAAAAATTTAAAAATTTGAGGGGGAAATTTAATTAAAAATATTCAAAATTTTGAAGCTTAACGTGAATTCTTAAAAATTTTGAGAGGGCCAAATTGAAATTTTAAAAAAATTTAGGGACAAAATTTAAGTTTTTTAAAATTTTGAAGGGGCCGTGACTTCCACCGGTCCCTTCACCACTGTGGATAATGTAAATATTGTACATTAAATATTAAAAAAATTAGTTGTATAATCACACGATGTCACATGTAATAAGTATTAAAAACTAAAAATTTGGAAAATATCATAAAGTTCCAAAAGATCATAAAATGCAAACAATCCTAAAAGTTCTTTAAAATCCAAAAAATGACATTTTATTTAAATTTGTAAGAATCAAAACGAAATTGATAAAATAGGTAAATGCTGAGGGTAAAATTAATTTTTTTGTTAGAGTCGGAATAAAATTAATTGAATATGTAAATGTTGAGACCTAAATTTGTTATTACACCAATAAAAATTATGTAAAATTAATGAAAGATATTATCGACGTAATTTAGGAATCGAACTATAGGAGGTGATTGTTCATGGCTTGAAAACACACATCATAACAACCAGAGACGAACCTATGTCGGTCTTAGGAGGGGCTCTTACCCCACGCATAATTTTTTTACCTTGTAATTTTTTAAAAAATGAAATAATTATGAATTGGCCCCTCCACCTTTCAATATTATTTTAGCCCCAACCTTCATTCCTGACTTCATTCCCGATACCAACCTTATCTTTAATATAAGTCAAAGTTGCACCATCTATCTGAATTCAAAAAGATCATGTCAAAGTTGCAACCCACCTTGTATCGCCCCATTGCCTGAAAAATTAAAATTGAAATCTGAAAAATTCCCAAAATGTAACATTGGATTGTCAAATTATACCATAATAGCGTAGGAAAACAAATACGTGTACGTATCTCCAATGACCATTATTAGCAAGAGAGTGATTGCATTTGAAACCTACTTTCTCACAATCATTTTTGTTGTTTGAATGATTCTGACGGTCATACAAATCGGAACCCATTGAAAATGCCGCTCATACTTGATTTTATGTATATACATTGATGCATTAATATACAACTGTTTAAAGGTTAGATTAGTCGTCTTAATCTAAGATTCATCTAATATTTATGATAATTTGAAGCAAAATATTGTGTTTCTTTCATTATATGAGTTGGGTTCGAGTTAACTCTAATATTAGAAGTCTGAGCTTAATCTAACCCAATTTATTTTCAAGTTTATAATGTTTTTTAATGTACTATATGATTTCTACCATATTAAATATAATATAATATAACCAAAGACGGAACCATATTGATGAGAAATTATATCATGGGTCATTCCCACCACGTCAGCCGCGGGACAAACCAATAAAAATCACACATCTCATTATTTTTTCCATGTCATATTTTTTACCAAGTGAATCTTCACTCATATTTACTGTAAATCAATTTTAAAACAGTTTTTACCAAGTGAAGATTCACTTGGTAAAAATATAACATGGAAAAAAAATAATAAAATGGGTGATTTTTATTGGTTAGTCTCATAAATGACGTGGCGTAAATGACTCAAGATATATTTTTTTATATTGAGAGTTAAAGACAAACATAAGTATTTAAAAAGTGAGGGAACAAATGTATAATTAATTATTTTATTTTTATATATAACAAAGGTAAAAAAAAATAGGGGTCTGGGGAATGACCCCTCCCACCCCCTTAGTTCGTCTATCCCTGAATACACTATGATGTATCTTATATAGATATACAATAATTAAGAGATCTGATCTCTTATTCTATCTTGTGATCCAATCAGATGATTATTTTTTTTAATTATTGATATTAAATCCATTAGTTTATGAATAAAAATCCTCTACTTCTTTTTGTACCCTTATTTATGATCTTATACTAAAAATTAGGTTTAGGGTTAGGTTTAGAGAATTTAACTTTTTTAGTGTTGGGGCGTAAAAAAAGCACAAAAAAGGGCCAGGAAATTTTGGTCCTTAGTTAATTAATTTGGACCGGGTACTACATGAATAGAAATCCTTTAAACCTTTTTGGTGCCCCTATTTATGCCTCTAAGCTAACAATTAGGTTTAGGGATTAGTGTTAGGGTTTAGGGAATTTGGGGTAGATTGTATTTTTTAGGGTTTAGGATTAGAGTTTAAGGAATTGTTGGTATAATATATTTTTAGTATTTATGGTTTAGAATTTAGAATTTAGGGTTATGGTTTAGAATTTATTTTTTTTTGAATTATTTCTTCCTAGAGGAGGGGAGGGGGAATTTGCTCCTATTGGGTCTTGAACTCACAACTTGGGGGAAGATGAGAATGTCAATTGAGAGCTTTAACCACATGCTCTAGAGATTGTTGATAGAATTTAATTTTTTAGTGTAGGGGTATGGAAAGGGGTACCGAAAATAGATAAAAGATTTTTATTCGGTACTACAGAGACTCATTAGAAGTGCGACCTTTCTATTCCAATTTTCTCCTTCATAACATCAAGATTAGAACATTTAATCTTACTTAAAGAACTTAATATTTTATCCTACTAAACCAATTGATTGTTAGTCAATAAATTAATTCATGTTTGACTAGGTATTCATCTTTGTGTTTTCTTTCTCAAAAAAAATTAATATCGGTAAAATACAACAGAGGTCACTCAATTATGGATTTTGGTCACCCAGTTATTAAAAGTTACATTTGGGTCACTCAATTATGGGTAAAATTACATTTGGTTCACCCAATTATTAAAAGTTACACTTGGGTCACTCAATTATGGATAATGTTACATTTGGGCCATCCTTCATGTTTAAGAATATATATATATATATATATATATATTAATTTGTGTATTAGATTAATTAACGCTTTCAAATGAATTACTTTAGTGTTAACGAGGGTATACAAGTAATTTGGAAGAAAAAATGACTAAATTGATATATTTTTTAAAAAATGAAGGGTGGCCAAATGTAATATTACTCATAATTGAGTGACCCAAATGTAACCTTTAATAATTGGGTGGCCCAAATGTAACTTTACCCATAAATGAGTGACCCAAGTATAATTTTAATGATTTAGTGACCCAAAAATAACATTGTCCATAATTGAGTGACCTCCATTGTCATTTACCATAATATTTTTTACGTATGTTTACTATTTATGTTCGAGATGAAACCAGAGGGTGACAGGTATCATGGGTCATGACTACCCAAATTAGTTCAACAACGGTTTACACGTTTAAATTGCCAGAAGAAAAGGTTAAAACTGCCGGTGGAAACATGATGACTACCGCAATCCAAATTCATATTTAATTTTTCATTTTTCTGTATTTTTATATATATTTAACGAATTTCGCGTAAAATTATTATACATTTAAAACTATTAAATCAGCCAACAATAATTTGATACATCGATAGTGTTTGAACTCTTAATATCAGAGATTATGTTATCAAATTTTGATGATATAAAAAGATATTAACTACATCAAATTTTTTAGTTGCCCTATTAGTTTTCAAGGCTTCGTCCTGACTAATTTAGACCTACTCGCATCGCAAATTTGGCTCTAGTGAGTAAGTTTCCCAATGGGAATTTTTTTCATACACAACACCTTAAACTTGAGACCTACTTAAGCGGAACCAAGCTGCTTACCACTTGGACCAACCCTCGTCGGTAAACTAAAACTATACATTGAAACTTAAACACAACTTAATAAGTTTAAGATTCAAATTTTAATATTCATAATTATTTCTTTCCCATTTGAATATATATATACGAGGACAAAAATCTTCTACCCTTTTTGGAGCCTCTTTCTATGCTCCAACACTAAAAAGTAAATTCTTAGCACTAACCATAAATTCTAAATCCTAACCCTTAAACTCTAAACCCTATAACATACACCCTACCCCAAATTCTCTAAACTCTAATCCTAAACCTTAACCTTAATCCTAAACACTAAACCTAAATTTTTAGCGTGAGAACATAAATATGGGCATCGAAAATGGGCAAATGATTTCTACTCTATATGTGGGATAAGATCTGTTGACATAGTGTAAAATTAAAAATTTTACACATTTTTTGGATCGTTGGATGCGGAAATGAATGGTTGAGATTAATAGTTGGAATTTGTGAGATTTTTTAATGAGGAAAAAAATTAGATTATCCTTTATTTAAAACTTATCCAACAATTAAAAAAAAACTGTAAAATTTTATGTTGTGTAGGTGGATTCTAACTCAAACATATATATTAAGCACTATTTTCATTCTGATGTTATTGATCTCAACTCGAGTTCAAAAAGAATTTTTTATTGAGACCAATTTTTATTAAGTACAAAGATATTAACATTCTTAAGACAAATATTGAGATTTGAATACATACAAAATAGAACTATATAGTGGTCCTTAGATGGTCACTCGATCAATTAGTGGATCTCTATAAAACCGGCTTTGTTTTTAATATATCTAGTTTTGAATTAAATTAGCTAAAAGCTTATGTAAGTTACAAGATCGAAATCCCCAGCCATTTCTTATTGTTCCTCAAAAGGTTGGTGCCCTGAATCAACACCGAGGCAGGGCCGACCAATCCCTAGTTCAAAGAACGTAAAAAAGGAATCCATGCAATAGGTACATGAACGAAAGCATACAATGTAAACCCAATTATTGATGCAAAACTTGGAAATAAGTTGGTGTTTGTATCTGAAACATTGACTTCTGCAGGAGCCGTGACGACAAACTAAAATAATAAACAAATAAATAAATAGAAAGTGAAGATTAATTAAATAATAAATCGAGGTATCAACGTCAATGTGTAGGTACCATGAACAAAGAAGTTTATTTGTTGTTTTTTTTTTCAATTAAGGGTTCACTGTCTCTCTTTGTTGCTTGTCATGATTTCATAGGGCAAATTCATTGTAGAGTTGTTCAAGGTCGAGTTGTCCGTCCAAACTCGAAGATTTATTTAGTATTTGAGAGGGTTTGAACAAAAATATTAAGTTGGAAACTCGATCTGTCTCATTGTTTAGAATGGTTTGGTGTCATATCTGAGCTTGGTGTTTGCTCAATTTTCTATTCGTTTCATTTTTTTTTTATCCTTGATGGTGTTCAGGCGGATCTTGGCAATATAATTTTAGGGGACATACTTAATTTTTTTTCAAGAATTTGGATGTCTAAATTAAAATTTTCAAAATTTTTAAAAGGTTTAATATAATATTTTTTAAAAAAAATGGATTTAACTAAATTTTTTTAAGAATGTGAGATTTAAATGAGAACTTTTAAAAAATTTAGGAGATAACTTGATTAAAATATTTAAAATTTAAAATATAATAAGCATTTTTTAAATTTTGAAGGAGATAAATTAAAATTTTTGAAGGACTAAATGTTGATTTTTAAAAATGTTGGGGGAGCCAGGCTCCCACTAGCTCTCGTTATGGTCCCGCCCTGATGGTGTTCGATTGGCGAAGAACGCCATATCTGGGAAGCAAATCAAGGTCATGGAGATCATGGAAAAAGCTATGGGTAATGTGGGAGGGGTCATACCTCCAAAAATATCCGGTTTAATTATTTTTAGGTCTCTCCTAATTTTGAAGTCAGATAAAATTTAGTCTTATCCTCCTAATTTTTTGGATTCAATTGTTTTCTAGGTATTCTTAGTTTCGAAAGTAGGTGAATTAGATCTTAGCTCCCATTTTTGGTACAATGGCTTTCTCAGTCCTCTTGATTTTGAAACTAGGCAAATTAAGCATTGACCTACTATTTTTGGTTGAAATACTTTTTAGATCTGTTTCGAATTTACCCCTCCGTTTTTAACTTTAGCTCTACGATTTAATAATTAGACCCTAAATTCATCAGGACTACATCCCTAATGGAGATAGTTAGAAAAAGAAGATGAAACCACCTCGAGATTGTTTTGCACGAGGCAGTGTGGAGCTAGGATTTTCATATAGTGAGGTCAGACTAGGGTATGAGATATGAAAGATTTCTATACTACTACAATAAGTATTATTGATCTCATATCCTAACAAATCAAGTGGGGTCAATTATAATATTTTTTATAAAAAAATCTAATACAATTCTAATATTTCTATATAGTAGGTATTTTTTAGTGGGATCAATTGCACCCGTGGTTTACCCTGTACATCCGCCCATGGCATGAGGAGTTTTTAGCCGACGAAAAAGGTCAAGTTAGATATTAATCATTTTCATTAAAATACTAAAGCTTTGTTTCTACAATTTTCGTATAGTGAGGTCAGACTATGGTATGAGATATGAAAGATTTATATACTACCACAATAAACCACAATAAGTATTATTGATCTCATATCCCAACAAATCAAGTGGGGTCAATTCTAATATTTTTTTTATAAAAAATCTAATACAATTCTAATATTTCTATATAGTAGGTATTTTTTTAGTGGGATCAATTGCACCCGTGGTTTACCCTGTACATCCGCCCATGGCATGAGAGTTTTTAGCCGACGAAAAAGGTCAAGTTATATATTAATCATTTTCATTAACATACTAAGGCTTTTTTTTTGGTTGTGGTGGGAAAACCAAGGTTTGGGGCAAACCAAGGTTTGAGAAGCTAGTTTGGGGGCAAACTAAAGTTTTGACACTCAAAAGTTGAGTGTTTTTTTGTTGCTTTTAGATTTTTTTTGAATAAAAAGTTAGTTTGGGAAGTCAAACACAACAAAAAACAAGCCCTAAGTAATCATTATAACAACTTAACAAGCATTAACTACACATTAATCATTTTTTATTTATTTATTTTTCACTACATAGTATTACAATAATATTCTGAAGATAAATATTACAATTCGAAGCCACAGTATTGGTCTTATCTGTCATCTGCCGGTAATTTTGATGATGCCAAGGTTCACTGCAACACATCTCAACTCTCTCACTCCATTAATTAATCCCCACCCTCTTGGACATTATGATTAATTAATTATTTAAATATATAGTATTTTAACAGAACCAGTGAATCAAAGCAAGTGAAATGATTCATGGGTTGGTCTTGAACTGTCACACACGTGGCATATGTCAAATCCCCTTCGCTAATGAGAAAATTACACAAATACTTTAAAACAATAATTAATAAATATAAATTAATTCCGGCATGTGACAAATAAAAAATAGGTTAATGGACCGACTTTTTTTAGAGTAATGTACTGAAATAATGAGTAAATAAAATGATTAGAGAAGAAGGCATTAGTACTATAAAACAGTGTATAATAATTAAAGACCAACTAAATCTGAAGAGACAATTCAAGATTAGCTAAAACAGTTGAGATTCTTCGCCGACTTTGCTTGGGATTAGGGATGACAACCAATCCAACATTTAAAACTTTAATTTAGTGGGATTCTTAATTTTATTTCTCACAAAAATAAATTGATTTGCCCGGGTATAGGGAATATAGGTTATAGAATCATCAAAAAAGGTTATGTGGGATAAGATCAGAATGAGCACAGATCAGGTTGGGTCGGGTCAAAGCCAATTCAAATCTAGCATGAAAATGTATTTTTTTTACTCAAATCTGATTAGATTTGATATAGTGATTTTTCACCCAATCCAAACTTTAAGTATAAACTGACCCGGAATTAATAAAAATATTTTTTATTAAAATTAAAAGGGATAATAGGAAAACCATAAAGAGATATATTTATAGTTATTATCATTATTCACCTTATTTTTTATTCAATAAAATTAGGGATGTGATTGAAAAAATATATAAAGAGAATGACATTATAGCAATTACACTTAAATATAAAAAAATTCATACAATTATTTCAGGTTGGGTCGGGTCTTTTTCACCGTAAACTCAAACCCAACTTGACATTTATTAGTTTTTCACTAGTCCGGCCCGAATTCATTTTTATAAAAATCTTTTAAGTTCGGATTTCATGCTCATCCCTAGCTAATATTGTAATGTTAACATAGGGTGAGAATGGGTAATTTTGAAAGGTTCATTGAGAATTTTTTAAAAATTGAGAGTTTAATTACAATTTTTTAAGGCACAATGGGGGATTTTAAAATTTAAGTGGATATAATTAAAAATATTTTTAAAACATTAACATTTAATATAAATTTCTAAAAATATGAATGGTCAAATTAATTTTTTTTAAAAATTAAAGGTTTATAAATTTTCAAATTTCTATATGGGCTAATCCTATCTTTGCTCTTCTTATGATCCTCCTCTAGTAAACATAGACCGGTTATAATAGATTTAATTAAATTTTGTTACACAGTATTTCTTTCAATTATATAAATTAAATTTTGGATTAATAGAATATTAGGATGATATTATCTAATAAAATATATTTTTTAAAAGGATAAAAAAGGAATATTCCAAGGTTTCAATTTGGACTTAACTAAAGATTTGATATCAATGCAAGCCATTTATTATTGGAGATGACAAAATAAATCAGAAATCATCAAATAATAAAATTTTCAAATCAAAATTAAAATATTCACTCACTCTTATATATTTAATGAAATAATAAAAGATGAAAAATTTTCCCAAGAAATTGAGTTGAAAGTTCAACTTGCTTGCCAACTCACCCGTATAAAATATCCTTTATTTTCATGTCAAAATATAGAATAAATAAAAGAATTCGTCACTAAAAAGAATTGACCCAAATCTGCCATATTCATGAACCCAGATCCCTATATATATAGGCATAGCTGCCTCATTCCTCAAAACTCAAATCCAAAACCAGTGAAGTGACAGAGAAAACAAAACAAAACCCAGAAATTTCAAACAAACAACAATGCCTTCATCTCCTTTGATTCTGCTCTCAAAAACCATGATTTTCCCAGACCAAAAATCAAACCTTGGAGACCTCAAGCTTTCAGTTTCCGATCTCCCCATGTTGTCTTGCCATTACATTCAGAAAGGTTGTCTCTTCACTCGCCCTTCCATCCCCATCAACTCACTCGTTTCTCTCCTCAAAAAATCCCTCTCCAAAACGTTGTCGTTTTTCCCTCCCCTCGCCGGCCGTCTTCACACCAACGAAAAAGGTTACATTTACATAACCTGCAACGACGCCGGAGTCGAGTTCCACCATGCCCAATGGGCCTCCCGGTTCATCCGTGACGTCATTGGCCCGATTCATGTCCCGGAGTTGGTCAAAGAGTTTTTCACCTTTGATAAGACGGTTAGTTATCAGGGACATTACAAGCCGATCATGGCCGTCCAGTTCACCGAGCTGGCCGATGGAGTCTTCATCGGATGCTCGGTTAACCATGCGGTGACTGACGGCACGTCGTTCTGGAATTTCTTCAACACTTTCGCTGAAATCTGCAGAAAAATTAGTAACGATATTCAGAACATTGAACACATCGCAAGGCGGCCTGATTTCTCCCGGGACTCGGTTCTGATTTCGCCGGCGATTCTGAAAGTCCCCGACGGTGGACCCAAAGTTACGTTTAACGAAAACGAGCCGTTACGGGAGAGGATTTTCAGTTTCAGCAGAGAAGCCATTTTGGAACTCAAAGCCAAAGTTAACAACGGCAACGTTAATGGAGATTTTAACGCCGTTGAAATTCTCGGGAAGCAAAGTAACGACAAGTACTATATTGAAATGGCTCCGGTTTCAAAAACGGCGGAGATTTCATCGTTTCAGTCACTTTCGGCTCTTCTCTGGCGTGCGGTGACACGTGCGAGGAAGCTTCCGGCTTCCAAAACGGCGACGTTTAGAATGGCCGTGAATTGTCGTCACAGGCTGAACCCGATGATGGATCCTTTATACTTCGGAAACGCAATTCAAAGCATCCCGACGTATGCATCGGCCGGTGACGTCACGTCGCGCAGCATCCGTTGGTGTGCCGAGCAACTGAGCGAAAGCGTAAAAGCTCACAACGACGAAACGGTGCGTCGTTTTATTTGTAACTGGGAGAAGGATCCACGGTGTTTTCCGTTAGGAAACTTTGACGGCGCGTCGATGACGATGGGGAGTTCTCCGAGGTTCCCAATGTACGACAACGATTTCGGGTGGGGTAGGCCGTTGGCGGTTAGGAGCGGCGGAGCCAACAAATTCGACGGCAAGATCTCGGCTTTTCCGGGGCGGGAAGGGAACGGTAGCGTTGATTTGGAGGTGGTTTTGGCGCCAGAAACGATGGCCGGGACTGAGTCGGATCACGAGTTCATGCGATATGTTACCGTTTAAAATGGAAGGTGTAGATGTATTTTCATTTTATCACGTATTCTGGTTTAGGGCGTTGGATGGGTGATTTTAATTGAAGGTGGATTCCAGATTCTGGGATGGGTTAATATATGTGGCATACTAATTATTAGTGAATTAAATAATAATCATGGATTTAAGTATATTATTTTCATGATTTTAAGTCTAATTAATCAATTGTGCCTCTATTGACTTATCTATTCTTCAAAGCTAAACATAAGTAAAGTTGATATTTTGTATTCGATAATCATATGGGTTTTAACTATATTTGAAGTTAAATTGAGGTGGACTTTTGAACGGGATAAAGATTTTTCAGTATTACTTTTTTATTTAAAAATTAGAAGTCAAAATTTTATTTGAAAGATATTAAATTATTTATCACTTAATTCAGTAAACATTTTAATTAAACATTATATCTTTTTTTGTTTACCACTAGCTTTTAACCTATTGGTTGATTAATTCGGATCGGGTATTGTAGAGACCCATTACGGGGTGATCTTCCTAATTCAATTGCTACATTCACAATATCATAATTTAAACCCCGACCTTGCTTAAAAGATCTAGTGTTTTATCCTACTAGATAAACTGATTATTGGTAAACATCGTATCCATTATTTAGAATACATAACCATTACTTAATTGGTCGGTTCAGTGTTGGACAAAAGTTGGCATGCATGCATGCATTGTTAGAATCTTCTTCTAAAAAGTCGACTTAGTTCATTGACCATTTCTACGTACGTACGTGTATGTAATAGGGTGAGCAAAACTCGACCTGATTCGAAAAAATTAAATAATTTAACTCGGTGCAAAAATATTCGACTCGTCTTGACTCAACTTGAAATTTCATAAACTCGACTCGACTCGAAAAAATTTCAAATAAAGTTTGAGTTGTAAAATGAAAATTCGAATAACTCAAAATTTTTAGTAATTAGTAGATTTATTTTTAAGTTCGAGACGAGTTCTTCAATTTTTTATGATATATATACTGATATATAAAAATACGAAGAAATACTGTAACATATAAAAAAATATGAATATATATATAATATGATTAGAGAAAGTCGTTTAAATTGGAATCAAACCGTAATATAGCATGATAAATAATTACAATTAAATTTTTATAGGAACTCAAAAACTCGACTCGAATTTTTTAAACTCGACTCGAATCAAAAAAATTCAAATAAAGTTTGAGTTGTAAAATATAACGCATCAACTCAAATAACTCGAATTTTTTTGACTCGTCTCGACTCGACTCAATCGAACACTCACCCCTAGTATGTAGTTCAAATATGGGTTTAGTTAAATGATAATTTTAAAGCCATGAATGAGTTTGGTGAACAAACATATATAATTACAACAATCCCTGATTATTTGTTGAAACAATTCATTAATCATTAGTTAACTAAACTTTTTTATCTAGTAAAAATGACTTCACCCACGTCCATTGGTCCAACGGGATGAGCCGCTAGATCTCATAAAACAAAGTAAATGGTTCAGATTTTAGTGTTGTGAATAGAGTAATTGGGTTGAGAATGTTGCCTCTATAATGGATTTCTGCAATACTCGATCTAAATTTATCAGTGAATAAGTTGGATATATATATACACATGACTTCAAATTTGATTATTTATGTTTGAACTCAAGTATAAACTATGGTTTTTCTATATTAGTTAATTTAAAAAAAAATAATTCGAGCTGGACCGGTCAAGTTCGATGATCCACCCAACCCATGAACAAATTTAGTCACATTTCACATGGATAAGCTTACGTTAACACGTCATGTCACATCACAGATCTACCTATAACTCTTTAATTGGAGAAGACACCTATAGAACAATTGACTTGTATGAAACTCTCTAATTATGGACGGAGTTATGACCAAATGAACTGTCCAAAACTAATATCTTTAACCAGCCTATGACTGTCAACTAAATGAACCGTCCAAAACCAACATCTCCAACCGGCCTACGGCCATCCACCTAATGAACCGTCAAATTCACCATCTCCAATCGATTTATAGTAATCCTGTTTATTTTAACATTTTAAAATATTCATCAAGAGAAACATTTGAATTTTCTTACATGAACCTTAACTAAAAATTTCAACAGATACCTGAATGTACTCAGATTAAGTGTTCACCGACTTCATTGTTGTTCTTGAACTGTCTTGCCATCAGGTTCACTGCAACAACACTAACTTAAATGTACTAAAACAATAAATTAAAAAAAACAGTAACTAAAATAATGAAATTCTCCATGATAATTGAACTGTCATACACGTGGCAAATTGTCAAGGCCCTTTTTGTTTATAATTAAAATAATATTTTATCTAAGTCAAACAATTAAGTAAGCTACAAACATGCAATTGAACTCAAATTAAAGAATTACTAAACAAAACAAATTATAATAGAAACATTAAATAATAATCTCAGACGCCGACAAATCAGAAATGACGGTTTTCAGAGATTCTTTCGTAACCTAATTAACCGACTTTCAACTGTATATCAAATAATAGTTGGCCTAATAATTAGAGTATAAGATATGGTTATTATCATCATATTATTAAAATTCTGATTAAAATCAGAAGATACAGTTCATGATTAGCTGAAACAACTTATTTTCTTAGTATTTTGCATGAAAATATCATGATTTTGTCATGGAATCTTGAAAAAGTTATTGAGATCGGATTGAGCTTATTTTAAGCCAAATTATTGTTTTTTAATATATACATTTGACATTTAATACATATTATTGTGTTGAATCCTTCAAGTGGTCTCAATGAAAAAAAAGTATTATATCTAAGAAAAATGAATAAATTCTACTATAAGATCACACTAATAATAAAAAAATATTACCGAGTTAATTTAATTGGTAAGAAGAATAATTGGCTATGTTAGTGTTAAATCAAATTAATCTTGATCAGATCGATTTTAGTTTTGGTTTGGGTCAATCTAGTTTAAGCTATTCTTTAAGTTTGTGTTATCTCAAATTCGATTTTTTTTGGATATTTCATGTCATTTTTTGAATAGTCTAAAGGTAATTACAAAATAGCATATGTTCATACATATTCTTAACCCTTTGACAATGTGCACACACCTTGCAGACAAAACGACTGAATCCGGATCTCCTAGGATACTTCATGTCATTTTGACTTTGAATATTTTAGTTCGCTATCTTTTCATGTTATTTTAGACTACTTGTTGCAGTCATTTAAAATCAATCATATTTAAGTTTTGATTGAACGGATTCTGATTGCTGATTTTTATAGTCAAATTAGATTAAACTGAATTCGAATTGGATTCATATTAACCAAAATGAAAATTTTATATTCGAGTCAAAATTGACAAATTAAGCTGCAAATAAAGCTTAGTTTAAAAAATATATCAGATGCTATGGAGAACATATATCAATGAAATCTGAAACTAAATGACAAATAAGGAGAGATTTGGTCTGTGGATTGGATGGATGGGGGAGAGGCATGCAAATCTCGCATATGTGGGCTTCTTTTATGTATAATTCCAAGATTTATATAGGTTCTGATAGATTCCTGAGATATGAAGCAATAATCTCATCCCCTTAAGATATCTAAGTATCTTTTTTTTTTGTGTGTGTATGAAACACAATATCAGTCCAAGACAATAGAGAAATGGTTGAAAATACTCAAGATTAGAAGATCCAACTGGTTAAATACCACTTTTACAACAATTTATTCATTAGTTGATCAATTCAAACCGGATATTGTAGATGTTCTTTACAATACGATTCTCCTAACCTATGTATGATTTTTACCTATGAATAAAATCATACTTGCTGAACAAAAAAAATATGATCCTCCCAACCTAGTTTACTTCATTCATAATGTTAGGATACAAACTCTTGACCTGAGGGGTTTAGTATCTCATCTCACTAGTCCGGCTGAGAGTTGATATTTTTAAAACAAATTTATGAAGGGTGAATATTTGATTATTTCATGTATAGTTAGTGAATCAAATGATAACACATGATTACAAATAAATTTAATTTTAAAATGGGCTTAATGGTGTAAGAAGCCCTTGAACTTTTAAAAAAATCAATTAAGTTCTTGAACGTTTTTCACTCAATTAAACCCTTCGCCTGAACCAAGAAATTGAATCAATTAAGCCCTTGAACCGAGAAATTGAATCAATTAAGCCATTTGACCAATTTTGACCATTAAATCTTAACAATCTTTTTGGATCTATTGGTGTAGTGCGTCGTGTCATTGTGTTTTCATTTAAGAATTTCTTTAAAAGTTCTAAAAATTCTATAAAAAACTTAAATATTTTTTGAAAAAATATCTAAATGCAACATAATAGAATTGTAGTATATCATATGCCAATAATATCTAAAGAAAAAACCGCCAATATTTAATGGTCAAGATTGGTCAAAGGGCTTAACTGATTCAAATTTTTAGTGATATGGCTTAATTGATTCGATTTCTTAGTTCAAGGCCTTAATTGAGTGAAAAAACTTCAGGGATCAATTAATTTTATTCAAAAGTCCAATTACTTCTTACCCCCCTTAAGTCTTTAAAATATTATGTTAATATATCAATATTTAATTCTTTGATGGTTTGCTCAAAAAAAATCTTTGATAGTAACATAAAAGTATACATCGTCGATACATCAGATATTGATATAATAAATTTTGAGTATATATATATATATTAGATTATAAGCCTTATCCTCTAACTTTAAAAAATAGTGCTATATTCCTCAAGTAGCTAAAGCTTTCTTCAATATCCAGAATTCTTTCATTACCCACTAGAATTCCCACTTGTTCAAATCAACAGCAAACTTGTACAGTCAAATTAATTAATTAGTTTAAATTACGAACAACTTGAACATTGAACAAAATAAGGATAAAGATCCTTAATTTGCACTGTTTAAAAAAACAATGGGATTTTGTGAATGGATTGGCCTTGCTATGACATAGTATGCAAAGTAAATTTTAATGATTTTTATTATTTTTCTGATCGAGTTGTGATGATATATGAAAATTAATTTAGAAATGATATAATAAATATTAACCCTAAATTTAGTTTAAAGTTTAAATTGCTTCTATAGCTACAATCAGAACCAAGTAGTTTATAGAAAAATGAAGTTATAATCGCAATTACGATCAGAATCAATACATTTGTTAACTACATCAATAACCAATAATTATAATGCTAAAACGAGTGAATTGATAATTAGAACATATTCAAACACATACTAGAATAAACTTGAATAAGCTCACATATAATGTAATTTAAACCAAAATAAATCTAAACTAAAAATTCAGATACAATTTACATAAAATGAACTCAAACTTGAAGATTTTAAAATTATCAAAATCACTATAAAAAATCTTAAAACCTTAACTTTAATATATTATCAGAATATAGGGATGGCAACACAAGTCTATAAATGATTTACTCAAAAATAAAGACATAAATGATTGTTATGTAATAATTAAGAAATTGTTACGAAAATCACTAAAATAATGATTATAAAATCGTAAATCAAAGAATACATAAGACAAAAACATGTAAATAAACAAATGTAAAGTTAAAAATCTAAATAATTTAACGTATGAGATTAGGAAATATAATAAAGCCAAAGATCCACTACTTGAATTTAATAAAATAAGATTATAGATAGGCGAGCATCCACCCCACGTTGCTTAAAAGCATGCACCCCATTCCCTATAAACACCCTTTCCACTCCCTTCACTTTCCCTCGATCTCTTCTTCCCCTCCAAAACAACCATGTCTTCTTCTTCTTTAGCTATGTCTGTTACTTTGGTTTCAAAAACCATGATTTTTCCAGACCAAAAATCAAGCATGCACCCCATGTTGTCTTGTCATTACATCCAAAAAGGTTGTCTCTTTACCCGCCCTTCGATTCCCACAAATTCACTCATTTCTCTCCTCCAACAATCCCTCTCCAAGACGCTGTCGTTCTTCCCTCCCCTCGCCGGCCGTCTTTACACCGACGGAAAGGGTTACATTTACATCACCTGCAACGACGCCGGCGTTGAATTCCACCATGCAAAGTGTACGGCTTCGTTCATCCGTGACGTCATTGGTCCACTCCATGTTCCGCAGTTCGTGATGGGTTTCTTCTGTTTCGACAAGACGGTGAGTTACAGTGGCCATTTTAAACCAATCATGGCCGTCCAAGTCACGGAGCTCGGCGACGGTATCTTCATCGGTTGCTCGGTTAACCACGCGGTGACCGACGGTACGTCGTTCTGGAACTTCTTCAACACTTTCGCTGAAATTTGCAGAAGAATCAGTTATGATAGTAACAGTAGTCAGAACATCGAAAGAATCACGAGGCAGCCGGATTTTACGCGGGAATCGATGTTGATTTCGCCGGCGATTTTACAAGTCCCTGAAGGTGGACCCAAAGTTACGTTTAACGAAAACGAGCCGTTAATGGAGAGAATTTTCAGTTTCAGTAGAGAAGCAATTTCGGAACTTAAAGCCAAAGTTAACAACAGCAACGTTAATGGCGAATTTAACGCTGTTGAAATTCTGGGGAAACAAAGTAACGACTACTACACTGAAACGGCTCCGGTTTCGAAAACGGCGGAGATTTCGTCGTTATCGGCTCTTCTCTGGTGAGCGGTGACGCGTGCGAGGATGCTCCCGTCGACTAAAATGACGACGTTCAGAATGGCGGTGAATTGCCGTCACAGGCTGAACCCGAAACTCGACCCTTTGTATTTCGGGAACGCGATTCAAAGCATCCCGACGTACGCGTCAGCGGGTGACGTCACGTGATCTGCGCTGGTGCACGCAGCAGTTGAACCAAAGCGTGAGGGCCCACGACGACGAAACGGTGCGTCGTTTTGTCCGTAACTGGGAGATGGATCCGCGGTGTTTCCCGTTGGGGAACTTCGACGGCGCGTCGATGACGATGGGGAGTTCGCCGAGGCTCCCGATGTACGACAACGATTTCGGGTGGGGGCGGCCGTTGGCGGTCAGGACGGCAAAATCTCGGCTTTCCCGGGGAGGGAAGGCAATGGAAGCGTCGATCTGGAGGTTGTTTTGGCGCCTGAAACTTTGACCGCCATTGAATCTGATGTGGAATTCATGCAATATGTTATGAATTAATTTCTGGGTTTTTGTTTTTAATTTTTTTCTGAAATAGTTCTTTGAGGTTTGAACCTTTTAATCAGTAAATTTTAACCTTTTATTTTGGTAAATTATGTTTCTATTTTATAGTTTATGTTTGAAATTTGTGACTTTCTCTTTTTAGATTGTTGTTTTTAAAGTTTGAATTCGAGTTTTCTCTTTGATAGATCAATGTATCTTGTCATTGAACTAAACTCAGTATAAACGCGGTTCAATCCTTGTTACTGACATTTTTTTGTTTGACCACTGTTTTCAACCTATTAGTTTATTAATCTGGATCGAATACTACAAATGCTCATTATGGATGTTAGCCCAACTCAATTGCTTTATTCATAATGCTATGATTCGAACTCTTAATATTATTTAAAGGATTTAATACATCATCTTACTAGACAAACTTATTGTTGATAATAACACGGATGTTCTGTGTTGCAATAATAATTTTAGTAAAAAATCACATTAGTATGTTATCTAGTACACCTAAATGATATTAATGGAGTATTTGCACTACCGAATGATAATATAATTGTAGAGATGATAGACGGATTTAAATTATTTTATCTTTTAATTCAGAATAGTTCAAATATAATTTTTTCTTAGCTCATTTTTTTGGATTTTTGTAATACAAAAAAATTGGATTTATTTTTTCTTATCTTAATTTCTCTTTTGAAATTATGTCAAACTAAGAAACAAAGATAAATATCAAATTTGATTACAATAGAGGGATTAAAACCGTAAATTTGGGTGTCAGAAAAACAAAGAATAATAATAGTAAGATCTCAATTGGAAAGTAATACGTATTTTTATATTGGGATGGTGAAAGAGCTATCAATAAAAGTTGATGTTAATCCAAACTTAATTTTAATAAAAAGTTTTTTTATCACAACAATCACATATTTAATTATTTTTAATTATCGATATCCAACTTATTAATTATCTAATCTGAATTAGATACTGTAAAAATATATTATGGATCAATCTTTCTAATCTAATTTTTTGTATTCACAAAGTCAAGACTCCAGCATAATATTACTTAATAGATCTAATAGCTTATCTCACGATATAAAATAATTGTTGGTGGATCACATACTTAATTGATAAAACAATAAATAGAAGTTTTTAACGAGGCACACGCGAATATTTTGTATGGTTTTCGTATCAATGAAATCATACTTGATAAAAAAATATCAAACTTTCTAAATGATTTAGTTATGGCCCTGTTTGGTAAACAGTGGTTTGAGCTAACATTAGAGGTTTGACAAGTCAAATATGCTAATTTAGATGTTTGGTGAATAATAGATTGGAATAGCGGATTGGAGTGACACCTTTAATTTTGAAAAAACTGTTAATAGGAGATTTTGAAATTAGATGTTTTAACATAAGAGTTATAAATACCAATTTACCCTTAATAATCATAAAAAATATCTAAATAACCCAAATTTTAACCTTTTTTATTTTGATTATTACTCTCACGTATTTACATTGTGAAATTTATAACTAATAGTTTTTGTTTCTGTTTTCTTTTTATTCTCACACATTTATATTTATATTTGTATTTAAATTTAATAATTAATTATATTAAAAATAATTATATAAATAATAACATAATATATAGATCATTCAAATATGCTTAGTAATGTTATACTCCTTCTGTCCCACTCAATATGTCTATTTTGTGTTTTGAAATTGTCCTACTTAAAATGTCTTATTGAAAAAAGCAACAACTTTTATAAGGCACATTTCCCTTTATACCTTTTTTTAGTTTTCCAACAAAATTCAACTTTTTAAGAATAAAATTGTGTTTCAATTATTTTACATCATCTTTCTTACACATTCTTACACAAACTTTTTCTTCCTAAAACTGTGTAAAAAGTCAACAATGGAAAAAATGAATGGGACGGAGGGAGTATTAAAAAATATTTTTGATAATCAAATTAATTAAACAATTGTCGAATATAATCATGTCATTACATGTCATTTTGCTTGTTTAAATAATTAAACAATTATAAGCTATCAATTAATTTTACCAAACACTTTTATGCAATCAGCTAATAGAATCTGCTACTCAAATCAGATAATACAATCTTTTATCAGCTAATATAATCCGCTATCCGCTATCAACTATCCGCTAATTGTCAAACAAGGCCTATATATCCAAATCCAGGCAAAAAAAATCAATTTTTGAATGAGAGTAATCCCTAGGTGTATTCATTGAATCTCAATCATCAAATCCCAAATTAAAGTTTTTGCATTCATTCACTGATTCACAAAAAATAATTCATAAAAGGGGGAAGTTTGCCATGAAGTCAGCATTTTGGTAGCAACATGTCTGGCCAATGGCACACGAAATAATTTATTGGATTAGGCCCACCAGCAATGACAATTGACCACAAATATTACCAATAATTCCAAATATTCTTTCAAAAAAGGATCATCAGTTGATGACACAAATGGTCAGTAAAGATCCCATGGCAGCATTGCCAGGTGTGTGATCATAAAATGGTTTCTCGATGGCTAAATGCAACATGTTTTCCCAAAGGCCCCCGCGTTGAACCAACCTATGAGACAATGAAGAGGATGTTATGGGACCAAATTGGGTTCTTTGTGATTAGCTTGAAATAGAATTGGACCACTAACACTTTTGGGGCTGAATTGGATGTCCATACAACATTAAAATGTTATACGTTTCGATAATATTTTCGGTTACAACTTAAAATGTTATTCACGACCAATAAAAAATGTAACATATTTTTATAACATTTTAAGTTATAACTCATCTACTGTTTTTCAGCCTTAAATTAGACTATTTTTTAAAATTTTCCATTAATGTTAAGTGTGTTGACAAAGGCATAAAAATATGGACAAAGTTAAGGAAAAGTTTGGGGTTAGAGGAAAGAATTAAAAGGGGGAAAAGTCAGCGGTTGATGATCAGCTCAGAACTGATGCTGCTGAGATTCATTCATGTAATCTCTTAAAGGAACAATTGTGTCTCTCTTTTTTTTTTTGTTGAGAAAATAGCTTTAGATTTAGTGTTAGTTTCTTATTATATTGTAAATTTAAAATTTTTAGGTCCGTTACTGCTGACGATGATAAAAACATATAAAAATATTAGGAGAGGAGCGACGTGAGAGAGATCAAGATCAAGGGAGAGGAGCGACTAGGTTTAGAATGACAAACGATTATATTGTAGTTTTAAGGCTTAAACCAAAAAACAACCCTTAAACTATATTTTTTTTTCTTCTGCTTTTAGCCCTTAAACTATCATTTGGGCAAAATAAGTCCTTAAACTATAATTTTTGGTCATTTTAATTCTATGGTTACAAAAATATCATTTTATAGGTTTTTCTAACATATATAAATATCTATGTTCTTTTTAAATTTTAAAATATCATATATCAAAATAAGCCCTTAAACATTCATTTCTGGTCATTTTAAGTCCGATATAGTTATTTAAGCAAAAAGAAAATTATTTCGACCAATAAGATGTCGACACATCACAAAGATTTTTTGACCAATTGATAGTTTTGGGGACTAAAAAGAAGAAAAATGACATAATTTAGGTACTTATTTCGACCAAAAAATAGTTTAGGGACTTAAAGTGACCAAAAATAATAATTTAAAGGCTTATTTTGCCCAAATAATAGTTTAAGGGTTAAAAGCAGAAAAAAAAAATAGTTTGAAGGCTATATTTTGGTTTAAGCCTAGTTTTAAATGTAGCTATGAAAGATAAGGTAAATAAATTGATTTAAAGTATAAAAAATTTGTACCAACGGGTACGAATAGATACATATTGATATTGACAGAAATAGACCAAAACATATTAACTAAAATAAAACTTAAATTAATCGGTATCAATTTAAGACTAGCACAAAACGATACAACCAGTACCGATATAAGTATCGACTACCATGCTCATGACCCAAACTAAACAAATAAGTTTACAATCATATATCAAAGCATAGATAAATTGTTTTTACCAAAGACTTGGGATACAAGGCTTGACTCGGTCCTTACAAATGAACACAATTTAACTAATCTTAATCTCATTTATGAAGATTATGAACTAAACTATTAGAACATCAAGGACAAAACCATATATTTTATTTATGTTCAGACACATGAAATTCAAAGATTGGAAGCAGAACCGAGGCAGAGTCTATTCTCATAGCCTACATTTTTATGGATTTCGAGGAAGCAAGCAATTAGTTTCATTGAAAACCAAATCCAACATTGTAAAACATGGAGAGTATATCTTTCTATGAGCATATAGAGGAGGAATGTCGAAGCATATATATAATTTCAATATTTAACAAAGCTTTTTTTTATATAAAAAAAGAAAGAAAGGAAAAGGTAAATTACCATTACAACGTGAAATCTTCAACTACAACATTAAGTTGATTCTACCCTAGTTTCACCATGGCTAAACCTAGAGGGAACTTAAACGAAGATCCAACGGTGGATGATCCATTTCTGGGTTATTGATTGTATAAGGAAATGATGATGTTTCCCTACATTCGTTTGCATGGAATCTCAGCTTCTCCTGCTCATTTCCATCAAAGGAATTCAATGGAAACAGTTGTAAAGTCTCGATAACCCTTTGATCCGACTGATATTCCTTAATCTCGAAAAACCCTGCAAAAATCAAAGAAGAAAACATCAAATCTAATGGAAGTTTACCGGTGTTTTTTTGTTTAACCACTTATATCTAATATATTGACTGACTAATCCGGATCAGTTTTGCAAACAATTCTCTCAATTTAGTTTTTTTTTTACGATTCTAAGATTTGAAACCCTAACCTTGCTTAAAGGATATAAACACTAACAAATTTAGTAGTTTAGACAAAAAAACCCCAAGTTTTTTAAGACAAAACCCTACTTTTTGAGGAAGAAATCTTGCTGTTGATGCTGCCTCTAGAAATGAAGTCATTCTCGTCAATGGAGACCTTCCGACGCTTTTGTCTTTCCCTAGCTTTATGATTTTGGAACCAATAGAACACATTCTTGCTTTCGATCTTCCCGTAGAAGCTAAGCTGAGTTGAAATCTTCTGGATTTGATCGGTACTCGGTGTTCGAAGTCCCGACCGGAACAGTTCGGTTAAAACCTTAACCTGTTCGGTCGTAGGGTTCCATCTCCCACATTTTGTTCCACCGCTGCCGCCGTTGTTGTTTCCACTGCCACGAACACTCCCTTTCATGCAGAAACCTGACAACCCTTCATCCATTTCCAAATCTCCTTGTTTCTTTTCTGCAGTTCTGAATCTGAACTGAAAAGACAGTAGTTCGTGTGTTATATATATATATATATTAACTAGAAAACTTTTTGTTGTTTTCCACTTGGTTTATGTGATTATTTTATACGAGGTGTGCTTTGATTTTAGGGTTCATGAGATTGATTTTTATGAAAATGTTTGATATGATCGTCTGGTTTTTTGTGCAGAGACATGCGTAAAAGCTGCCACTGTTCAAACACTCTGCACGTATAGAAAGGTGGCATTGTTGTGTTTTTTAGTAAAGTATACACTTTCCACTATATAAATATAGTTATTAATTTGTTGTGTTAGTGCATGCTTTTGCATTAATGGCGATCTCCAAGTAGGTGAGTCCAAAACCCACCCCGACATGTGAATAATCCAAGATTTGCTTCCAAATTAATTATTAAAATGCAATAATTATGTTTCGGTATTTATATATTGTTAATATTTCAAGCGGTAAGCAAAGTAATTTGTTTTAGTTAGGTAGAGGAGACAAATCAAAGTGGTGTACTTGTCAATGAGTTCACAGTTATTCCTTTTCATAAGAACATTTGAAAAATATTTAACATTCTATCACGGCGAATCTTGGTAAGACAAATTGAGAGAGTCTATTTAAAATTTTTGAAAGTATAAATTAAAATTTTTAAATTTTTTGAAAAGTTTAACTTCCGAGCCCATATGCATACCTAACACACTCAAACCTAAGTTCTTATGAAGAATCAACATCCAAACGATCATCTTTATAATTTAAGGATAGTTTTTTCATGAGAAAAAAAAGTGAAAGTCGAAGTACACATTGTTTGGAGGGTTGTGATCGAAGCTACTGACAAAGATAGACTGAGTTAAGTTGACTCAGTGAGTAGTACATTTAACTTGTCAGTCAAAAAACACATAAATAAAGGTTTTTTTTTGAAGGATTGTAGTAGTTTGTAAATATTTGTAAAAACTCTTTTAAGGGAGTGAGAACACAAACTAGAAGACAATTAAGCCTACCAAGATTGAGATTCGGGAGCGACAGAATTAAAAAAAGCAACTTGGGTTTTTCTTATGTCATTGACTCATTGTGCTTCCTGACTTTAGGCAACCAGTTTCTTTAAATATGAAACTTCCTTTCGGGATAAGAGAAGGGCTAGCAAGCATTCGAATCGAATCGAATCGAGAACCTGTAAATATTATCTTTCAAAAGTGATTCTACAAATTAATTGTAGTTCGAGAATAAAATAATTGTTTGTTTCTTTATTTACAAAAAACATATAAAAGAAAATATAGTTCGAGAATAAAGAAAACAGTTCTCAATACCTAGGATTTAGATTTCAAAGCTCTTACATGATACTTTTTAAGAGTAAATGCATAAATTAATTATGTTAAATTCAATGTTGTTAGAACTGAACTGGATCAATAGGTTGAATCAAGAATAGATATTCTGATCTTTGCTCCAATAGGGACGGAGTTAAGATCAAAAATTTGGAGGGACAAATTATCTAAGTTCAAAGTAATTAAAACTCATTAAGGAGGGGACAAAAGCCTAATTTAGCTTAAGTTTAAATTTATAGACACCTAAAATACTATTAGGCTAAAAATTTTAGGAAGGACTCTATATACCTCCGTCATTAATGACATTAAACAAGAACAAAAAAAATTCAGTTGAACTCACTAAAAGAGTAGTTTTTAAAACTTTTATCAATTTTATTTAATATTACTGAACTAACAATTCAATTAGTTGAATCAAAAATTAATAGTCTAATCGATTCGACCATTAATTCGGTTTCATGCAAATTGGTTAAATCTTGTATTTTTCTTTGAAAATTTAAAAGGAAAATTGATAAATTTGATTTTGGGCCAGAGGAGAAAATATACAATAATAATACTAAAATATGTGATTGCCTTGTAGTTTTGTTTTGTCCAGCAAAAGTTTTGAAAACTCACCAACTTTCGGAAGAAAGGGTAGAGATTACAATACTTAATCTGGGGACTCTGCATTGCACGAGGAATGGAATTATTATTATTATTATTATTATTATTATTATTATTTCACTCGAATTAGGTATTATTTGATAAATTCAAGTATTAAAAATTAAATATTAAATTAATAAAATTTATTTTTAATTATAAAATTTGTCTGAGATTTACTAAAAATTAAATATCGAATATAAATTACTTCTTTGAGTCAACAAATTGAAAGGAAAAAAATTTATTTATTGTGTGTTGTGTTTTCTTTCACCCTCCCTACAATTCCCAAAGGTGTTTGATAAAAAAAAAATATTTGTCTATTAGCACTTGACAGTGTTGTAACATCAAGGCATCCTGTTCAAAGTAAATTAATAAAAAAAACATGAAACATGACATAATTTAGAGTTAGAAAGCCTAATCCTTTTCTTTGAATTTCCCATCCCTTTGCTTTGTGCACAGCCGTCAATATCTCTCCAACATAATTTAAACCATCTTACCCTCTTTCATGTCATTACATGTGTTGGATATATATTATTTAAAGCCTTGGATTTAAGTATTATATTTTTACGACCCAACAAGTGGTCATATTGAAAAGGCAAATGATGTTCACCTTAGGAAATTCAGGTTCAATCGCTTTGTTTACAAGGTGTGTGTATTGTAAAAAAAATTAAAAATATGTATTAATATATACTACCTTATAATCAATCACCTTTATACTATTAAAAAACTATAATATTTCTAATGATGTATGTATTTATACACAATTCATTATATATTAGGAGTTTTTAACATCTAGTTTATTCAATAACTGAACAATATTATCACGAATTAGATTAATCAGAATGTTAAAGTTTTTAACTTTGGGGTTGGGGAGAAATTAACCGGACCAAATTAACTTCGGTTGGTTTTTGATTAACTGAAATTTACAATATTTTCAAATTTTAATGTTATGTTTACTATGAACTATGCCCGTTTTACTATTTATATGTACGGGATTTGTAGTTTGTTCTTCCAACAATATCATTTCAAAGGTTTGAATTTATACTTTTCTTTGAAAATGTAATGTATTTTACTATTGCACTCAACAAATTGTTTGTTATAAATACATAATTTTATACATCATACTAAAATATCATTACATAAGATGTTATTAAAACGCCGTAGTCAATGGCCGACCGATTAATCGAAAATCATCTAAAAATCAAATTTAAAACATCTCTTATGATCATCGATTGAACATTAGTCATTGACTGATTGATTAATCGAAAAATTTTAATTCGGTCAGAGAACTAGGGTGCAGTCGAAGTTTAAACACCCCTATTACATAAGGTTGAGCACTATTCCTAATAGAACTGATAGTTTAATATTTTATCGACATATCACACTACTCTTACCAAGAATCTCACATTCGAAATGTTTTTTAATTTTAAGATTAAAATAAGCAGAAGCCGAATAAAACTAAAGAGCATGCCAAAGGAGTGAGATTGGAAAAAGAGCCAAAATGGATGGTATGAATGTCGGGTTCTGATGTAATCCACGAAGTAGATCCTAAGACAAGTGAATCCGACATCCAAAGCCAAAGATGGCAAAAGGAAAATGTTAATCAGTGAGAAAGTAACGAGAAAATCCTATGAACCTAAACCCTATATTATAAAGCGTGGGTTTTTAAAGATTTCACACATGGAAGAAACAGAAAGAGAAATAGAGGGGCACGCGTGAAATCTAGGCTGCCCCGAACCCTCCTTTGTTTTTTTTTTTTGGCATTTCTTCAATTGTCTCTACTCATCTTTGTCAAAAAATACATGAATTCCCACTCATAGGAAGATGACAAGTTATTCAATGGAGAAACTGTGTCTATTGGGTTAATTAGTAAAGAGTTCGGTCTCTTTTAAATAGGATTTTAAGTAGGGTTGAATAAAATTTGACTTGATTCAACTGAATTTTTTAACTCGATCTAACTCTACTCGAATTGTAATTTTATAAACTCAAATAAAATTTGAATTATAAAATGACACTTGAATAACTTGAAATATTTAGTAATTAATGGATCGATTTTCAAGTTCGAGTCGACTCCATCGACCCTGCTTGATATATATATATATATATATATATATATATATATATATCACATAGGGATAGGATCCACTTACATGGTGTAAAACTCTTTTAGTTTTACACTAATCCATGACCATTGGATGAGTGAAATAGATGAATGAGATGAAAAGTTAAAAATAAGGAGGTTTTGAAGGAGAAAAAAATAGGAGTGTTTCATCTTATTCATTCATTTCACTCATCCAATGGACATATGTTAGTGTAAAACTAAAAAGAGTTTTACACCTTGTAAGTGGATCTTATCCCTCTCGCATATAATATATATATGCATATCGTATATAATTATAGAAAGTCGTTTAAATTGAAACCAATTAGTATTATAACATTATAAAATTTATAATTAAATTTGAATAGAAATTCGAACAACTTAACTCAACTATTATTTTGGAGAGGATCGATCAAGCTCAAAAAGGCAATTTGTTAACGGACAGAAAAAGGTGGGGGAATGGGGAAGATCATCTGATAACAGGCAGTGTAATCGGGGGCAAAAAGAAACATTATTATTATTATTATTATTATTATTATTATTATTATTATTATTATTATTATTATTATTATTATTATTATTATTATTATTATAGAGATGATGCAATCATAGAAAGGAAACATTATGTAAAAGCTTAAATGGTGGAAATGCGAGTGTTATGGCGACATAGGTAAACATGGGATGCTGATGATTACCATTTACAAGACAAATCCCCATGTTTTTTTAACTCGAGGCCTTGTTTCATGGACTTTTTTAAGTGGGGGTTTGGTCATCGAGCACTCGGAGAGAATAGATAACGTTCAAATATTCTTCTACCATTTCTTTTTTATTTGTGTGTTTCATGTCTGTTTTACGGTTTATATTTGAAATTTATGATTATATTTTTTAATAATACGGTCTCTAATATTTAAATTTGAACTTAGATTATTTTTAAACATACAATGTACTTTATTATTACATTCAATAAATAATTTTTATTTGAACCCAACGAGTGTTCTTAATAGAAAAGATGATGTTCATCCCAAGAGATTTGAATTCGAGCAGTTTTGTTTGCAAGATGTGCGTCTTATCAAAGGGTTTAGAAAAGGAATATAAATCTTCCACCTTTTTGGTGCCCCTATTTATGCCCTACACTAAAAATTAGGTTTAGGGTTAAGATTTAGTGAATTTGGGGTATGTGTATTTTTAAGGTATAGGATTTAGGATTTAAAATTTCGGGTTAAGGCTTAGAATTTAGTTTTTTAGTGTTGGGCATAAAAAGGACACCAAAAAGGGACAATAAATTTTTGTTCTTAGAAAAATATAAACAAATATTACCTTATAAATCATCTTAAGATTATTTTAAAAAATAAATAACTTTCTATTTATAACTAAGCAAGTAGATAATCATCTTATTGAGTTGAGCCATTACAAGTGGCAATGTAATAATACAAAAACCCTAGTTGCTTTTTTAGTTTTCTCTGGAGCATAGTCACTTATTTTTCTCTCTTTTCTTGTTTAATCGACGGTGACACTAGTTTTTGTATTAGTAGTCGATTGCCGATAATTTATATTTCATTTGTTTTGTTTTTTTCTTCACACATTTTGTTGCATTTTTCTCTGCTTATGTGGTATGTTTTCTCCGTCTTTATGGCATGTCTCTGCCTCTGTGACACGTTTTCTCTGTCTTTATGGCACGTCTCTACCTTATGGCACGCTTTTATTTTTACTTTTGTAATTTTTTGGTGTTCGTACGGTGCCCCTCACATCGCTTGTCTCTGATTCGTGTTTTTCGGTGGCCACGTAGAGTTTGATCCCCTTTTGTGTTGCTTGCCAATGTAATCTATAGCGAATAATTGTTTTTGAGAATAGGCATGAAAGGTTGTTACCGATTTTAGGGATTTCCTCTAATTCGTGTTTTGACAACTCCCCATAGATCCTTCCTACAATGGACCGTATAGATTTTCTTTGGTGCAAAGAGAAATTGCTTGATTTGACTGGTGCAACACTTATATTTTCTTTTTAAATTTATGATTTTCTTTTTTGTTGTTCTTTTGAATGTTCTAAAACCTCTATTATGTTTATGTTCTGGTTTTATTTTAGGGTAAAATTTTAATACACATGCTGTGTAAAACTAATTTTACACAAGGCTGTGTATTTACACTATAAAAACTCAAATCCTAAATTCCTAACCCTAACCCTAAAAAACTAAACCTATACACTAAATTCTAAAGCATACAACCTAAACCCTAAACTTTAAGTCTTAAACCTTAAATCCTATACCCTAAAACACTAACCTTAAATTCTAAACCATACAACCTAAACCCTAAACTTTAAACCTTAAACTAAAACCCTACCCCCTAAAACTAAAAGGCACGTGTAAACTAAAGTTTACATAGCCTGTATATCAAAGTTTTTTCTTTTATTTTATTTATCAATAAAACTGCCTAGTTAATATGTCAAAAAAATCACCAATTTTTTTTCTTTTAAAATTTGATTATTGATATCTATCATTGCTATCCTATAAGATGAATAAAATAGTCATTTTTATACACGAACTATGTACCCTAAACCTAAACCTAATACAAGACCTCTAAACCATAATTTACAAACCTATATATCAAATAATTTTCAATAAAAAGTCCATTTTAATAAACTATTATCACACACAAAGGGAAATATAAATTTTGAAATTAATAGAATTTCCTTGAATCTAGATGTTGAATAAAAACATTTAATTTTTTCTTTTACAAGAATAAAATTATTAGTACAACATTGATGTAATTCAAAAATTTAAGGACTCAATTGAGTATAATTTTTACGAACGTTGATAATTTGCTGAGCAAAAACATATAGAGTTATTAGTACAACATTGATGTAATTCAAAAATTTAAGGGCTCAACTGAGTACAAATTTTACGAATGAGCAGCGTTGATAATTTGGATAAAAAACAGCTTCTTCTCGACCCAATATATGAAATGCATCTTGGGCCCAAATGTCAAGTAAGAATATCTATTGGGCCCAATTACACACGAGATTTCAAAATAATGGAGAAAGTTACTAAAAGGTGTTAAATTAGACGCATTGAAGCAAGGTTATTAGTTAAAAACAAGCAACTTAGAAACTAAAGGGCAATTTCACCGACTCGAAACCATGATTATGAATTACACCAATCTCCTCATAAAAAATGAAAAAAAAAAATGGCAACACTTCACAGAGTATGATTTTAAATTAACCACTTGGAAAGAAGTTACAGGATCTGTGCAGCAGTGTTCAATGTTTCAGCTAACCCGAGTCGAGTCCTGGTGAGGCTCGACAAGTATAGTAGCAATAATTGATCCTGCATGAGCAAGAGCCACAAGTATTAGAGCCAAATACCGTTTCGGGACCATTGAACATTGGTACAAGAAATTTTATCTTGGAACGAGGACCAACTCTACCGCCAATGCATCAAAACTAAAACAATTGTAATGATTCTCAGAAATAAATTAAACTTTATCTTACCTGTAGATTATCGTTCATGAGCTTATCAAAAGCTGGAGGAGATAGTTTAGGTAAGGAAGCTATTGTATCTCATATAAATCTACCTATGTTGTTATCGGCGGGAACACGCCCTTCCTGAGAATGAAATGAAAAATGTTATGTAAGAGTAAGACAGCAGCTGAGAATAATATACTGAAGATGGAGCAAAATTACATACCACAACATTATCAACATATTTGTAGACATCATCTATCAAAGCCAATAGCTTTTGCATTGTGACTTCCATTCCTTCCAAATCATTTGGAAGTTTGTCAACCGCTGTTGTCTTGAGGATGTCAACTGTTTTCGCACCAACTTTATTTAATTAGATTGTACGAAAGCAAAATATTATCAATTATGTCGCATCAAAATTACTTATAGAGTAGATGTACGAGCGGAGATGTTGGACTCTGCCTACCAAGTCCGAGCACAGGTGTTTGTGTTTCTTTAAGAGAAGGAGAGAACAAACAGTATTAATAATGGAAACAAGATTGTATTACAGTTTGTGTATACATACATCCAACTCGCTCAGCTTCAACCATCCGTAGATCAAGAGGAATTTCTTGAAATTGAGCAGCAAGTTGTCGGTCTCCAAGAGCTAAATTGACAGAAACGTAAGCCTTTACAGTACCCTCTCCATTCCTAAACCCCGTATCTACTGTCAAATGTACAGGGTTAGGTACTTCCCTAGAATAAAAATCATGGATCAATGCACTCCCGCCTGTGACTCCAAGCCCAGTAGAATACCTGGCAAGTTACACTAAATTAATGACTAAGTTGCTGATAATATGGAGATTTACAGACTCTCATTTGGCAGTCAATCAATTCAACTGTGACAATGGAAGAAAGAACATGTGGAAGGGATGATTTTAATAAAAGTAGTCTTAGATTTGCATAACGCATGAATATAACTGACGAGCTTCAAGAACTGTTTATTTTTTTCTTTTCCAAGGGCAACAAGAAACCTCGGTAGAAAGATGAGAACTACCATCCGAAAATAACTTCTTTAGGATTCACTTTTTGGTGGGCGACTAACATATTATGATGGTATTCGATATCCAAAGCAACCTGCAACCATAGCAAATTGAAAAATGATAAAAACCAATAAAAACATGAAAAGATTCCATCTTCACCTGGTAAGCCAATGCAAAAACTTAATCACTTATCACATTATACCGAATGTGTTCTCAAATATCTTTGAATTTGGTACAAATTCACCAATTCCAATTCGCTAAGCACAATTCCATAACTACAAAGAACACAAACCTCACTAGAAATTATTTCAAACCGAGCTAATTCATATGACATCTATGATCGATGCCTACCATCAATCATTATAATTCTAATACTATTAAGTATAAGAAATAAATTCAATGTACAAAGGACGCTTAGTATTGGCATACTTAATCTCATTTTTCCTTTATTTCAGCATATTGTTCCAACAATATTACTAAAAAAATGACATTAAGCATCCACATTTACTTGCAAGCTAAACAGATCTTAAGCCAAATTAAACTAAAAAATTTACAAACTTTTCAAAGAATAACGAGACCTGTTCAGCGGACTCCGTGTGAGGAACCGCATAGGAGTTACGGATATCGACGGTGCCGTCAGGGAGTATGGAGCCGAGGAGCGTGCCGATGACGCGCTCAGCTTGGTCTGGACGCCTGACGTAGCAATCGCAGATGTTAAATATGACAAGCGGGTGAACCTTAGCCGACAGACTCGCCGTTGACGGTGCGTTCAACTGCAAAATGGTGCGATCGCCGGCAGCCATCTTCTCTCCCCTATATTTCAGCACATTGTTTCAACAATATAACCAAAAAATGACATTAAGCATCCACATTTACTTGCAAGCTAAACTGATCTTAAGCCAAATTAAACTAAAAAAGTTACGAACATATCAAAGAAAAAAGAATTAAGAGACCTGTTCAGCGGACTCCGTGTGAGGAACCGCATAGGAGTTACGGATATCGACGGTGCCGTCAGGGAGTACGGAGCAGAGGAGCGTGCCAATGACGCGCTGAGCTTGGTCTGGACGCCTGACTAGCAATCGCAGATATTAAATATGACGAGCGGGTGAACCTTATCCGACAGACACCGGTGCGATCGCCGGCGGCCATCTTCTCTCCCCTATATTTTCCTTTCGGTTTCAGTGAAGGAGCCGAGCGAAAAGAGAAGAAAGGAGTTAGGTTTTGAATCGGAGTATATCTTAGTAACTTAGGCCCGTTTTGTTTGGGCCAAATATTACCCATGTTAGGCTCATTATTGGGCCTAATATATCCACTAAAGCCCAGTAATGGTCCATTTCTTTGGCCCAAATGTTATTGAAAATATAAATTTAGTAAAACTATATTTATTCAAAAAATAACTTGTGTAAAATTAATACTACACAAATCAATGTAGTAGATAAAAAAATTTATTAGTCCATATATTATGTGCAACTTGTGGATTTAGTCTTTGTATTCTAATTTGATCATTAGTCATGTACTTTTTAAATTTTAAAATTTTGATCTTATATGAAAGATATGCATCAACTCTATTAGTCAAACTTTGTTATTAGTTCTTATATTATACGTAAGTTGTAGATTTAGCTCATATTTTTTAATTTGATCATTTTTAGTTATTGTCTCTGTGTTGTAGATTTAGTTCATGTTTTCTAATCAAATCTATTATCTATGTCATTTTAGGTTAAAATTGAAAAAGTACATGAACTAAATTGAATAAATTACAATATATGGATTAAATATACATGTTACTCATATTATAGAGACTAATGACAAAATTTAACCCTAATAACTAATATTGTTATAAAGAACTTACATTTTATCAAGTTTGTTGGTCTAAATAGAAAAAAAAATCCCCCTCTTATTGGTGCCCTATTTATATTTTGATACTAAAAAAATTAAATCATAAACTTAAACTTTAATTTTTAAATTTTAAACCTTAAACCTTACCCTACATCCTTAAACCTAATTTTTTTAGTAAGCGATGATGAATAAAAGATGCAAAAGATTTCTGTTAGTCTAAACAAGTTCTCCTACGAATAGATAAGTGATGAGTGGTATGTTCAGCAGGCGGAGGTGCAACAAAAGTTTGTTTACATTTGTGTTGGTATGTTTTTGTCCAAATTAATTTACTGATTTCTTGACTATTTATTGTTCGAATTCTTACTGTTTGAATAATTATATATCATCTCATGTTTTCTTGAATAACTCTTTTGATTGACTTTCCTTATTTTGGTGACTTTTATCGACAAATTCAGTAGGAAATTATGTGGATCTTTTTCAACGTTCCTTGCATGTTTTTGTAAATGATTTAGGGTGGATTTTTGTAAATGAGCTCTATGATATATAAGTATTCGAGAGTTGTAATTTTATTTATTCAGGGACGGAATACAATGGAGGCTTGCGGGGTCACCATCCCTAAAAATTTGAAAAATTATAATTTGTTGAGATATTTGATATAACTTAAATGAAAAATAATTTTGGATTTAAACTAATTTACAAAAATATTTTAAACTTTGGTTAGAAAGTCAAACCACTATAAATCATTGTGTCTTATTTTTATTTCTTAGCTTTTCATCCACCAAAACAAAAATTCAATTCACCCCTCTTGACACATTCGGTTGCTCGTTCGAGCTCAACATAATTTAAACCCTTAAAATTTGATATATGAGTATACGAGAGTTGTAATTTGATTCATTCAAGGGTGGAACACAATGAAGGCTTGTGGGGCCACAACCCCTCAAAATTATAAAAAATTATAATTTTGACCCTTAAATTTTTTTAAAAAAATTTAATTTGGTCCCATAATTTTTTTAAAAATTCACATTAAATTTCAAATTTTTGAATGTTTTTATTAAATATGTCCCATAATTTTTAAAAGTTTAAGTATCCCAAACTCTATCACAAAAATTCGCCACCAGATTCATTTGTTTACATTATTAAGTGTTCAATGCGGACCACTTAAAGGGAGATCAGTATTATCTTATCCTATATGGGAAGGTGCACCAGCAAGAGTATGTATTTTATATCCCTTTATGCTTTGGTACTGTTCTTTATCCAATGTAATAAAAATAAGCTATGATAGGAAGCAGAATGTTGTTGTCCGAGAAAAAATCGGGTTGAATAGTTTATTTGTAAAATATATATATTATTTAAAAATTTAAAAAAATAAACAAATAAGATACTAAAAAATCTTAAGTTATACTCATATTTTTTAAGTTAGGTTTCTAAATTATTTTTTAGTCGAAATAAATACTTAAACTATATCATATTTCTGAAGCAGATATTTAGTGACACCAAAAAAAATACGTGATAATACTAGAAAGTCCCACGTGATCAGAGAAAAATGAAAATGTCAAAAATTCTTTAAAAACTTTAAAATATCCATTTTAAAATATTGGTTACACATTTAAAAAAAACTGAAAATTTTAATTTAAAAATTTGTGAATTATTTACCATTTATACACATTTTTCTATTTTTTTCTTACTTTATGATTTTTTAAAAATATATAATTTATAGTTTTGTGACTTTTATTGGAATTTTGAAAGAAAATAGCAATGATATTCCTCAAATTAATCTCATGTAATCTATTATTTCTCTCTTGTCAAATGTAATAGAGGAACCCACGCCAAGCTATGCGAACAACAATAGCTTTGAGTGACTTCCCCTTCCTATTCCGGAAATTTCATGTTATTCAGTGAAAACAAAAAATTAATAATAATTTAGCATTTGATTGGTAGCTGAGTACCTAATTGAAAAAATATAGTTTGATGAGTCAGCAAATCGGCTTACCTTTTCATTCTTCATTATATAATTACATCAAAAATCAAATCAAACCCGCACCACGGTTCTTTCAGCTTTCCCAGTCTTCCTTTCCCGAATCTTTGCTTCGTGCTCCCATGGTTAGATTTATATTTCTGCTATTCCACTTTCCTTTCTTGGATTTTATTCATTTAACAACAGTAGTCAGGCCTTAGATTCTGTTAATGTATGTATGGTATATTTGTTTCTGGATAAAACAGGATCTCCGAGATGTAATTGTTGCTTTGGCTCTGGAAGCTTTGGAAAGGAAAAGAGAGGAGAACAATGTTAGGAATTTGAAATGTTTAAATCGATAACAACATAAATTAAAGCACGCAAAAGAGACGAGATTTAACGTGATTTGGTCTTCTCTAATTCTACGGATGAGACAAACAAATAATTCATTATTTATTAAAAAAGTCTACAAGAAGTAAAAATTAAACAGTAAAAATTATTATTGAATTTATATATTAAATACAAGAATATTCATAACATAAATTGAATATTAAAAACAATAACTTGAAATCGTTTACTTGTATTCGGATAGCAATTCAGATAAGCAGAATCGTTGAGGCTTGTGAAAACACAATTTTCTTAAGACAGATTTGTCCGCTCCTATGGTACTTGAGAAACGTTGGACGTCTATCTCACAGAATACAACAATGGAATGAACACAACAGTAGCACATCTGCAGTGATCAGCGAACTGTAACATCGCCTTCTTTTATCACCAAAAACTAGTTTTGAAAACCACAGAGTAAAACAATAGAAAATTCTTTGTGTTTGTTTAACCTAGTAGGTTAACAAGGTATTTCACATAGTGGATTATTGAAAGCTTTTGACTTAATGGAGCATTTAATATTGAAGAATCAACTGATTCTTTTAGAGAGCAATTTTCTAGAATTACTATATGAATTAGAGGTAACTTTTAATATTTACTCTTTTAATTTTAAAATAGAATTTGACAAATATATGCTCTTATTTGAGGAAAAATTTATTCTAAATTTGGGTCAAAATATCCGCATCTGGACATTTACATTACTCTGCACATTTATGAACCAACAATTGATTCCAAGTTTTTTCTCAACAAAGTCAATTTCTCATTTAAAGCTCCAAAATATCAAAATTTCCAACACTATCAATGTAAAGAACACAAAGAGTACAAATACATGATATCACGCATTCACCTTGCGTCTTAATTCCTGTGACATTTTGCGACTCGGTGCATCTCACGCCCTTCAAAATTAAGGATCATTCTTAAATTCTTGCAACCATCTAAAAGGGTTTCAAGAGATGCCAAATCATTGATGCAAGGAAGTTCAAACAAACTTGTACACCCACTACAGTAGAGACTTTTGAGGTTGATGGCTTTTAATAGATCAGGGATCTTCCTTAAATTCTTGCAACCATAAAGTTGAAGGATTTCAAGAGATACCAAATGGTTGAGGCAAAGAAGTTCAAACAAACTTTCACACCATCTACAGTCGATTCTTTTGAGGTTGATGGCTCCTAACAAGTCAGGGATGTTCCTCAAATTCTTGCAACCATAAAATAGAAGGGTTTCAAGAAATGCCAAATCATCGAGTCAAGAAAGTTCACACTATTTACAGTCGATCGTTTTGAAGTTGATGGCTCCTAACATATTAGGGATCTTCCTTACATTTTTGCAGCCATTAAGTTGGAGGATTTCAAGAGATGCCAAATGATTGAGGCAAGGAAGTTCAACTAAAGTTTTACACAAACTACAGCCAAGCCTTTTAAGGTTGACGACTCCTAATAGATTAGGAATCTTCCTTAAATTCTCGCTAAAAAACGTCAATCACCATTAAATTAACAAGATCTTGTATAAACAACATATAAAATAATTATATTAATAGTAAGCAATATGCACAAAAAATAATTATAAAAATGCTTAGAAAATAAAAATTTTATATTTGATTTATTGTGTGTTTAAATTCATCAAATGATTTTTTTCTTTAAAAAAATTAAATCTTATATGCATATGTATTTAAAACGTTTATTAAGTATGATTCTCTGATACATCTATTATAGTTTTTTTCCTTGAAAAAAGTCCTTGGATGAAGAAAGTAGGAAAGTATGTACCAGATGATCATCTTCATTTCAAAGTTGGTCCATGTTGCTATGATGTAATTTCAACACGACAAAAATTTTTGGATTAAAACTTGGTGATAAAGACTTGAAGGGGTAATAAACTCATTTGAAAGGGAGACAATATCAACCCCATTTGCAAGTAGCTTCTGATTCCGTTTCCTCCACAAATATGAAGGAAAATGAAAGTGGATATACGTAGGATTAATCATGTTCTTAAAGGCGGAAGAACATAGCTGTAAGTTATTAATTTGAAACATATCTAACTTTATTCCTTCAATTAGTTCAGTTCCTGACATAAAAACAGTTTACCAAAGTATTAACACAAAGAAATTAATGATCATTTTAATTAAATCACCAATAAAATGTAATTATATTAGAAAAGACTTAAACTATTTGTGCATACCTTTTTATTACATAAATATTCAGACTTTTTATTTCATATATAAGCAATGCATTGGATATTCAACTAACTGGATCATCTCTTGAGAAGATCCTATGTTATATCGTGAGAGATTGGTGGCGCATGCCAAATAAATAAATATTTTACTCTTTGAAATAATTATTAAAAGCTACAATACTCGATACAATATCAAGTGTATAGATTTATACTCAATTATCGAACCACACGATCGAATCTTATTAAACCATATAAAAGAGTATAAATACAAGTAAAGCTTATTTTATTATATTTGAGCACTTGATATACGTCTTCATGATTCTATAACCTTGTACGCTTTTCAGGGCGTTTAGATTCTTGATGAACAATATCTTTGCCCATCTCTTCTAGCATACATCGAAATAAATCCATAAGAATCAATATCAAGTAGGCACTTATCGTGTAAGTTGCTTATTCCACTAACCGCAACCCTATACAAACTGCTTAGAATTTTTTCCACAGCATCCTTGTGTTTCCCTTTAAAGAAGCATATTCTTCTCTAGTGTCACGGCCTTAGCCTTTAGTTCACTCGATCGCTAAGCCGTGCGGCACTTGAAAAGGACTCTTCCTGATCAAGTCAGCCTTTTCCCTCGATTGATCTGCTCAAAATAAGCAAGCAACACATTAGTCTCGCGCCACAAAACCATTCTTCAAGCCATTGGCGAAACCGTGGGGCATAGCGGATGCACACAGTCGACCCCCAGCTTCCCCGTAGGAAAAAAGAACGGTTTTTATTTTATTATAAAAAAAAAAGAAACATCGGTTACATTAGAAAACTCACCCACACCATCGACTTGGGCGGTAGGGGCCGCCCGATGGTGTGTAGGATACATACCTTTACCAAAGGGATCAGCCCAAACTCTGCGCATTGTCCACCCCCTACATATATGCGAAAAAAAAACATAATAGAAACGACCGAGTAAACATTCTATTGTTTGAAACGAGGACACTTTTTCCTAACTAAAGAAATAATTGAAAACAAAGACTCTTCTTCCTAAAACATTGATGTGCTTGAAAATGGGGCATGGTAGAAGTGACTCGGTTGTGGCCCCGAACTCGGTTGTAACACCATGTGAGGGGATGGCCACAACATCCTCCCCACCTAACTTGTCGACGCCCTCGTTGGTGAGCTGCAAGGAACTCCTCGATTTTCTGCTTGAACGCCTTTAGGTCATGATCTCTCTCCCAACTTGTCTCTTCGCTCCGAGACCTTCCCACTTGACCAGTGTACTCACGAACAGGCTTCTTCTTGGACACCGTAACAAACCTATCAGCAGGATCTCCTCAACTCGACGTTCGATGGGGTTTGGTACAGATGGGGCCCCGATCACTCTGTCCTCGGCTAATATCTGAGGGGCTCGCATGAAAAGCCTTCAAATTGCTCACATGGAACATAGGGTGAACTTTCATCCATGAGGGCGGCTTGATCTTGTATGAGTTATTTCCAACTTTGGCCACAATCGGTACTGGTCCTTCATACTTTCGCACCAATCGCCGATCTCTATTCCGTAAGAACCGCAACTGTTCTGCCATTAGCTTCACAAGCACTAGATCGCCAACTTTGAACTGCTGGTCCCTTCGGCCATGATCTGCCCACTTCTTCATATGTTTTGCAGCTTTCACTAGATAAGCCCGAGCAATCTCTGTATTTTGGCGCCATTCCTTTGAGAAATTAAAAGCTCGGGGACACTTTCCTTTGTATGACTCTATACTGGTGTGTGGAAGCCGCGGCTGCTGACCTTAAGTACTCTTCTAACAACCCATTAAAGCGCTCCGTCTGCCCATCCGTCTGGGGATGATAACTTGACGACAAATTCAGTTTGGATCCCAACATCTTGAATAACTCTCTCCAAAAATTTCCAGTGAACCGACCATCCCTGTCACTAACGATATCTTGTGGGACACCCCAATACTTTACAACATGTTTAAAGACTAATCGAGCTGTCTCCTCCGCCGAACAATATTTGGGGCGAGGATAAATGTAGCATATTTTGAGAACCGATCCACCACCACAATGGCAGCTCCAAGATCCCCACCCGAGGCAAGTTCACTATGAAGTCGAGTGAAATGCTCTCACAAGGTCGTCTTGGCACGACAATGGCTCCAACAATCCTGCGAGTCTTTTGTCGATCCACTTTGTCTTGCTGGCAAATAAGACAAGTCTTGGTATAGTCCATAATATCCTGTCGCGTATGCGGCCAATAATATCCTTGTTCCAACAGGGCGAGTACGCCGCCAACCTTGGTGACCTGCCCGAGGTGTCATGGCATTCGCGTAGTAGTTTCGCCTAAGTTCTCCTGCTCTCGGGACACATACATACGCGGACCTTTCGTCATTAGGATCCCATTCTCTACCCAAAAGGTCTTTGATTGGCCACTTTCCACCATCCTCAATATTGCCATCATCTGCGGATCCTTTCCCATATTCTCCATTATGAGTTCCCGAATGTCATTCGTCACCCTACTAGCTGACATAGGAGCAATTAATCTAAGGGTTGCCAGATCGGCCCTTCGACTCAACGCATCAGCTACCTGATTCTTCTTCCCAGCTTTATGCTCAAAACTGAAATCAAACTTCGCTAAGCGCTCTTCCCATCTTGCTTGCCTTGCCGATAGTTTTGGTTGTGTCAGGATATGACTAGCAGCTGTGTTGTTTGTTTTAACAACAAACTTTGAGCCCAACAAATAATGCCTCCAAGCCCTGAGACAATGGATCACAGCTAGAAGTTCATTTTCCTGAGTCGCATATCTCGTCTCGGCACCACTCAACTTCCGACTCTCAAAGGCCACAGGGTGACCACCCTGCATGAGTACTCCCCCTATGGCAAAGTCAGATGCATCAGTTTCAACTTCCATTGGTTTCTCAATGTCTGGTAATACTAGGACTGGGTCGTTCATCACAACAGTTTTTATTTCCTCAAAAGCATCTTGACACTTTTTAGACCATGCCCACTTCTCACCTTTCTTTAACAAATTGGTAAGTATAGCTGTCCTCCGAGAGTAGCCTTCGACAAACCGTCTATAATAGTTAGCTAATCCCAAGAATAATCTGAGCTCACTAACACTCTTTGGAGTCGGCCATTCCTGGATTGCCTTCACTTTTTCCTCATCCATTCGAACATGTCCCTGCCCAACGAGGTGTCCTAGGAACTTAATTTGAGTTTGGGCGAAAGCACATTTCTCCCTTTAACAAATAGCTGATTATCTCTCGAGTCTCTCGCAACACTAACCGCAAATGGTTTTCATGATCTCACAAAGAGGAACTATATACCATTATATCATCCAAGTATATCACCACAAACTTGTCCGAAAAATCATGGAACACTCGGTTCATCAGGGTGCAAAAGGTTGCAGGCGCATTGGTTAGCCCAAATGGCATCACAAGAAACTCAAATGCCCCATATCGAGTAACACAAGTTGTCTTCGGTTCATCTCCCTCAGCCACTCTTACCTGATGATACCCCGATCGAAGATCCAGCTTTGTAAAATATTTCGCGCCACTTAGCTGGTCGAACAAGTCCGTAACTAAGGGGATGGGATACTTGTTCCGGACAGTCACTTTGTTCGAGGCTCTATAGTCCACACACAATCTCGAGCTCCCATCATGTTTCTTCTGGAACAACACGGGCGCCCCAAATGGCGCTTTAGACGGTCGAATAAACCCAGCTTTTAACAGTTCATCGAGTTGTTTCCTCAATTCAGCTAATTCTGGAGGGGACATACGGTACGGGCATCTCGTAGGAGGTTTGGCACCGGGGACCAGTTCAATCTCATGATCCACCGTCCTTCGAGGAGGAGCCCTTCCGCAACCGATCCGCATGACATCTTTATAGTCCTCCAACACTCTCAAAATCCCACTTGGTACCCCTTCAAAGGTTGACTCCCCATGTAGGATAGGTAATATGACAAAAGAAGGTTCCCCCTTCTTCACCCCTTTCTTAAATTGTATTGCTGACAACATCTTTCCGCTTCTTGGTAGAATGGTAGCGGGTACCACCCCGGGCAATCCCTAGAAACAATAGGCAGCTCGCAGCGAGGACGGGATGGCACGGGCTTTTGTCATAAAATCCAGTCCCAACACAACATCAAAATCGTCCATAGGGGAAACAGTGAGATCCACGCTTCCTCCCGGGACCCAAGCTTGGCCTTCACCCTCTTAACACTTCCACAAATTTCAAGGCAAATGCAATTAATCGCTTTCATCTGTCCCACATCTCTAGTAATTGTTAAACCGCATCTCTTGACTTCCTCAGGTGAGATAAAAGTATCTGTTGCTCCCGTGTCAACAAGAGCCCTAGTCGCCTTCCCATTTATCACCAAGTCCACGTACATCAAGCCCTTTCCCGGTTCTTTCTTTATGTTGTCCAATTGCGATTGTAATGCACTCAGAAAACGAATAGACCCAATCCTGGCCAGATCGGTCTCACTATTCTCTGTAGGTGGGTTAGGGAGTGTGTCCCCAGGCCGTGAAAGTTCCAAAGTACTCAATGCACCCCTATGTGGGCACTCAGCCACGCGATGAGGCCCCTTACACAAGAAGCATGCTAGGGGTAGCCTATTTGGCCCATTCCTCGGCGTAAAGCCACCATTCCCCCTATTCTGCACTGGCTCCTTGTTTGGAAGTCCTCTCCCGGCTCCCCAAGTTATCGGCCTCTCCCCTCTAGCCATCTTACTCCCATTACCTGCATGGTTATTGCTCCCACTAGTTGGGGCCTTGCGTTTGTTTGAGCCATCATTGTAATCGTTAAAGCCGCTCGGCGTGCCATGGCAGCGACTACATCCTCCCACTCGTTGTCTTTGAATCTCAGTTCTAGCCCATGGCTTTAGGCCCTCAAGGAAAGCAAACATCTTGTCTTTCTCCGACATGTCCTTAATATCCAGCATCAATGCCGCAAACTCTCTCACATAATCACGAATAGTCCCAGTATGGGTCAAATCCCTCAACTTCTTCCGAGCATTATACTCCACATTCTCCGGAAAGAAGATAGCTATTAATTCTTGTTTCAACTCGTCCCAACTTTTAATGGAACACACGCCATTTGTGAACTTGGACCTCCACCACAATTTGGCATCCCCTGACAAGTACATAGAAGCCATCGAGACCTTGTCTTCTTCTATAGAGGTGCGAGTAGCCCAAAGTATTGTTCAATATCAAATAGGAAATTTTCAAGCTCTTTGGCATCCTGTTCCCCTCATACCCACTGAGGCTCGGGGACCCTATTCCTCCGCCCCCTTTCCATGGTCACCGAATTTCCCACAGCCACTTCAATCAAATTAATTTGAGCCTTAAGCTCCTCTATCTCAAACTTCGAGTACTCATTGCCTCCTTTGTCTCATCAAATGAGGTGTTTCACCATGTGAGCCAACTCCCGATGAGAAACTTCAATTGCTCGAACTTGTTCACTTTGGTCACCACATGAGCCCTCGGGCTGCCACCGCAGCTTCTAGCTCCTCATACCTATCGGGGTCTATGGTCCTACCCCCTTGTGCGAGCACTCTAGCGCCATGTTGCGCCGAAGTACCTGCGCTTTGCCGGCACCTCGGTTCTCGGGGGCTCTTGGCCCCGATTCTTACGCCGTAGTCACCATCCTTGGGTTGACTCCCACCACACTAGTTCCTGCACAGAAGAATAATAAGCACCACAATGCCTATTAATAACTCAAAGACCACTTGTGCTTCAAGAGGGAGTAAGCACCACTGTGCTTTCCCACTAAAAAAAAAACTCGGCACCACTGTGCACAAGAAGCAAGAGAGCACCACTGTGCATCAAGAGGGAATAAGCACCACTGTGCTTTCCCAATAAAAACTAGGCACCGCTGTGCACTAGCAACAAGAAAGCACCACTGTGCTTGAATAAAAAAAATTGAGCACCACTGTGCCACAATTAAAAAGCACCTTTGTGCTATTGATTACGCACCTCTGTGCTTTTCACCGCGATGAACATGCAACACCACCCGAAATTGAGTGCTACAACCTGGCTCTGATACCACGTGTCACGGCCTTAGCCTTTAGTTCACTCGATCGCTAAGCCGTGCGGCACTTGAAAAGGACTCTTCCTGATCAAGTCAGCATTTTCCCTCGATTGATCTGCTCAAAATAAGCAAGCAACACATTAGTCTCGCGCCACAAAACCATTCTTCAAGCCATTGGCGAAACCGTGGGGCATAGCGGATGCACACAGTCGACCCCCAGCTTTCCCGTAGGAAAAAGAACGGTTTTATTTTATTATAAAAAAAACATCGGTTACATTAGAAAACTCACCCACACCATCGACTTGGGCGGTAGGGGCCGCCTCGATGGTGTGTAGGATACATACCTTTACCAGTGGATCAGCCCAAACTCTGCCGACTGTCCACCCCCTACATATATGCGAAAAAAACATAATAGAAACGACCCGAGTAAACATTCTATTGTTTGAAACGAGGACACTTTTTCCTAACTAAAGAAATAATTGAAAACAAAGACTCTTCTTCCTAAAACATTGATGTGCTTGAAAATGGGGCATGGTAGAAGTGACTCGGTTGTGGCCCCGGAACTCGGTTGTAACACCATGTGAGGGGATAGCCACAACATCTAGCTCATCCAGCCCATCAAAGCTACTCTTCAAAATTAGTGGAATTTTTGGTTCGACATACTGCTTCAATCTATCCACCTCATTTTCCCACTCTTCTTTAGACCTTTTATATAGTTGAGAAACCAACACTTTTAGAGCAAGTGGACTGCCTCCGGCGTATTGTACAAACTTGTGGGATAGATATAGAAAATCAACAGCAGGATGCAACTGCTTGAATGCAAAGGTAGAAAAAAGTTGAAGAGAGTCCTATGCATTTAACTTTTTTACCTTATGTACTTTGTCAGCTCCTCCGTTTATAAGCACTTATTTATCTCTAGATGTTACAATTGTTTTACTTCCATCACCAAAATACTTGACACCCATATAATCTATATGGTCTGGGTCAGTAACATCATCAAGTACAACAAGTAGCCTTTTATTATTCAGCCTCTCTTGGTAAGGGGATTTTATTGAAATGGAATCTATACGGATATCTTTTTCGTTCAAGAGTACAGAAAGAAGTTGATTTCGTAAAAATTCCCTCCCTTGTTTTTCTATTTTCTCTCAAATATTTTGGAGAAAGTAACGACCTTCAAACTCGGTGGAGACTTTGTTATAAACAACATCAGTGTAAAGGATTTGTATATTTGATAAATGATAATATTTACAATTGACATACATATAGGCTTACAAATGAATATACAAGGATAAGAGAAATTAAATATTAAATATAAATTAAATATTTAAATACAAGATAAGATTGTGATAGAGATAGGATAAGATAAGATTTGAATGAGATTTGACTAAGAGTTATCTCATGCATTTGAATGAGATAAAAGTTATCTCATCTTATCTTTATCCTTAATACACCCCCACAAGATAGAGGATCCATCGGAGACTCCAATCTTGGACCGAAAATGGATGAAGAGATTACGACCAAGCGGTTTGGTGAGCGTGTCCGCAATCTGAGCTTTGGAGGGAATGTGTTGAACAAGTAGGGAACCCGCAGCAATTAAGTCACGAACAAAGAAGTAATCAACGGCAAGATGCTTCATACAAGAATGAAAAACTGGATTTTTGCAAACATATGTGGCACTGAGATTGTCGCAGAAGAGAGATGGTGGTTTTGGTAATGCCACGACAATTTCTTGAAGAAGATGTTGGACCCAAAGCACTTCAGCAGTTGCATTTGCCACAGCACGATATTCAGCTTCAGTGGAGGAACAAGAAATAGTTTTATGACGAGCTGACTTTCAAGAAATAAGATTAGATCCAAGATAAATAGCATATCCAGTAGTGGATCGACCGTCCATAGAGGATTCTCCTCAATCCTGAATATCTACGATGGTATCGTTAGGATCAAATTCTTATCAGTGCTCTTCTTAGCATATCCGTTATCATACCCAAAATTTTCGTTTTCTGACCATCTATCCCAACCAATTCTTCATAAAGCTTCTAGACTGGCTACTCATCAACTTTTTTGTAACATAATCAACGACATCTTTAATGTAATCAGGCTCAGGTCTAGCAAATAAAGAAAATAATGACAATCAAAGAAAGATACGTCAAATATAAGAAGAAGAAAAGAAGAAAGTTACCTGTCGAATTTGACCCCTTTTATATGACATCCTTTTAATTTACCGACTTCAGCAAAGGCAGCTTTCCATCGTTGTACTTGAGGTAGGCTTTTTGATTTATGGTCTTCAAAAGACTTTGAAACTCCCACCAAGATTCCGAACATTAGATGGATCAACATGGTAGAAGATGGGAAGAACAATGTGTCCATGACTACTCTTGCGGTCCATGATGTCTGAGAGTTCAGCCAAGCATGATTTGGAAGAAGCATAGTCTGAAGATAAAACGATGATGGAGAGTCTTGAGGCTGCAATCGCTTGAGAAAGTGTTGGGGAAATATGCTCCCCTCTTTCCAATTTTTCTTCATCGAAGAAGACACCAAGTCCCTTGCCTTTCAAAACTTTGAGTAGATGAGAGGTGAAGTTAAGACGTGTGCCCCTAAAGCTCAAGAAAACTTGATGCTTCATTGGAGGAGAAGAGGAAGAAGAAGAAGCCATGAAAGAGTAACTTCTTCTTTTGCGAAAAAGCCATGAAAGAGTAGTGATTGTGTGATTGAAGCAAAAGAGAGAAAATAACTGGGGAGCTTTACTTTGGCTTGTTTTATTCTGCTAAGACAATAAAGAGTACCACCATTATTTTTTGGGTAAAGTACACATATGGTCACTAAACTATCTCTAAAAATATAAAATGGTCATCAAACTTTCAATGTTACATAATTTGAGTAAGAGTACCACCATTTTATTTTTATAGGGGTAGTTTAGTGACCATTTGTGTACTTTACTCTTATTTTTTTGGTTGTCCTCTTGTTTTACTTGGCTTTGCTCTGAATAATCTGGACCAACTCGATCTGCACATCAAACTTTGGTGGGTGAGTCCCCCAGTAGGGATCTTTTGCATACACAAGGCCCCAAATTCAAGACATACTTAAACGATACCAAGCTAGTTATCACTTGGATCGACCCGTTGATAGAGTACAACTATTATTGATGCCTTATTATAATGATGGTTTATGGATACTAAGAATTAGGGTAAACTACCTAAATGACCACTATATTATGGGTTTGGTCTTGATTTGACCACTATACTTCTAATTGAAGCAATTAGACCACTCAACTATGGGTTTGGTCTCAATGTGATCACTTGCCGCTAAAACCTAGCGGAAAGAGTGACGTGGCAGTTAGTAATAATCTGTATAATTACATATTTGGTCCTCATTACTTATACATTCTACCAATTTGGTCATAATTTTATTTTAGTAAAATAAATTAATTATTCAATTAGGCAGTGACACATGTCACCGCCTAATTGGAGGACTTTATCTATATATATATTTGATTTAATATTTTTATTTTTATTGGAGTCAGTAACATCATCAATTTTTAGGATGTCTACTTCAGTTGTGGAATTTAACAGTTTGGAAAGAAGTTCATTTCTTACCGATTTCATTCCTTTGTATTTTATTTCCTTTCTAACATTATAAAGAAAGTAATGACTTTGAAACTTTAGATAGATTTCCTTATAAACAGCCTCAGCAAGGGTGGTTTTGCCTATACCACACATTCCCCAAAGCCCTATTACACGACTTTTTTCTCGCTGAACCGGCCCCAAAATCACCTTTTTTTATCATCTATCCCAACCAAATCTTCAGAAACACTACTAGACTCACAATTCAACTTTTTTTTATAACATATTCAACGACAGCTTCAATGTACTCAGTATCAGGTCTGGAAAATAATGAAAATAAAATTGATAGTCAAAAGAAAGACAAGTGGAACTTAAGGAGATATGTGTATGGATAATTACCTGTCGAATTTACCTTCTTCTAGATGCCATCCTTTTAATGTACCGACTTCAGCAGAGGCAACTTTCCAGAGTTGTACTTGAGGTAGCCTTTTTGATTCATGGTATTCAAAAGACTTTTTGAAACTCCCACCAAGATGCCGCACATGAGAAGGATCAACATGGTAGAAGATGAGAAGAACAATGCGTCCTTGAGTTTCCTTGCAGTGCATGATGTCGGAGAGTTCGGCCAAGCATGATTATGAAGAAGCATAGATCTACAGACAAAACGATGATGGAGAGTGTTGAGTCTGCAATTACTTGAGAAAGTTCTTGTAACCCCTAAATCCGGCCCAGAAGAAATTGGTCGAATCTAGGAAGTTACGTTTAAAAACTTTCCCCTCAAGAAAATAAATTTTAAAGATTATACTTTAATTTAAAAAGAATACATATAATGATAATTTAATAAATATCTTATAATAAATAATTTAACAAATATCATAATAAATATCCGAATATTTAATAAAAAAATCTGAATAAAATCAATAGTAAACGAATTTTAAAATAACCCCAAAACACAAATAGTCCAAAAGTCTAAAATTACATCAATGTCTCAAAATAATAATATGGATAACTAAAAATAGTTTCATACTGAATAATAAAATAACCGAATAAAATGTGAGATCCTCCAAGTACCACGTCGCCTAAATTCCAAAGATATCTATAAGAGAAAACTATGGGGGAATAAGCTAAAGAGCTTAGTGTGTCTCTAAAGTGCAAGGAAAACAATAGTCTTAAAAACATAGTATTATTTTATTAAAATCCTTTAAACCATAACACATAAATCACAAGCGTAATGTAATGCAATGCACCCAACTACAACCGCCAAGAGAAGAGGAAAGTACCCCAGAACTCCCCACTACAACCGCCAATCTGAAGTGAATTCATCCCGAAGGGTTAAACCACTGAACTTCCCCGTACAAATCCCAACCCATGCTCATACATATATGATGCTTAAAACTCAAATTCATAAACAGAGTTCCATAAATCCGATATTCTATAAACATACTTCATAAATCCATAAATCATAGCACATAATTTCGTAAATCAAATGTTTCGTAAATCAAATATTTTATAAATCATAATTAAAAACACATTCTAAAATCGTATGCATTGATGTCAACCATACAAGCCATAATGCGGATCATAATCAAGCAAGGTATAAAATCATATAAAAATTATTTATTTATAGCAATGGAAGAAAACACACCTTAGCCAAAGCAAACTCAACCTATTGATTGAGGCATCTCTCACGATCAAAAATACAGGATCCAACTGTATTGGTACCTATGAGAATAATCCTACGATAACACTATTACTATTATCACTATGATCAAATAATTATTCCTAAATATATCTGATTCGAATAGTTGATCTTCAAATCAACCGAAGACATAGTTGAATTGAGCGGTGGTCTCTACAGACTCAACAGAGTTTGATCGAATTAAATAAAAAAAAGAAAAGAAAAGGGGATGCGTTTTGAACTATTTGATAGGGAGGAGAAAAGAATGTGCGCCTGCAGCTTGGTTAAAAAAGTTAATGTAACCTATGTATATATATATATATATAAATCTTTGGTTAAATTACAAGGTAAGCCTTTATACTTTTCTAGGGTTCACAAAAAAGGTACCTAAATCAATTCTTTATAAAAAGGTCACTAAATTGTTTAAAATTTAATTAATTCCCAAATTCCTTAATTAGGGTTTTATTTTTAAATTCTCAATTTCTAGGGTTTTGAATTTAGGGATTTCAAAATTAAGATTTTAATTTGAGGGTACTTTTGGGGTGTTACAACTCTCTCACCCTTAAAAGAAATTTCGTCTTCGAAAATTTTAGACTTAACGACAGATTCCCAAAAGCACATATGTTCAAATAGAAACTTAAAAGAGCATTTCAAATCATGTCACAAATGACGACACAAACATAGCTCTAAGAGAGGCTTTGATTTTAAATTTATAGGAATGGGTACGGTCACGATCATTTATTCGATTAACCGAAGTTTGGGTCCTTGATCAGGATTCGAGTTATGATCTATAATGGTTACTTAAAAGAACATAGCTCAAGGATTCACGTGGTCCGAAAGAACACCTATTGATACAACAAGGTGGAAAGATTACAAGTAATTCTATGCTTGGAGTACCAGCCACTAACTAACGAGTACTCATTCTTCCTAATTCCGAATCCTTATGAAACATACTCAAGTCTAAAAGTCCTACGAGGTGGAATCGTACTCTATCTACAAACAGAAATAATCCTAGAATTAGAGGTGGTACTTGGAGTTTCCATTCAAAATATATCAATTCCTTAAAATAAAAGATTTATTAGAAAATCTCATTTTGCCCGGAAATATTTTATATGCATGCAAAAATCATTTTTGGTTTAAAATTTTATGTAAGCCTCACAGTCCGAGGGTTGAACTTAGCTCTTATACCACTAAATGTAACCCCCTAAATCAGCCCAGAAGAAATGGGTCGAATTTAAAAAGTCACGTTTGAAAACTTTTTTCTCTCAAGATTTTTTTTAAGGATTATACTTTAATTTAAAAAGAATACATATAATGATAATTTAATAAATATATTATAATAAATAATTTATCAAATATCATAATTAATATCCGAATATTTAATAAAAATATCTGAATAAAATCAACAGTAAACGAATGTTAAAAATAAACCCAAAACACAAATAGTCCAAAAGTCTGAAATTACATCAATGTCTCAAAATAATAATCTGGATAACTAAAAATAGTTTCATACTGAATAGTAAAATAACCGGATAAAATGTGAGATCCTCCAAGTACCACCTCGTCTAAATTCCAAAGATATCTGTAAGAGGAAACTATGGGGGGTAAGCTGAAGAGCTTAGTGTGTCTCTAAAGTGCAAGGAAAATAATAGTCGTAAAAGCATAGTATTATTTTATTAAAATCCTTTAAACCATAACACATAAATCACAAGCGCAATGTAATGCAATGCACCCCACTACAACCGCCAAGAGAAGAGGAAAGTTCCCCAGAACTCCTCACTACAACCGCCAATCCGAAGTGGAATTCATCCCGAAGGGTGAAACCACTGAACTTCCCTGTACAAATCCCAACCCATGCTCATACATATATAATGCTCAAAACTCAAATAAATAAACAGAGTTCCATAAATCCGATATTCCATAAACATACTTCGTAAATCCATAAATCATAGTCCATAATTCCGTAAATCATAATTTTGTAAATCCAATGTTTCGTAAATCAAATATTTTATAAATCATAATTAAAAACACATTCTAAAATCGTATGCATATGATGTCAACCATACAAGCCATAATGCGGATCATAATCAAGCAAGGTATAAAACCATATAAAAATTATTTATTTATAGCACCGGAAGAAAACACACCTTAGCCAAAGCAAACTCAACCTATTGATTGAGGCGTCTCTCACGATAAAAAGTACGGGGTCCAGCTGTATTGGTACCTATGAGAATAATCCTACGATAACACTATTACTATTATCACTATGATCAAATAATTATTCCTAAAAACTAATCTAACGAAATTTAATGAACACTTATCTGATCCGAATAGTTGATCTTCAAATCAACCGAAGACATAGTTGAATTGAGCGGTGGTCTATACAGACTCAGCGGGGTTTGATCGAATTGAATAAAAAAAGAAAAGCAAAGGGGATGCATTTTGAACTATTTGAGAGGGAGGAGAAAAGAATGTGCGGCTACAGCTTGGTTAAAAAAGTTAACGTAACCTATGTGTATATATATAAATCTTTGTTTAAATTACAAGATAAGCCTTTATAGTTTTCTAGGGTTCACAAAATAGGTAACTAATATCAATTCTTTATAAAAAGGTCACTAAATTGTTTAAAATTCAATTAATTCCCAAATTCCTTAATTAGGGTTTTATTTTTAAATTCTCAATTTCTAGGGTTTTGAAATTAAGGATTTCAAAATTAGGATTTTAAATTGAGGGTTTTTGGGGTGTTACAACTCTCTCACCCTTAAAAGAAATTTCGTCCTCGAAATTTTTAGACTCAACGACAGATTCCCAAAAGCACAGATGTTCAAATAGAAACTTAAAAGAGCATTTCAAATCATGTCACAAATGACGACACAGACATAGTTCTAAGAGAGGCTTTGATTTTAAATTCATAGGAATGGGTACGGTCACGATCATTTGTTCGATTAACCAAAGTTTGGGTCCTTGATCAGGATTTAAGTTATGATCTATAATGGTTACTTAAAAGAACATAGCTCAAGGATTCACGTGGTCCGAAAGAATACCTATTGATACAACAAGGTGGAATGATTACAAGTAATTATGTGTTTGGAGTAGCAGTCACTAGCTAACGAGTACTCATTCTTCCTAATTCTGAATCCATATGAAACACACTCAAGTCTAAAAGTCGTACGAGGTGGAATCGTAGTCTATCTACAAACAGAAATAATCCTAGAATTAGAGGTGGTACTTGGAGTTTCCTTTCAAAATATATCAATTCTTTAAAATAAAAGATTTATTAAAAAATCTCATTTTGCCCGGAAATATTTTATATGCATGCAAAAATCATTTTTGGTTTAAAATTTTATGTAAGCCTCACAGTCTGAGGGTTGAACTTAGCTCTTATACCACTAAATGTAACCCCCTAAATCAGCCCAGAAAAAATGGGTCGAATTTAAGAAGCCACGTTTGAAAACTTTCCCTTCAAGAAAATAAATTTTAAAGATTAAACTTTAATTTAAAAAGAATACATATAATGATAATTTAGTAAATATCTTATAATAAATAATTTAGCAAATATCATAATTAATATCAGAATATTTAATAAAAATATCTGAATAAAATCAACAATAAACGAATGTTAAAAATAACCCCAAAACACAAATGGTCCAAAAGTCTGAAATTACATCAATGTCTCAAAATAATAATATGGATAACTAAAAATAGTTTCATATTAAATAATAAAATAACCGAATAAAAAATGAGATCCTCCAAGTACCACCTCGTCTAAATTCCAAAGATATCTGTAAGAGAAAACTATGGGGGAGTAAGCTAAAGAGCTTAGTGTGTCTCTAAAGTGCAAGGAAAACAATAGTCGTAAAAGCATAGTATTATTTTATTAAAATCCTTTAAACCATAACACATAAATCACAAGCGCAATGTAATGCAATGGACCCAACTACAACCGCCAAGAGAAGAGGAAAGTTCCCTAGATCTCCTCACTACAACCGCCAATCCGAAGTGGAATTCATCCCGAAGGGTGAAACCACTGAATTTCCCCGTACAAATCCCAACCCATGCTCATACATATATGATATTTAAAACTCAAATTCATAAACAGAGTTCCATAAATCCGAATTTCCATAAACATACTTCATAAATCCATAAATCATAGTACATAATTCCGTAAATCATAATTTCGTAAATCCAATGTTTCGTAAATCAAATATTTTTTAAATCATAATTAAAAACACAATCTAAAATCGTATGCATATGATGTCAACCATACAAGCCATAATGCGGATCATAATCAAGCAAGGTATAAAACCATATAAAAATTATTTATTTATAGCACCAGAAGAAAACACACCTTAGCCAAAGCAAACTCAATCTATTGATTGAGGCATCTCTCACGATTAAAAATACGGGGTCCAGCTGTATTGGTACCTATGAGAATAATCCTACGATAACACTATTACTATTATCACTATGATCAAATAATTATTCCTAAATACTAATCTAACGAAATTTAATAAATACTTATCTGATTCAAATAGTTGATCTTTAAATCAACCGAAGACATAGTTGAATTGAACGATGGTCTCTACAGACTCAGCGGGGTTTGATCGAATTAAATAAAAAAAGAAAAGCAAAAGGGATGCATTTCGAACTATTTGAGAGGGAGGAGAAAAGAATGTGCGGCTGCAGCTTGGTTAAAAAAAGTTAACGTAACCTATGTTTATATATATAAATCTTTGGTTAAATTACAAGGTAAACCTTTATACTTTTCTAGGGTTCACAAAATAGGTACATAATATCAATTCTTTATAAAAAGGTCACTAAATTGTTTAAAATTCAATTAATTCCCAAATTCCTTAATTAAGATTTGATTTTTAAATTCTCAATTTCTAGGGTTTTGGATTTAGGGATTTCAAAATTAGGGTTTTAAATTGAGGGTATTTTTGGGATGTTACAACTCTCTCACCCTTAAAAGAAATTTCGTCCTTGAAATTTTTAGACTTAACGGCAGATTCCCAAAAGCAAAGATGTTCAAATAGAAACTTAAAAGAGAATTTCAAAACATGTCACAAATGACGACACAAGCATAGTTCTAAGAGAGGCTTTGATTTTAGGAATGGGTACGGTCACGATCATTTGTTCGATTAACCGAAGTACGGGTCCTTGATCGAGATTCGAGTTATGATCTATAATGGTTACTTAAAAGAACATAGCTCAAGGATTCACATGGTCCGAAAGAATACCTATTGATACAACAATGTGGAAAGATTACAAGTAATTCTTTGTTTGGAGTAGCAATCACTAGCTAACGAGTACTCGTTCTTCCTAATTCTGAATCCATATGAAACATACTCAAGTCAAAAAGTCCTACGAGGTGGAATCGTAGTCTATCTATAAACAGAAATAATCCTAGAATTAGGGGTGGTACTTGGAGTTTCCATTCAAAATATATCAATTCTTTAAAATAAAAAGATTTATTAGAAAATCTCATTTTGCCCGAAAATATTTTATATGCATGCAAAAATCATTTTTTGGTTTAAAATTTTATGTAAGCCTCATAGTCCGAGGGTTGAACTTAGCTCTTGTACCACTAAATGTAACCCCCTAAATCGGCCCAGAAAAATGGGTCGAATCTAGGAAGTCACGTTTGAAAACTTTCCCCTCAAGAAAACAAATTTTAAAGATTATACTTTAATTTAAAAAGAATACATATAATGATAATTTAATAAATATCTTATAATAAATAATTTAAAAAATATCATAATTAATATCCGAATATTTAATAAAAATATCTGAATAAAATCAATAGTAAACGAATGTTAAAAATAACCCCAAAACACAAATAGTCCAAAAGTTTGAAATTACATCAATGTCTCAAAATAATAATCTGGATAACTAAAAATAGTTTCATACTGAATAATAAAATAACCGGATAAAATGCCAGATCCTCCAAGTACCACCTCGTCTAAATTCCAAAGATATCTGTAAGAGGAAACTATGGGGGAGTAAGCTAAAGAGCTTATTGTGTCTCTAAAGTGCAAGGAAAACAATAGTCGTAAAAGCATAGTATTATTTTATTAAAATCCTTTAAATCACAAGCACAATGTAATGTAATGCAATGCACCCCACTACAACCGCCAAGAGAAGAGGAAAGTTCCTCAGAATTCCTCACTACAACCGCCAATCCGAAGTGGAATTCATTCCGCAAGGTGAAACCATTGAACTTCCCCGTACAAATCCCAACCATGCTCATACATATATGATGCTTAAAATTCAAATTCATAAACAGAGTTCCATAAATCCGATATTCCATAAACATACTTCATAAATCCATAAATCATAGTCCATAATTCCGTAAATCATAATTTCGTAACTTCAATGTTTCGTAAATCAAATATTTTATAAATCATAATTAAAAACACATTCTAAAATCGTAAGCATATGATGTCAACCATACAAGCCATAATGCAGATCATAATTAAGCAAGGTATAAAACCATATAAAAATTATTTATTTATAGCACCGAAAGAAAACACACCTTAGCCAAAGCAAACTTAACCTACTGATTGAGGCGTCTCTCACGATCAAAAACATGGGCTCCAGCTGTATTGGTACCTATGAGAATAATCATACGATAACACTATTACTATTATCACTATGATCAAATAATTATTCCTAAATACCAATCTAACGAAATTTAATGAATACTTATCTGATTTGAATAGTTGATCTTCAAATCAACCGAAAACATGATTGAATTGAGCGGTGTTAGAGACTTAGAGGGGTTTGATCGAATTAAATAAAAAAAGAAAAGCAAAGGGGATGTGTTTCGAACTATTTGAGAAGGAGGAGAAAAGAATGTGCGGCTGCAGCTTGGTTAAAAAAAGTTAACGTAATATATATATATATATATATATATATATATATATATATATATATAAATCTTTGGTTAAATTACAAGGTAAGCCTTTATACTTTTCTAGGATTCACAAAATAGGTACCTAATATCAATTCTTTATAAAAAGGTCACTAAATTGTTTAAAATTTAGTTAATTTCCAAATTCCTTAATTAGGGTTTTATTTTTAAATTCTCAATTTCTAGGGTTTTGAATTTAGGAATTTCAAAATTAGGGTTTTAAATTGGGGGTATTTTTTGGGTGTTACAGTGCTGGTGAAAATAGCTCCCCTTTTTCCAGTGTATCTTCATCGAAGAAGACCTTTATTCCCTTCACTTTCAATTCTTTGAGTGGATGAGCAGTGATTATGTTATCAAATTTTGATAATATAAAAAGAAAGATATTAACTACATCAAATTTTTTAGTTGCCCTATTGGTTTTCAGAGCTTCGTCCTGACTAATTTAGACCTACTCGCATCGCAAATTTGGCTCTAGTGAGTAAGTCTCCCGGTGGAAATTTTTTTCATACACAACGCCTCAAACTTGAGACCTACTTAAGCGGAGCCAAGCTGCTTACCACTTGGACCAACCCTCGTCGATAAACTAAAACTATACATTGAAACTTAAACACAACTTAATAAGTTTAAGATTCAAATTTTAATATTCATAATTATTTCTTTCCCATTTGAATATATATATACGAGGACAAAAATCTTCTACCCTTTTTGGTGCATCTTTCTATGCTCCAACACTAAAAAATAAATTCTTAGCACTAACCCTAAATTCTAAATCCTAACCCTTAAACTCTAAACCCTATAACATACACCCTACCCCAAATTCTCTAAACTCTAATCCTAAACACTAAACCTAAATTTTTAGTGTGAGGGCATAAATATGGGCATTGGAAATGGGCAAATGATTTCTACTCTATATGTGGGATAAGATCTGTTGACATAGCGTAAAATTAAAATTTTTACACATTTTTGGATCGTTGGATGCGGAAATGAATGGTTGAGATTAATAGTTGGAAATTGTGAGATTTTTTAATGAGGAAAAAATTAGATTATCCTTTATTTAAAACTTATCCAACAATTCAAAAAAAAAACTGTAAAATTTTATGTTGTGTAGGTGGATTCTAACGCAAACATATATATTAAGCACTCTTTTCATTCTGATGTTATTGATCTCAACTCGAGTTCAAAAAGAATTTTTTATTGAGACCATTTTTTATTAAGTACAAAGATATTAACATTCTTAAGACAAATATTGAGATTTGAATACATACAAAATAGAATTATATAGTGATGCTCAGATGGTCACTCGATCAATTAGTGGATCTCTATGAAACCGTCTTTGTTTTTAATATATCTAGTTTTGAATTAAATTTGCTAAAAGCTTAAGTAAGTTACAAGGTCGAAATCCCCAGCCATTTCTTATTGTTCCTCAAAAGGTTAGTGCCCTGAATCAACACCGAGGCAGGGCCGACCAATCCCTAGTTCAAAGAACGTAAAAAAGGAATCCATGCAATAGACACATGAACGAAAGCTTACAATGTAAACCCAATTATTGATGCAAACTTGGAAATAAGTTGGTATTTGTATCTGAAACATTGACTTCTGCAGGAGCCGTGACGACAAACTAAAATAATAAACAAATAAATAAATTGAAAGTGAAGATTAATTAAATAATAAATCGAGGTATCAACGTCAATGTGTAGGTACCATGAACAAAGAAGTTTATTTGTTTTTTTTTTTCAATTAAGGGTTCACTGTCTCTCTTTGTTGCTTGTCATGATTTCATAGGGCAAATTCATTGTAGAGTTGTTCAAGGTCGAGTTGTCCGTCCAAACTCGAAGATTTATTTAGTATTTGAGAGGGTTTGAACAAAAATATTAAGTTGGAAACTCGATTTGTCTCATTGTTTAGAATGGTTTGGTGTCATATCTGAGCTTGGTGTTTGCTCAATTTTCTATTCGTTTCATTTTTTTTATCCTTGATGGTGTTCAGGCGGATCTTGGCAATATAATTTTAGGGGACATACTTAAATTTTTTTCAAGAATTTGGATGTCTAAATTAAAATTTTCAAAATTTTTGAAAAGTTTAATATAATATTTTTTTAAAAAATGGATTTAACTAATTTTTTTAAGAATGTGAGACTTAAATGAGAACTTTTAAAAAATTTAGGAGATAACTTGATTAAAATATTTAAAATTTAAAATATAATAAGAATTTTTAAAATTTTGAAGGGGATAAATTAAAATTTTTGAAGGACTAAATGTTGATTTTTAAAAATATTGGGGGAGCCAGGCTCCCACTAGCTCTCGTTATGGTCCCGCGTGTTCGATTGGCGGAGGAGGAAGTTAAGGCGTGTGTCTTCACCTCTGAAGCGCAAGAAAACTTGATGCTTTACTTGGACGGAGGAGGAAGACGAAGCAATTGCTTCAGGAAGTTGCTCCCCTTCTTCTGGATTTTCTTCATTGAACAAGAATATTACAGCACTTACCTCACTATAATATTTTTCACAACACTAACTTGCACTCGACTTCACTTACATGCCACCTTACACACTCTTGCTACCCTCACTTGCACCCACGTCACTCTCTCTCTCAACTTGCACACTATCTCACGCACACACATAGCCTATTTATAGTGTTCTTAAGTCGGTGTAGTATGTCAGTTTACATTAATATATTATTATATGTTTGATATTTTACACTACTTTGGAGGACTCTCGAATTATGGGGATATTTAACTTATATGGATATCTCTAGAACCATGGAGAGAAGTAAGAGATAAGTCGGTGCTTCTTAACACTCCTCCTCAACAAATTCTCTCTACACATGAGTTGCAGATCATAGTGAATATTTCTTGAAACTTTAGTTTACTCATACTCTTTGTGAATATGTCAGCAATTGGTTCATTTGTCTTTATTGTCATCATCTTGATCTTTCTTTTTAGGACCTTCTTGATGAAATTGTCTGTTGCTTCAATGTCGCTAAAGAACGTACTTGTTGTCCTTCAATCTTCGCTTGAACAATAGTCCTTTCTTTTCGAACTTAGGCACTACAATATTGGCCTTGATGAAGTTGATAATATGTAGAGATCTCATACTCGTCTCTCCTTGTTGCTGAGTAGCTTGTTCTATTTCTCCTTTGTCGTCCATTTTCCCTTAAAAGCTCGTTCCTTATAGGCTGGCTTTGATCTTCGCTTTTTGTGCTTTTTAAATTCGGCTAGGGATTTGACAATAGCAATGACAAAGGCGAGGTCTTGTGCACCTCTTTTCTCGATCTTCATCTTGGCCTAATTTTGTAAGTCGACACAACAAACATAGGAAGCCTTCTTCTCTACATTCTTGGGATAAAATTGACTTTTTAGCTCCTTTTTGAATTCCTCCCAAGAAGCAATGGTGCAAACTCAATCCTTCATTTTTACCATGCTTACGCCACAACCATAATAGTGTGGTATCTTCTAAATAAAGTAAAGCATGGTCCATTCTCCTAGCATCCTCCATGATGTTTGTGACTTGGATGTATTGTTCCAAGTTCATCGAGAAATTATCTACATCTTTCGTGTTCTTATCTTCTTTATAAGACTTGGGTTTAGAAACCTCCACTCTCAAAGAAGTTGGAATAGGGACGGATGAGGTAGCTCCCCCATTATGAGCTAGTGCTTTCCTAAGAAGAACCATCTCATCCTTCATATCTTCCAATTCCCCACGTACCATCTTAAACTCTTCCCCTTAGAGTTTCGTTCTTTTCTTTGAGGGTAAGGATTTCACTAGAAAATGTCTCACATTGTTGTGAACACTTACCAGTATCCTTGAATTTATCAATAGTTGAGAGTCTATCTTCTAGAAAAGTTTCACTCGTCGACCCTTCCATCAAGCTCCACTAGATGAGAGTCTATCTCTTTGAACGTGTTAATAGTTGACTCCATGGTTGCTGTAAGAGTTGGTTCCTCCATGTCTTCTTCGAACTCTTCTTCATCCTTGTAGTCCATCTTTGAGTCTATGGTTGCTATAAGGGATGATTCCCTCATGTCTTTATTAAATCTTCTTCAACAAAAAGTTCATCTTCTACAACATATTCTTCCTCGTTGATGGAAGCATCAAAAATGACCTCATTCTTATCCTCTTTTGTGGTGGCCATGTTTCCTTGGAAAACTCATCTCTTGGGTGCTCTACAATCTCGAGAAAAGTGGCCCTTTCTTCCACAATTGAAGCATTCACCACTTTGTCTTCTATCATTCATCTCGTGCTATTGGTGATAGTCTTCTTTTTTACGTCGAGCTCCCCCTGAAGTGTTACTTGTATCTTTCAGATGAAACTTGTCTTCTTGTGTCCTTATTTCCTTTGACACACCTTGTTTTCATGGCGTACCTTTCTTCTTATTGGTGAAGAGTGCCTTCTCTTCGTCTTTTATAATTAATTCGCTCATCTTTTTGGGTAATGCCTCTTGATTAGCCAACAGATTCTCTAGCTCCACTAAGGATGGTTGAGCAGGTCATCCCCTTACAACGGTAATAAATGTATTATACTCATGTCTTAGGCCATGGATGAGAATTCTTTTCATCTTTGCCTCGCTCACCTTCTCCTCTGGTGCAAGTTGAGATATCGCACAACACATAGATTTCACTTTGGTGAAATACTAAGCAATAGATAAGTTCCCTTGTGAGATACTCGCGAGCTCATTTTCCAAGAGTTGAAGGCGTGCTTCATTCTTCTTTGAAAGTAATTTCGCCAAAGTTTCCCAAATTGCCTTTGGCATCTTGTCATCACGAATATGCTCCACTAGGTCCTCATCGATTGTGATCTTCAACACATATAAAGCCTTCCCAGCCTTGATGTTCCATTTCCTCAAGGCTTCGGCATTTTCCCTTGGTGGAGGAGTTGTGTCGGTGCGATCGACTATTTCTCACAAATCCTGACCTTGAAGGTAAAACTCTATACATGTCTCCCAAAAACCGTAGTTGTGGTCATTGAGCTTTTTAATCTCATTGCTTATGCTTCCAAAGCCTGCTATGCTGACTAACGCCTGACATCAACTAAGCTTTGTTTCGAGCCAAAAGCTTTATAGTCCCTGATTGTATTCTAACAGAATCTCCCCTTAGCACCTTGATGCAACGCCGACCAATGTAAGCGTCCAACACTTACCGAAGCTTTCTCCACTAGTAACGGTCCTAGACTTCCCACTTTGATACCAATTGTTGGAAACTTGACGGACCCAACACACCCACTATAGATGACCTAAGACTGACCACTAGTAATACACAAACTCCCTAAGAACTTTAGCCTTTCTATCTTCTAATTTCTTAGTGCACAACAACTTAGGCGGCAGTGTCGACCATACACCATGTAGGAGGTAGAATCAGCCATATACTATTCAGGCGATAGTGCCGACCATAAAACATTTAGGCGGCATAACCGACCATATAGTAACCAATTCAAGTGCACTAAGAAATACATAAACTGAGGTTTAACCCGAGAACTTCTAATTACAAGATAAGTAACACTTTTATTGATATACAAAAATATTACAACACTTACCTCACTACAATATTTCTCACAACACTCACTTGCACTCGACTTCACTTACATGCCACCGTACACACTCTTGCTACCCTTGCACCTATGCCACTCACTCTCTCAACTTGCACACTATCTCACGCACACACATAGCCTATTTATAGTATTCTTAAGTCGGTGTACTATGTCGGTTTACATTAATATATTATTATATGTTTGATATTTTACACTACTTTAGAGGACTTTAGAACTATGAGGATAGTTCACTTGTATGGATATCTCTAGAACCATGGAGAAAGGTAAGAGATAAGCCGATGCTTCTTAACACTCCCCTTCAACGACTTCTCTCTACACATGAGTTGCAGATAATACCGAATGTTTCTTGAAAATTTGGTTTACTCATACTCATTGTGAATATGTCAGCAATTGGTTCATTTGTCTTTGTTTCCATCATCTTGATCTTTCTTTCAAGGACCTTCTTGATGAAATTGTTTGTTGCTTCCATGTCGACTAAGGAACGTACTAGTTGTCCTTAAATCTTCACTTGCACGAACAATAGTCCTTTCTTTTCGAACTTGGGCACTGCAATATTGGCCTTGATGAAGTTGATGATACGTAGAGATCTTATACTCGTCTCTCCTTGTTGCTGAGTAGCTTGTTCTATTTCTCCTTTGTTGTCCCTTTTTCCCTTAAAAGCTCGTTCCTTATAGGCTGGCTTTGATCTTCGCTTTTTGTGCTTCTTAAATTCGACGAGAGATTCGACAATAGCAATGACAAAGGTGAGGTCTTGAGCACCTCTTTTTCTCGATCTTCATCTTGGCCCAATTTTGTAACTATGTCTATGGAGTTTCGAATCTGTTGGAAGGTTAGTATGTATTGTTCTGGGAGTTGTCGTGGTGTGGATAGGGTGTTTGATGGTTTGTGGCTTCAATTATGATGGTAGGCAGTGGCGCTTAAGAGACCATTCTAATTATTTTTCGCTCCTCTTGAGCTTAGGTGATGGTGCAACATGAGTTGTTTGATTTCATAGTTGCCTTGGCGAATCTTCAGAATCCAAATTGAATTGTGAAATCTAGTGGTAATGCGAGCTTTTGACTTGTTCCCAGAGATGCCATTTCTTTTGTTAATTAAGGGATTTCAATGGATTGGTCTCGGGACATTGTTGATGCCAATAGGAACCCTTCATCTTCATATTTAAAGGAGTAATGCTATCTCGCTTTTCCTTCAAAGTGAAGCGCCTGGTAGGAGTGAGTGTGATCTGTGGCTAGGTCATTGTGGCGACTATGTGGAAATTGTTCAATGCTGGTTCTGAAAATTACTGTTTCGAGGAGAATATCCATAAAATATGAGTTGACTGGTGAAGGTTTCAAGGGTTGAAGATGGGCATCGTTGTTTCCTTTGGCTTGATTGCCGTTTGAGATGGTGTTGTTTGGATGCTATTCTTCTCAAAATCTTGAAGGTATATTTTGATCCCTTGTTTTAGGTGGATTTTTGTTTATCTTCATCGAAGAAGACATTCATTCCGGTGGCTTTCAATTCTTTGAGTAGAAAAGCGGTGAAGTTAAGGCGTGTGTCTTCGCCTCTGAAGCTCAAGAAAACTTGATGCTTTATTTGACCGGAGGAGGAAGACGAAGCAATTGCTTCAGGAAGTTGCTCCCCTTCTGCCGGATTTTCTTCATTGAACAAGACTTTGATTACGGTGTCTATGAATGCTTTGAGTAGATGAGTGACGAAGTTGAGGCATGTGTCTGTTTGAGGAGAAGAGGACGAGGAGGAAGAAGAAGAAGAAGACGCCATGAAAGAGGAGGAAAACACAGCAAAATATACGTTGGAATTTGGATATCATACATTCATCAACTTTGGCATCCTTCCTATTGAATGGGAAGGGGATGGGGAAGACTTTGATTACGGTGTCTATCAAAGCTTGGAGTAGATGAGTGGTGAAGTTAAGGCATGTGTCTGTTTGAGGAGAAGAAGAAGAAGAAGAAGACGCCATGAAAGAGTATGGATTGTGTGGTTGAGGCAAAATATATGTTGAAAGTTGGATATGATACATTCATCGACTTTGGTATTATTCGTATTCAAGGGGAAGTGGAAGGGGTAATCCATGTGCGTGTGGACCCTTCAAAATAAATGTATAAACATGTTCATTTATTATCAATTTTCAACTTACATGCTTTTAGATGTCAAAAATGACAGTAGTAAATCATTCACCATTTTCGTTAAAAAATTTAATTAATTAAAATAATACAAAAACTCAAATATGTCAAAAAAAAAGTGAAAAAGACGAAAGGGAGAGAAGATGGAACAAAACACACCAAAAATTATGATAAAATATACGTGACAGTCGCTTGACCAAAAGTTGACGATATTATTTTTTTTTAAAATTAAAGAAAAAATTAGAATGAGAGAAAAAACTCTAAATGAATAGACCTTTTAAAAAGCCTTTAACCTACATTAGCTTGTGCTGCCTTTGTATTTTGAATTAAATGAATTAAAATGGTTTTTGTTAAATTTCCAAGCATTTCCTACCGAAACTTCATTTGAATAAGGTTTGATTTATTAATAAAAATAATAAATGTATAAAATATTATGTAATTTTTATAATAAAAACATAAGGTAAATTATATTAAATATTATTGAACTTTAGTCAGTATATCGTTTATACCATTGTATTTTTATTTGTTTTTTATAATATTAAGGGTAAAACTTTGATACACATGCTGTGTAAACACATGCTATGTATTTACATTATAAGAACTCAAATCCTAAATTCCTAACCCTAAAAAACTAAACCCTAAACCTTAAACCTTATACACTAAATTCTAAACACTAACCTTAAATTCTAAACCCTACAACATAAACCCCTAAACCTTAAACCCTAACCCCTAAAACTAAAAGACACGCATAAACTAAAATTTACACTGTCTGTATATCAAAGTTTTTTCCTAATATTAAACTTTAATTTTGAATTTAAGTATGAAACTGAAGCTTTCACCGAAAAATGACGTTATGATGTGAACGACAGTTACGTCAATTCGATGGCATGGGCAAAACAATATCATTTTGCATTATTAGGATTTAGGATTTACTAAATTTGCCATAGAACTTTAAAATATTTCCGTTTTAGGCGTTGGACTTTTTGGCTGCCAACGACATAATTGGTTGCCCATCATTCGTTGTCATTCGTAGCAAGATTAGAATTAAAATATTTGAATTTTCACTCATTTCACAAAACCCACTTAAAATTGACAAAAGTTATCTAAAATACTAACATACTGATGCTTTGCTATTGGGTTAAGATCGTCATGTCATGAATGGGTTAATGGTGAGTGGTATAATTTAAAGTTTATGATTTATGTGTTAGTGTTTAAGATTTAGGATTTCAAGGATAGAGTTTTAAATTTTAGTTTTTTAAGTGAAATTAGACATGCTTATAAAAAATATTTCATTGTGAGTGCATAGAATAGTAACCCTTATTTAAAACAGTAATAAATAAAATTTTATTTTTTAAATCAAGCAAATATTGAGGACTATTTAGATTTTTAAGTTCATCTTTTTCACCTGGGTGTACGAATGTGGAAATGTGGTGTTAATTTTGGTGGAAAACGTCTATTTTACGACTACATTGATTATCATGATATCGTTTCTAAGACTAATTTTTACCATGATACTCTAAATATAATCATTTCATATAATTTACTTATTGTAGTCATTGTTGATGTTTTTTTTTGTTTTCGTCATATTTTTTTACCAATAATTTAAAATTAAATTATGCTACCGTTAAAACGAATGATGTGATCGAGAAAAGTTAACAACTGATAATTGAAACTTGTGGACTGCATGGCTATTAAAAGGGGCACTTATCGACTAGGTTGCTTATTCCACAGAGATCACCCCCTATAACTATAGGCAATAACGAGCCGAGCTGAGTCTGAGCCTAGGTCGGCTCAATTCAGTTCGGAAATAATATTAGTGGACTCACTCGAACTCGAAGTGAATAGTTTGAGCTCGAGCTCGACTCGTTGTTTTCTTCAAATTGCTTTTAAATATTTTTATTAAAGTTTTGAAAAATAACATGTGAAAATCTATATGAGAAAATATAATATTTATTTTTGAAGTTCTAACATAAAAAATTATACAAGTCCACAAGGAAAAAGGGATTTGTTGGAAACCCGACGGACCCAACACACCCACTATGGAGGACATAAGACTGACCACTAGTGCTACACCAACTCCCTAAGTCGGTTAGCCTTTCTATCTTCTAATTTCTTAATGCACAACTTAGGCGACAGTGCCGACCATACACCATTTAGGCGGTATAATCGACCATATACTATTTAGGCGGCAGTGCCGACCATATAACATTTAGGCGGCATAGCCGACCATATAATAACCAATTAAGTGCACTAAGAAATACATGAACTAATGTTCGACCGGAAAACATCTAATTACAAAAAAAGTAATACTTTTATTAATAAACAAAAATATTACAACACTTACCTCAGTACAAATTTCTCTCCCCATACTTGCACGCACACTCCACTTTTAACTTGCACCCACTTGTCACTCACAACACTACACCTCACGTCACTCTTCAACTTGCACTATTCACACCACTGATTAACAAATGACATTGCCTATATATATATAGGCACACCAAGGCGGTGTCCTTAAGTTGGTGGAAATATTATACATATGTAATATTTTATATGGCTATACTTTATGCTATGGAATTCTCTAGAAACATTGAGAAGTCCGTGACTTCTTAACACTCCCCTCAACGACTTCTCTCTATAGATGATTTGTAAATCATACCGAGTGCTTCTCTAAATTTCTCAAACTTTGATTTATTTAGACTATTCGTGAATATGTCTGCAACTTGTTCATATGTCTTTATTGGCTCCATTTTAATCTCTCCTTCAAGGACCTTTTTGATAAAGTTGTTTGTTGCTTCTAAGGCACGCACTAGTTGTCCTTTAGTCTTTACTTGCTTGAACAATTCTTTCTTTTCAGACTTAAGCACATCAACATTGTCTTTGATGGAGTTGAGGATATGGAGAGACTTTATACTCGTATATACTTGTTGCTGAGAAGATTGCTCTCTTTCTCATTTATCATCTCTTTTCCTCTTATTGAGATAGTCGAAGATCTCCAATAACATTTCAGAGAATTATTTTGCCCATGCTTGTGCCATAACCATAGCAGTGCAGCATCTTCCAAATAAAGTAAGGCATGGTCAATTTTCCTGCCATCCTCCATGACGTTTGTGGCTTGGATGTATTGTTCCAAGCTCTGTGGGAAGTTATCTATATCCTTCGCGTTCCTAGTCCTTTTATAAGACTTGCGTTTACAAATCTCCACCCTCGAAGAAGTTAGAATTGGGACGGATGAGGTAGCTCTTTTATCATGAGCTAGTGCCTTTCCAAGAAACAACATCTCCTTATTCATATTTTCAAATTCTCCATGTACTATCTTAAGCTCTTCCCTTAGATCTTTGTTCTCTTGTTTAAGTATAAGGATTTCACTAGAAAAAAATCTCATATTGTTGTGAACACTTACCAGTAGCATCATTTAGAGCTCCCAACATTTCTTCGCAAAGCTTGTGGACTTTCACTTGGCTTGGACAATGCTCCTCAGATGTAGGTTGACGTACAACCGTCTTGAATAGACTTTTATTTTTTGAGGGCGAGCTTTCTCTTTCTTTACTTGGATCTGATGCTTGCTCTTCACTTTCTTTCTCATCTCCTGAAACTTCTTTATGTCATGAGATTCTGAAAGTTCGATCTCCCGAGGTGACCACCAAGAATAAGCTTCATCAAACACCACATTCCTTGAAATAAATCTCTCATCATTGGAGCACCCAACATCGACGATCCAATCCTCCTCATAATCAATTTTTGATTCCATGGTTGTTGTAAATAATGGTTCCTTCATGTCTTCTACGAACTCTTCTTCATCCCCGTAGTCTATTTTCTTGAACGTGTCAAATTTTAACTTCTTGGTTGTTGTAAGAGCTGGTTATTCTATGTCTTCTTCAAACTCACCTTCATCCTCATAGTTCGTCTTTGAGACTATGGTTACTACAAGAGATGATTCATCTTTGTCTTCCATCAAATCTTCTTAAACATAAAGTCCAACTTCTACATTCCATTCTTCCTTGCCGATGGAAGCATCTAAAACGACCTCACTCTTTTCTTCTTTTGTGGTGGTCATGTTTTCTTGGAAAGTCTTTCTCTGGGTAATCTGCAATCTCGAGTAAAGTGGCCTTTCTTGCCACAATTGAAGCATTCACGACTCTCCCTTATGGGTAATCTGTAATCTCGAGCAAAGTGACCCTCTCTTCTACAGTTGAAGCATTCACTGCTTTGTCTTCTATCGTTCTTCTCTTACTGTTGGTGATAGTCTTCTTTTCCACGTCGAGCTCCCCCTGAAGTTTTACTTCTTTCTTTTGAATAATGCTTGCCTTTTTGTGGCATTCTTTCTTTCGTTAATTCTTGTCTGTGTGACGTGCCTTTCCTCTAGCTGGTGAAGAGTGCTTCATCTTCGTCTTTTATGATTACGTCACTCATCTGTTTGGCTAATGCCTCCTAATTAGCCAACAGGTTCTCCAGTTCCACTAAGGATGGTTGAGTAGGTCATCCCCTCACGGCGGTAATAAATGCATTGTACTTGGGTCTTAGGCCATGGATGATAATTCTCTTCATCCTTGCCTTGCTCACCTTCTCCTCTGGTTCTAGTTGAGATATCTCACGACAAATAGATTTCACCTTGGTGAAATACTAAGCAACAGACAGGTTTTCTTGTGAGATGCCCGCGATCTCATTTTCCAAGAGTTGGAGGTGTGCTTCATTCTTCTTTGAAAATAACTTCACCAATGTTTCCCAGACTGTCTTTGGTGTCTTGTCATCACGAATATGGTCCAATAGGTCCTCCTCGATTGTGGTCTTCAATATATATAAAGCCTTCCCAGTCTTGATCTTCCATTTTCTCAAGGCTTCGGCGTTCTCCCTCGGTGGAGGAGTTGTGTCGGTGCCTGCGACTATTTCTCACAAATCCTGACCTTGTAGGTAAGACTCTATGCATGTCTCCCAATAACCGTAGTTGTGGTCATTGAGCTTCCTAATCCCGTTGCTTGTGCTTCCAAAGTCTGTTATGATGACTGACGTCCGACGTCCACTAAGCTTGGTTCCAAACCAATAGCTTTACAATCCCTGACTGTATTCTGGCAGAGTCTCCCTTTAGCACCTTGATGCAACGCCGACTAATGTAAGCGTCCAATGTTTACCGAAGCTTTCTCCACTGGTATGGTCCCGGACAGCCCGCTCTGATACCAATTGTTGGAAACCCGACGGATCCAACACACCCACTATGGAGGACCTAAAACTGGCCACTAGTGCTACACCAACTCCCTGAGTCGGTTAGTCTTTCTATCTTCTAATTTCTTAGTTCACAACTTAGGCGGCAGTGCCAACCATACACCATTTAGGCGGTATAACCGACCATATACTATTTAGGCGGTATAGCCGACCATGTAATAACTAATTAAGTGTACTAAAAATACATGAACTAAGACTCGACCGAGAAACATCTAATTACAAGAAAAAATAATACTTTTATTAATACACAAAAATATTACAACATTTACCTCGGTACAAATTTCTCTCCCCACACTTGCACGCACACTCCACTTTTAACTTGCACCCATTTGTCACTCACAACACTACACCTCACGTCACTCTTCAACTTGCACTCTTCACACCACTGATTAACAAATGACATTGCCTATATAGATAGGCACACCAAGGCGGTGTCCTTAAGTCGGTGGAAATATTATACATATATAATATTTTATATGGCTATACTTTATGCTATGGAATTCTCTAGAAACATTGAGAAGTCGATGACTTCTCAATAAGATTTAAAGTTTTTAACTATGATAATAAGTTAATAACAATGAAACATACAAATATATATGAAATATATATATATTTTAAAGCATGTTTACTAAGCTCGGCTCGACTTGTTAAAGTCTTGAGCCGAACTTTGACCGAGCCGAGCTCGAGTAGCTTGCGAGACGGTCATTATCACCCCTAGTTATAACAGCTATATTTTGACAACAAAATATTTGCTTTCACGATTAAAGAAGCATCCAATATCAAGAAATTTTAGTCTACAACTCAAAAACTATATATAAGTGCAAGCATACAGCCTCGAGCGTCTTTTACAAACTTGTTCGTAGTTTAGCATTACTAGAAGTGATTATAAAATGTTAAAATTGGAATCTAAAATTTATTGGACACCATTTAGCAACTGTATGAACCAACTGGATTAAATCTGGAGACGAATCCATGTTCATATTGGGTGGGGCTCTTGCCCTCAACTCACTGATTTCTTTTTCCTTTAGTTTATATATAATTTGATATTTATGAATTTACTCGGTCTACTTTTCAAAATTTATGTTTTATCTCTTCATTCTCGTCCTTGATTAAACCTAAAATTATACCAAGAATATATGGTGATAGAATAGTTAATGCTAGGTGACTACGTCACTGGTTACCTGTTCCAATATCGAGTGAAACATGCAAGGGGTTAGACAAGTAAATACCTCCCGCAACAAATCTCTGTTTTATTGTTTCAGAGTAATACATGTTACGAGAAATATCCACTTCTTATTTTGTTACCATTCCCGAATTTCCTTTTTATGGAATTCCTTATAACTTTCTGAACAATAAAGTTCACTTCAGTCTCTATTACGGGCAATAAACTTTCATGTTGTAAATTGTATTATTAACAATGGCAGAATATAGAAAGAGTATGGTCATATGAAAAGTGAAAATGAAAGCCAACATGGTAGCATACTCCTTTTCATTTCATTACGTCTTTTTTGTGCACATGGCCTATTCCTATACCACTAACACGAATATTTACTTGTGGAGTTTTCAGAAATTCCAGCAATGCTTGCACATAGACCCCTTCTCCACTTTTGTCAATCCTACTCATTACTGATTGCATATCTTCCTTGACTACTCCGAGATCTTGCGCATCATCACCAGGACCAACGACATAGATGCGACTGCCAGCAATAGCATGCTCAAGGCCCGGCATAAATGATATAATAGGAGACTAACTTATTATATTTGTGCAGTTATCCGATGTAATGGAGAAGCAAATGTATCTGCTAAGTTCCAATCCCCTGTGCAGCCATCTTCATACCCTGTACCGCTTTGATCTCCTTGGGTTGTGCTCCATATATGCTCCCTACAATTATCCAACCAAAATGTCATCATGCTGCACCTTCCACAAATATCCAAAAATAAAAACTAGGATACCAATATCAGAGAATTCTATCGCATCTTCATACGCTGTGCCAGAGAGTTTAAACAGTATGGGGGAGAAACCTATACCTTCGCTCGGATTTCATTCATAGGGTGAGGTGTCCACAAATATGCTCTTTTATTGGTGACAATAGGCCCCTCAGGTAGGAAATAAGCAGTTGAGAATTTAACATCAAGCAATCCCCCCCAAAAAAATTGGATCAGATAATACCAACAAGTGTCGTCTGTTGTACAACTATGGACTCTTAGTTACAAATATCAAGTTCAATCTCTGATAACCTTAAATTGATTCAAGTTTTCAATACCCTAAACAACACTTCAAACCAAACCCAAATCATTTGCATTTGTACAACTTCTTTCCGGTGTTGGTTCCGAGTTTCTGAGTGAGATTGATAATAACCTGCAGCTCCATCACGATCATTCCACAAGTTGTGACAAAAGAATCAATTTTGGCAAATACTGGATCCGTAATCCATTGATGAATCTGAGGAAAAGATGGGCTTGAGGAAGCCAAATATCACAATGAGTTGAAAGCTAAATTGCAGAGAGCATGTGGTGCCCTCTAGAGGTCCAAAAACCACACAGCGCTTAAAAAATGACTTCAAATCTGTGTTGAATGAGATCAATAAGGCAAAGTTGTTGACATTTTCAAGCACAAGTATAAAGCAAGCATGCCGTAGAAGAAATTAAAAGCTTACTTCGTTCCTCCTCTTTTGTATAGCCAAGGCTCTAAGCATAGTGGCCTTCCCAAAGATCTGCCATTAATTCCCTATTCTCTCTGTTTTCTGACTTTCTCAACCTGCTTTCCTTACACGAATCACTGCCATCTTCATTCCCTTCATAGTATCAAATAAAAAGAAAAGCCAAAAGCATGATCTCAAGATATCAAAACTAACCATAATCTGCAAGTCAATTTACATAAGTAAAACTACAGATCAGAGTATACGGTTTCCTCTTGAGGTCCAAATTTGTGCCGAATGAGATCAAAAAGGCAAATTTTGTTAACAAGTTCAAGCACAAGCATCCAGTAGAAGAAATTGAAAGCTTACTTGTTCCTCCTCTTTTGTGATAACAGATGATTAAATCTCTGCTCACTGCCTATTAATTGGAGGGGCAGAACGGAGATGGATGTATTCAACTTTCATGATTTTTTTTTAATGAAATTCCTTTCAACTTTGTGAAGAATAATGTTCACTTCAAGAAATACATAATTGGGGTGAACTCAACTTGGATCAAATATGACAGCAGCAGGTGCCATCTTGAGAGGCAGTATCATCACAGAAGTTTCAGCCCAACTGATCTGATAATCTAAGTCCGAGAAACCAAACCTTCACTTCAAACTAAACCCAAATCATTTGGATTTGTACAACATTTTGCTGTTTCCAGTTTGTGTGTAGGATTGACAGTAACCTGCAGCTCCATGTTCACTCCCAAAGTTCTGACATAAGAACAACTTTGAAAATTTCTGGATTTATATAATCCATTGATGAATCTGCGGAAAAGGAAGACCAAAATCACAATGAGTCGAAAGCAAGACTCTTGAAGTCCAAAAACCAGAAAGACCTTAGAAAATGGCTTCAAATTTGTTTTGAATAAGTTCAAGCACATGCATAAAGCAAGCATTCAGTAGAAGAAATTAGAATCTTACTTGTTCCCCCTCTTTTGTACACAGCTAAACCTTACCAAAAGTTCTGTTTTGTCATCTTCTTTCCTTGCACCATTAATTCCCTCCAAAGTCTAAATTCTCTGCCTTGTCATATGCTTTCCTTACAGCAATCACTGCCATCTTCATCACTAAGGAGTCAAATTGTAATCTCTAGGTTTTGGCTTAACTTATACTATGTCGCATTAAAACTCGATAATTAAAAAGTACATCTATAAACAAATCTCTGCTCACTGCCTATGGCATGAACACCATTGCTGGAAACTAAACAATGAAGCCGAATGAAATCCACCTTTAATCTGACAAATTAAAACCAACCAATAACTAGTCAACCGTCAAAAATAATAAAGTATGAATCTTAGTAACCACAAAACTAAAATGAAATGAAACTCATTACCTATACGCATTTGGATGACGTTATCGAGAAACTTGCGTCTCCTCAAAAGCACAGACCTGAAGATTTAAAGAAATAAAATTATTTCCATCTTTTAGGCACTCTATCTCCTTCATAACCAAAACTTCTTTTGTGCCCAGAAGGTCTCATTTTTGTAGCGAAATCGTCTTGGACTTCCTCAATTTCAGAATATTCTTGGGGGTCAAAATTCTCAGCGACTTCCTCAATATCATCATCACTCTCTGCATCCACATAAAATACATGAACACCACATTTCTCCACCTTGATATCGACTTCAATTTCTTCTCCACCATAAATACTTTCAATTTTGACTTCAAATGATGCCTTATCATATTCATGGTTTCTCCTAATCACATCCTCACTAAACAGAATCAACACGTGATCACCCGTGATGCTCCAGTTTATATCAAAATATAGTCGGCACTCACCGTTGAACATTTCACCACTGGCAGCTTTCAGTTGGTATTTACAGATAAATGCAACTGTGTTTCCACACGTGATATTTGACACAAGGCAAATAGCGAAAGCCAAGAATTTGCTCCCACTACAACCATTCAGGTCTATATTCAAATTTAATGAAGAATTCATACTTCGATACTCAAAATCATTTTCTGAAATTTCATTTCCGGGAAAACAACAAAAATATTTCTTTTGAAGACGAGAATCACTTCTCAGTTCCCTCGATGCCCATCTCTGTCCTAGGGATTGAATTTGAAGCTTGGCATTTGCTTCAATGTTACGAATTGAATCTTGATTCAAGCTGAAGCAATTCGAGAATAACATGTAAATGCTTTCTTTACGAGCTTCCCAATGATTGAGGCGAGGAAGTTCAACCAAACTTTCACACTGATTACAACAAAAGATTTTAAGGTTGATGGCTCCTAATAAATTAGGAATCTCCCTTAAATTCTTGCAACCAGAAACTTCAAGCCTTTCAAGAAATTCCAAATGATCGAGGGAAGGAAGTTCAGCCAAACTTTCACACTGATTACAACAAAGGATTTTAAGGTTGATGGCACCTAACAGATTAGGGATCTTACTTAATTGCTTGCAACCAGAAAGTCCAAGAGTTTCAAGAGATGCCAAACGGTCGAGGTTAGGTAGTTCAGCCAAACTTTCACACCCCCAGCAGAGAAGGATTTTAAGGTTAATGGCTCCTAACAGATTAGGGATCTTCCTTAACTTCCTGCTATAGGAAACGTCAATTTCCCTTAAATTCCAAAGGCCCTGTGCATTAAAAATATAAAATGGCTACATCATTTTTAAGCATCATCTATTACTTTAGGCAGTAAAAAAATTATAGTAATACTTTAGAAAATAAAAATTTATATTTGATGTATTGTGGGGTAATTTCACCCATCATCATTAACGGATCAAATTATTTTGCTTCTTTAACAAAAATAAGATAAAATATTTTATATTTATTTTTAAAAAACTTAAATAAGTGTGATTCTTTGATACATCAATTATAAATCAATATTTCTCTTTAAAATAAAAATAAAAAACTCTTGAATGAAAAAGGTATGAAAGCATATACCTGACAGTCATTTTCATTCCAGAGTTGTTCCATTTTGCCACTCCAAAATCTCAACACGACAAGATTCTTTGGATTAAAACTTGATGGTAAAGATTTGAAAGGATAATAATCCCATAGAAGATACCTTAGCTCATTAGGAAGAGATACAATATCATCTCCGTCTATATATAGCTTCTTATTCGAAGACATCCAATGAGGATCATAGAAATGAATGTATCTAAGATTGAGCATGTTCTCAAAAGCAGAAGGACATAACCAGAGGTTATCAATACGAGACATATTTAACTTTATTCCTTCAATTGATTCTGTGCCCTGACACAACAAACAATTTATCAAGTATTGCATTGAGAAATTTATAGACATTCCATTAAAATCACTCATAAAAAAGTATAGTACGAAAGGCCTATACTAATTGGGCACCTCTCTATTACATAAACTTATATGAAAAGTGTTTACTTTTTTTTCTTTTTGATCAATGCATTAGAATTTTAGCTAACCCAATAAACCATTGAGCAGATCCTAAGTTATGACTAAGACATTGGTTGTGTATGGTGAGTAATAAATATTTCATTTTTTAAATAATTATTAAAATCAATAATATTGGATACAATTCAAGTGTATATATATATACAATGTGATATTGAATCATACGACAATATCTCACTAAAGTATATGAAAGGGAAAATGAATATAAACACAAGTAACACTTACTTTATTATATTTAAGCACTTGATACACGTCCTTAGGAACCCATAACCTACTGCATTTTTCAGGGTCTTCAGCTTCTTGGCGAATAATGTCCTTGCCCACCACTTCAAGCGTATCATACATAGAAATACGATAACCATCTATGATATCAAAAGATGTGATATCAAGTAGGCACTTATCGATCAAGTTGCTTATTGCAATCCTTGCACCCTCATATATACAACTTAGGATTTCTTCTACATTTTCCTTAGATTCCCCTTTCAAGAAGTATGCTATGTCAAGAAATACATTCTTCTCTAGCTCATCCAGTCCATCAAAGCTACTCCTCAAAATCTGTGAAATTCTTGGTTCGGCATACTGGTTTAGTCTATCCACCTCACTTTCCCACTCTATTCTGGACTTGTTATAAAGCTTAGAACCCAAAATTTTAAGAGCAAGTGGAATGCCTTGGGCATACTTTACAAACTTGATTGATACATCTCGAAAACAAGCATCTGGATTCAACTGCTTGAATGCAAATATAGAAAAAAGTTGAAGAGATTCGCTCTCGTTTAACCTCTTCACCTCATATATTTTGTCAGCTACTACATTCTTAAGCACTTGTCTATCTCTAGATGTTATAATGATTTTACTTCCATCCCCAAAATACTTGACACCCATATAATCTATGTGGTCTGGGTTAGTAACATCATCAAGTACAACAATTACTCTTTTACAGTTGAGCCTCTGGATAAAACTGGATCCTATTGAGGCGGTGACTATATCAATTTTGTCGTCTAATAGTTTGGAAAGAAGTTCATTTCTTATAAAGTTCAATCCTTTCTCTTCTATTTTCTGTCTAACATTTTGAAGAAAGTAACAACTTTGGAACTTCGGAGAGATACTATTATATACAGCATCAGCAAGGGTAGTTTTGCCAATACCACCCATTCCCCATAGTCCTATTATACGACAGTCTTTTTGCTCAATCAGCCCCAAAATCTTTTTTTTCTGATCATCTAATCCAACAAATTCTTCAGAAGAACTTGTAAACTCGTTATTCATCAACGTTTTTATTGCATGTTTAACAATATCCTTGATGTACTCGGCTTCAGGCCTAGCGGATAATAAAAAATGACAGTTAAAAGAAAGATAAGTCGAATATGAGAAGATGAAAATATACATATAGTTACCTGTCGAATATGCCTCCTTCTATATGCCAGCCTTTTAATTTACTGACTTCAACAAAAGCAGCTTTCCATCTCTTAACTTCATCAACTGGCCCCTTTGATTCATGCACTTCAAAGTATGGCTTGAAACACCCACCAAGACGCCGAACATCGGAAGGATCAACCTTATAAAAAATGGGAAGAACAATATGCCCTTGAGTGCGCTTGTGGTACATTATGTCAGAGAGTTCAGCCAGGCATGATTTTGAAGCAGCATAGTTTTCAGATAAAATGACGATTGAGAGATTTGAGGCTGCAATTGCTCCTGTGAGTGAAAGTTGCTCCCCTCTTTCCAATTTTTCTTCATCAAGGAAGACATTCACCCCTTTTTCTTTCAAAGCTTCGAGTAGATGAGAGATGAAGTTAAGGCGTGTGTCTTCACCTCTGAAGCTCAAGAAAACTTGATGCTTTAGTTGACAAGACAAGGAAGAAGATTCCTTCCGTTGTTTTTCTATTTTCCCACTCACATCTTGAAGAAAGTAACGATCTTCAAACTTTGTAGATACTTCCTCATATATAGCATCATCAAGGGTAGTTTTACCTATAACACTTGAAATCATCTTTTTCCAATCATATACTCCAACCAATTCTTTAGAACTTATAGAATTGCTATTCGTCAATTCTTTGGTGACATATTCAACAATTTCCTTGATGTACTCGGTTTCAGGTCTAGCAGATAATCAAACATATATATAATTATATATAAAATCTAGAAAGAAGATTAGTACTCATTATAAGAAGATCAGAAAAATATAGTTACCTGTTGAATTTGCCTCCTATATGCCATCCTTTTAATTTTCCGACTTCAGGAAAGGATGTTTTGAAACTCTCACCAAAATTCCGATCGTTAAAGGGATCAAAATGATAAAAGATGGGAAGAACAATTTGTCCATGATTGCTCTTGCGGTCCATGATGTCAGAGAGTTCAGCCCGGCATGATTTGGAAGAAGTATAGTCTTTAGACAAAACGACTATAGAGAGATTTGAGGTTGCAATTGCTTGAGAGAGTGCTGGTGAAAGTTTCCCCCCATTTTCCACTTTTTCTTCATCGAAGAAGACACTGATATCTTTGCCTTTCAAAGCTTTGAGTAGATGACTGGTGAAGTTGAGACGGGTGTCTTCACCTAAGCTCAAAAAAACTCGATGCTTCGTTTTCAACTTTTGTTTAACAGATTCAACAATATCCTTGATGTGCTCAGTTTCAGGTCTACAAAATAATCAAAACAAAAGCATAAATGAAATCTAAAACAAAGATAAGTTAAATATAAGAAGAGAAAGATATAGTTACCTGTCGAATTTGCCTCCTTCAATATGCCAGCCTTTTAATTTACTGACTTCAACAAAAGCAGATTGACATCGTTTCAGTGCATCATCTGGCCACTTCTTTGATTTGTGTCTTTCAGAAATATTTGGAACATGGGAAGGATCAACATGGTAGAAGATGGGAAGAACAACATGTCCTTGAGAGCGCTTGCGATCCATGATAACAGAGAGTTCAGCCAAGCATAATTTCGAAGAAGCATAGCCTTTAGATAAAACGATTATTGAGAGATTTGAGGCTGCAATTTCATCTGAAAGTGCTTGTGGGATATCCTCCTTTTCTACTTTTTCTTTAATATCGAATGAGACATTGATTCCGGTGTCTTTCAAAGCTTTGAGTAGATCACCGGTGAAGTTATAGCGCGTATCTTCCCCTCTGAAACTCAAGAAAACTTGATGCTTCGTTGCACGAGAGGATGGAGAAGCAGAAGCCATGAGAAGAGATTGAGTGTTTGATTGAAGCAAAAAAGGGAAAATACAACCGGGGAGATTCTGGTTTTAGATTGATCAACAACTAGATTTTAGGGATTTTGGTTTTGGGGATTATTGGAATTTTTAAACAATTTGGGTAAACTACATGAATGGTCACTTAATTATGAGGATATTCTAATTTGACCACCAATATTTTAATTTTGTTAATCAAATCACTTAATTATTTAAATAATATCAATTAAGTCATGAACTATTGAAACCTAACAGAGAAATGACGTGAAAGTTAACATAAATTTATATAATTATACATTTAGTCTATATTACTTGCATATTTTATCAATTTAGTCTTAATTTAATTTTAGTTTAATAAATTTAATCCTTCAATCAGATAATAACACATTTTACGACATCTATCACAAATGACACGTTCACTCCTGAATGAAAAAAATTAGAAACCAAATGTTGGTTCAAAGGGAATTTCAACCTACGTGTGCATAAAAAGCAACAATAACAACCATTAAATTATAGGAATGACAGTTTAACTCGGATTCGATGGGTCTCAACTCTATAAGAATAAAATTTTATTTTAAAATTTGAGTTCAGAGCCGTACATAATGGATTGTGAAAAGGATAAAGTTGGGATCATGTTTAGATTACAAATTCTTCGATATAATATATTTCTACTTATTTATATTTATTATATTTACAAAAATAACATTGAATATATATTTATAATTTAGGTTTCCACCTTCACATCCTTTTCACCTTTCCTTTGCCCTGTCCCATTTCATTTTCTTCGTTCCTATGTTGTTAGGAGTGTAAATGAATAGAGCGTTCGACTAACAATTCATGAACCGTTCGTAAAATATTCATTTATTAAGCTAAATAAATGAATATAATTAAAAAATTTATGTTCGTTTAATAAACGAATGAACACAAATAGAAGTGTGTTCGGTTCGTTTATGTTCGCTAACAAACTCGTTTATGAGCTTGCTTATAAGCTTGTTTACATGGTTCTCCCTTTTCTTTTATTTTTGGCATAAAGACAAAAAATGCCCCCAATGTTGTCTGAATAGTCACTTTGGCCCCTATTCTTTTTTGGAGCAATTAAACCTTCAACATTTTATTTTGAGTCAAAATGGTCCCTCTGTGGATGAAAACCATCAGTCAACTGACGATAAATGGCTAGAAATGATGTGACAAACCTATATGGCAGTGCTCACTGATATGACAGTATCATATAGATAAATATGTTGACTTGAAAATGTTACATCAATCAAAAAATAATTTTATAAAATTATATAAAATGTAAAATATTTTTTCTGTTGACTTATCATTCTGTCAAGTTATTTCAAACTGTTTACCGTTAGTTTTCTAACAATTTTCATCTACAGAAGGGTTATTTTGACCCAAAATGAAACGTTGAGGGTTGAATTGCTCCAAAAAAGAATATGAGCCAAAGTGACTATTCAGTCAAACATTTGTGGCATTTTTTGGCTTTATGCCTTTATTTGTATACATTTTAAATATTTGTGAAAGTAGAGACTAAATTGAACACATGGCGAACTTTGGAATTCAAACTGCGAAGCCTAAGGAGCTTAAGGACTAGTGATGCAATTTTACCATTTTGGTGAATATATAATCGAACATGTTAGTAGACATATAAACTAACTTGTTACGGAATACAAATGAACATGCTCGTGAACGTTAAACGAACATAGGAAGGCATTAACGGATAACAACTAAATTAATTATTAACCATCATTTTTAGCAGTCAGTTAACCGAAATCGTTTAGCCTTAACGGTAGGTTAATTTTTTAAATGTTCTCTCATTAAGTCTCAAAATTCCGCCTCAAATCTCTCACTAATCGAATGAGACATTGGTCCCTCAATTTTTTAAAAAAAATATATAGTTTGATCCCTTCAAAAGATTTTATATTCTTATTAAGTTTTTATTTCTTTAGTATTTTAACTAATCTCTCTTTTAATTTTTTTTTAAATGTTATCTCATTAAGTCTCAAAAATTTTAAAATTTTAATTAGACCTCAAAACTTCAAATTAAAGTTTTCAAAAGTTTTAGTTTATGCTTCCAAAATCTTTAAAATTTTTATATGGGCCCGCTCAACTTGTCTTACCAAGATTTTTAATGGTGAAAATTAACAGGCTCTCAACTGTCAATTTACAGTTTTTATAAGATTTTTTTTCGAATATAATTATTTAAGTATTAAAAAAAACATAATTACCAAATATTTTTTGACTACTAGAATTGTAATATTTTAACATAAAGTGTAAGTCTCATGACACATACAAGCGATTGTGTTGGTGACTCCATTGGTTGGATTATCCATAAACTCATGAGAAGTTATTGGAAAAGCAAACGCCAATGTAATACCAAATCTAAGATGCCCTCGTCATACCAACTTATTTGGAATGAGAACAAACTTGGATTGCCCTGAAGTTTTCGTTCCCTTATACCCAACAACCGCAAGCTCGAGGCATAGATGCCTCCATAATCTCCCGGTCAGAGACTTTGCAAATTGCCTTCTACGTACGACAGTATCGTAGAAAAACACTTTTGAAATCCATCACAATACAGTGCTTACAAATTATTTGCAGCCACTACACACTGCATGAAGTGTGTTGTGTCAGGAGACCAAGGCTGAAAATCATAGTTGTGCAATGAAGCAATCGCGAATAAGAATTCATTGTTACAAGCCTCCAGAAATGTTCTACAAACGAAACGTACGTAGTTCTAAAAATTGAGAAACAAAATGTTCAACTACATATTTCTTGCTAAAGAGTGTTTTGAATACATCAGGTTCTGGGATATATATATATATATATTTTAATACGCAGACTGTGTAAAAAAAATTACACAACCCTTCTATAAAATTTAAAACTTAAATCACAAACCATAGCACCCTAAAACCCAAATCTTAAACCCTAAATCCTAAACAATAAATTCTAACCATAAACATTAAATTCTACATCCTACACACTAAACCCCTAAACCTAAAACCCATGAGCGGATGTACATGGTAATTTGAGGGTACAATTGACACCACTTAATTTGTTGGGTATGAAGTTTTAAGGAGTTAATAAATAATTTTTCATAGGAAATATTAAAATTAACCCCACTTGATTTGTTGGAGTATGGGGTCAACAATACTTATTCTAGTGGTAGGGGAATCTACGACACCTCATACCCCACTATACAAAAAAATTAAAGCTCCACCACCGCTAAAACCCTAAAAAGCTTGTGTATCAAAGTATATATATATATATATATATATATATATATATATATATATATATATATATATATATATATATATATATATATATATATATATATCAAGTTACATGATACATGAGATATCATTTATTTGTATTCTTTGTGTTCTCTACGTCAATAGTAGATTATTTATTTCTCTCATACATAGAGGTAGGTAAGGTTGAACCACGTTAAATCACATCTCTTGTGCGTATCTTATTTTATGTTTTATTATAATTTTAATTTTTTTCCTGCATACAAATTCTTAAGGCTAAAAGGGTATTTTTGTCCCCGAGTTTGACCCAAAAAATCAATTCAATCCCTCGTCAAAAAACCCACTCAATTAGGTCATCTAGTTCATGAATTGAATCAAATTGACCCTTTGACCGACGTTGAACGCTACATTACTGCCGTTACAATTAACAATGTTAATGAGGCTGTAATGACCTAGATTTTAGAGTTAACGGGTTAGCGTTGACCCGAGTCTTGGGCTTCCGAATTTGGGTTGTAAGAAAATCCAAATGGGCTTTGTTTAATGGTTATTGGGCTTGAAAGTAAACTTTTCTAGTATAGTTTGAAAGGTCAATGGCCTATGTGGTGATTTCCCCAATTTTGGGCTGAGCACTTTTGAAATCCTTGTCTCTTTTTAGACAAGAAAGTTGTTCCTTACATCACCATCCATTACTCCTCTTCTCTCATCAAACACCTCTCTTTCTTGCCAAAACTCTATGGAAAATGTATGAGAAAGGTTCAAACTTTACCCTTTTTTTCCTACATCTAAGATTTGAGATTTAAGTATGTTCATATACATCTAGAGATTTACATTTTGAGCTAAGAAACTTAGGAAATGGTGGTTGGAGGGAAAAGGGTTTTTTTTGAAGAAATGTTGGGTTAGGGGAAGTGTTAGACTGATTTTTTCTTCTTAGAGTTTTGTTTCTAATTTCTTTCTAATCATTTAGAAGTCTAACAATGTGTTATTACACTTGTGGTTAGCTAAAGTAGTGAGGGAAGCATCCAACACAATGGGGAAGGAAAAGAAGTAAAGGGGTTACTTGTAGTGGTGGATTTTGAGCCGCTGCTAAGGTTAGTACATCTCTAATCTATCTTATTTCTTGTTTTTCCTGAATATTGATGTTTGCCTAAATTCATTTGGGGCATGGGTTAGAGAAAGCATATGGTAGTGGGGGTTTGGGTTATTGTTGAAATTTGTTGCTACTTGGTGTTATGAGCATGTTCAGATGGTCCTTGAAGGACCAAAATCACCATAGAACTCCCAAGTGGGTTGGGATTCGAATATGAGTATCTAAGGGTTGTGTGAGAAGCAAACTCGTGGCTAAAAAGCCATTTTCTAGGTTCGAGTATCAGTACGGGTTAAACTCGTACCAATACTGGTGGGTTTTCAAGCATAAACCAGATGAGCTGGTGTTTGCGTACCAATACTACTTGAAGGTAGTACCGATACGAAGACCTCGTGTATTGGTACGATCGAGCCAGTACTGGTACCATTTCACTTTATGAAATTCTAGTAGCCAATTTTGGTATTGGTACGGTCGAGCCGGTATTGGTACCTAGACACGAGTACCAATACTCAGTGGAGCGTATCAGTACCCACTAGAGCTACTGCCCAACTTTTGATATTTTTGCTTGTGGGCCCCGTTGAGGGTTCTAATAAGGCCCAAATGGTTCCCCAATGGTATGGATAAATTGCAATAAGCATGTACTACAGTACTTGGCCGAAATATGTACTTAATGCTTAGTGATCCCAAGTATGCATTCATGTGATATTACCCGATGCTTAGTGATTTCGAGCGTAAGTTATGAGATGTTACCCGTTGCTTAGTGATCCTGGGTGCAATCATGAAAGTCGGTATTTGATGCTTTGTGATCCCGAATACGATAATGAATACTCGATGCTTTATGATCCCGAGTACCTATGTGTTATTGCCCGATGCTTTGTGAACCTGGGCTGTGATGTATGATTTATGGTTTGACTTACTTACACCTTTGCTTAAATGTTAATTTATGTTTACTCATATTTATGAAAAGCATGAAATAACGTATAGTAGAAATGTACCATTGAGCTTTGTTAGCTCAGCATGTGGATTTGTTGTTTTTGTACGTAGGTTGACAAGTAGCTTGTTCGAGGGAGCATGTCATCAAGGATTCCCAACACCGATTAGAATACTAGAGTACAATACTTAAATTCTTGTAGTGGGCTATGTTTTTGTAAAACCTTAACTCTTTTGGGTCTGTAAACTCTTAAAATTCCTATTTTGGAATACAATGATTTAATCTTGTATGTAGCTCTTTTAATTTGGGATTTGAACATATTTATGAAAACTTTCATTATGTTTTGGTTGAATTTCAATTTATGGCTAAACTTGAGGTCTTAGAACGAACAAAATTTTTATGGTCGGGTTAGAAGTAGCCCAAATGTAGTATCTCGGATTCAGTGGGATCAGGGTGTTATAGTGGCGGTCTACGATGTTGATGTGGTGATACACAATGATGATGGGGTAGTACATGTGGTATGATGACATGGCAGAGGGACTGAATTGATTTTTTTAACCGAATTTGAGGGCATAATATTTTTTTGTCTAGTTTATGAGCATAATTGATTTTAATTGAAAGCTCCATAATTTATTTAATATTTAAGTTAAAAAATATACGAAATTATTAAAATTTTAAAAATATTAAAACTCATTATATAATTTTTTAAATTTTAAGTTAATTTAATTGATTTATTTAGTTTTTGAATAAAATTAGATAAATAATTGTTTTTTCGTGTTGAAATTTCACAAATAGAATATATAAAAAATCAATTAACAAATTTGTGTAAATATTCTTTCGGTCCCTGATAATTTTAAAAAGAATCAAAGTAAAAAACTCTCACAAAAATTCAAAATATTCTTCAACTTTTTATAAAAATCCATAAACTTAATGAGCTGCGTCAGGCAATCAGTTCGGAGTGTGGTTTTAGTGTAGTTGAGGACATGAAAAAGTATTTAGGGGTTCCACTTCTTCATCAAAGAGTTACATCGGCTTTCTATAATTATTTAGCTCAATATGTTCAGAGAAAGCTCAGTGGCTAGGCAGCTAAATCACGGTCATTAGCAGGACGGATTACTCTTACAAAAGCAGTATTGGCAGCAATTCTTTCATATAACATGCAATCAGTCGTTATCCCTAAGAAGGCGTATGAGGCTTTGGAAGCTCTGAATCGGCGTTTTGTTTGGGGTATCATTGCGAAGAGAAGGGTGTTTATTTAGTAAAATGTGATGATAATTTTTGGCCTCTGAACCATGGTGGTCTTGGTTTTCGGAAGCTCGTGACTTAAAATAAAGTTTTTTGATAAAATTGACATTCAATTCATTGACTCATAAAAATAATTTATGGGTGTGATTCCTTTGTGCGAGGTATAAGTGTGGAAATAGGGTTTCGATTTCTCTACTATCTCAGAATTGTCCCAGACTTCGGAAGGGTCTCAGTGTTGTTTGGGATGATGTCCGTCAAAACATCAATTGGACACTCGAACATGGGCGTGATATTGATTTTTGGCATGACTCTTGGATTGGGGAGATCGGTCCATTGATTAACCATGTACCGAGTGCTGCGTTGGATGATCTAGGGGTGTGCCTGTTTCTGATATGATCATGATCGATGGGGAATGGCTTTAGTCGAGCTTCGAGTCCATGTTGTTGCCTGCAGTCCTTTTGCGTATAGCTGCTATAAAGGGTATGAAAGAGACCTTGACTGACGCATCTATAGGTTGGAATGAATGTGATGATCAGTGCTTTTCGGTATCCTCTACCTACAGAATTCGTTTGGGGCATGTGAGTGGTGGTGCATAAAAGCTATGAAAGGTGTTACATGGTTATCGGGGTATTCAACGCATACAGATTTTTTTATGGCTCGCTTGTACCCATAAGCTTATGACTAATGCGAAACGAGTTCGCCACCACTTTACAGTGGATAGTCGGTACTCGGTGTGTCAAGATTCAGTAGAAGACGTTAACCATGTATTTCAATTTTGTTCTTCGACTATTTATGTCCGGCAGAGCTTGATCAAACAGGAGCATATGCAAGAAATCATGTCAATGGATTTTAAGGCATGGATATATACAAATCTAACGAAGATGATGTATTTCGCTCGTGAGGGGACTAATTGGGACTTGATGTTTGGTGTTACGGTTTGGCACCTTTGAAGGTTCTGTAACTCTATTGCTTTTGATAATCCCATTGAAGGGCAGCTCTCAATAATGGAGCAAAGTGGTCTCATGTTCGACAAAATGTGACATGGTTTGGAGTCACGGTTGCGGCAGGTGATTGGTTCAGGTATACCTGTAACTAGCATGGTTTGTTGGTCACCTTTGGAGTTCGAATGGGTTAAGTTGAATACGGACAGTGCAAGGAGGGGCGTTGATGGTGTTGCTTCTTATGGTAGTGTGGTTCGTGATCATGCAGGGTCGTGGCTAGGGGGTTTCTCAAAGTTCATTGGTGTTTATTCCGTTTTAGAGGCCGAGTTATGGGGTGCTTACACTGGTCTATTATATGCGTGGGAGTTGGGTTTCGGCATCTCGTGCTTGAGGTTGATAGTCTTGATGTTTTCAACATGTTGAAGATGGATTCTCATCACCGAGATGGTCTTCCTCTCTTGTTATATTTGGATGAACTTCGCCAAAAAGGATGGTGTTTACTTAGATCATGTTCGCCGGAATGGCAACAGGGTGGCCGATGTCTTAGCTAAGTCTACCAGTTTTGATAATTTTTCCTTTGCTCAATTCCTTACACCCCCACCTGGGATCGGGATCTACTGTAGGAGGACATGTTTGTGTAGTCAATTGGGTTTCAGTATATTTTAGTTCTGTTTATTTTATTTGTTGATTACCTCTTGTTACGTTTGTCCGTGTAAGTTGACTTTTAATTATTACCATGTGCACTCTTTTTTCTCCACTTAAGTTTAGGAAGGTATTTTAATGAGGCACGTGGTAATAATCTCAATTTTCATCTAAAAAATTTATTTAAAATAAAAACTAATAAAAAATAAAATGTATTGGAAATTATAAATTGATAAAATTTAAATATAAACTTAAAAAAATGCTTATAAAGTATTAAAAATTTGAACACTTTTATCGAAAAAGTCCTCGACTTCGTCAGTATGAATATTACCATACGTTAAATAAATTTTCAGTGGAATCAAAATTGTATTAGAGTAACAATAAAACTCAAATTTTCTTTTATTTTTCTACATCAAATTGATGCTCATTACTATTTGATGTAAAAAATTAATGAAGAAGAATTTTGATTTTATTACTACTATACTACAAGGATGATTCAATTGAAAATATGTTAATGGAATATTAGTACGCTTAACATAACTAGAAACAGCCAAAGACTTTTGTTAAGTGTTCAAAAGTACTATTTTTATTACCCTTTTTACTCGTATTATTGTTAGACTTAGGCTCATATTAGTTGAATAATTAGTCATTCATGCATTAATTCATGTTTCTTTCCACCGTTGAGCTTGATTATATAACTTGGTGATTTTTGTGGAAAAAGATACTGTTTTGGTGTGTTTTTGTGTGTGCAGAATCAGTTGCCAATGCAAGGCTGGAACCAGTTGCCAATGCAAGGCTGGAACCAGTAGCCAGGGCAATACAAGAAGGAGATGCCGACGCAGTTGCCAGGGTAGTGCAAGAAGGAGATGCCGACGCAGTTCCCAGGGCAGTGCATGAAGGTTATGCCAAGGAGATGCTGACGCAGTTGCCAGGGCAGTGCATGAAGGTTATGCCGAGCTAGTTGCCAAGGCAATTGTCGATAATGGATAAGATGATGTGGCACTTGAATTGATGACTATATAAAGCCTAATATGACGTGGAAGAAGATAAATCCTAGAAGAATTGGAGATTCAAAGGGAGATTAAATTCCAAGAGTTTTATGAGGAGTTTGAGGATAAAGATAAGAGAGATTAATTCTCTCTTTTATCCAATTCAATTCCAGCTTAAACTCATCTTTATCAACAACATAATCTGCAGAATTAAAGAGTTTAAATTGGATTAGGATCTTATCTCTATGGAATTCCAACGCAAATCCAACTCCAACGCAATCCAACCTCTCCTATCAACAAACAAACCGATCAGATCATCTCCTATAAATTGAGAGGTTAACGCAACTTTGGAGGGGGAAGAGGAATCATACAAGAAATAGGGTAAGAGATGAGAGATTTCGACAAGTGAGAGGGGCAAAGGGGGAGAGTTTGATTGAGAGAGGAGAGCAAGGGGCTGATCGATTTCTTCTTCTTCTTCTTTGCTTCCATTAGATTCATGGTTTGAGGATTATTCTTTGTATATCTTTTGAGCCAACCATGACCTAACTTGATTGGTTGGGGTTATTGTGTTTTATTGTTGTGAAAAACAATTGGATTTTGTTTAGGTAATAAGAGTTTGCACTTTCAATTCAATGTTTACTCATTCTTGGTTTTTATTATTGTTTGTGAGTGAATTGGGAGAAGATCTCGTAACTTCATCTATTTATCTAATATCGGGAGAGTTAGATTCAAGAAACGAATGAGTATGGTCTTTATTCAATCTATTGATGGTGAAGATTAATCCGATTTAGGAATAAGTTAAGGATTTTAATGGCTAAGAAGAGCGCAAGATTGGTTGTTGTTCACCCTTGATTCACGCAGGTATGTATTATCAAGGCATGCACAAATAGCTAGAGTTTCGACTTAGGGATAAGAAGAAACCATTGAAGAACGCTCCGTCGAACCTTGAAGCTGCTGCTCAGCCGCCCAAATAGTTGCCTAGCTAGTTGCCCAGGCAACCGTCGATTAGTTGCCAAGGCAATCCTACTGCGCAAGTTGCCACAGCAATTGAGTTGCACTTGCACTCTTTTACCAAGACGATCCAATCGGCTATCACACCTCAACTCATGATAACCTGGCCTATTCCCTCTCTTATTTGATTTCGTCTATTCTTTTAGTTTATTGCTCTTAGTTTACTCATTAGTTATAATTCCTATAATTATCAATTGTGTTTTTACTTTTACAGTGCGATAACTAAGGCAAAGTGGCCCAAACCAATCCCTGTGGAGACGATACTCGATACTTATCATATCACTTTGTTACTTGCGACGTGTATACTTGCACAATTGCTATAAACTTTTTCAAAATTTTATAAATATTTTTTATTTTTTATATTTATAACTTTTTTATATTTTAATTTTATTTTTTTACTTAAAATTTTAACTAATTATTTTATTTTTATTTTTAATATTTTATGAATATTTAAATATTTTTGAAATTTTAATAATTTTTATTTTTTTAGCTTAAAGATTAAGTTATCGAGCTTTCAATTACAATCAATTATGCCCCTGAACTCGGCGAAAAAATCAATTATGACCTCAAATTCGGTTAAAATAATAAATTCAGTCATTTTACCACGTCATCATTTCAATTGTACTATCACCTCAACATCGTAGACGCGACGTCAGTACTATAACTGTCAAGGTCGGTCAAAGAGTCAATTTAATATAATTTGCGAACCGAATGATTTGATTGGACATGTTTTTTGACGAGAGACTGAATTAATTTTTTTGAGTCAAACTCGGAAGTAAAAATACCTCTTTAACCAATTCTTAACTGATTTAAATTTTAATTTTAATTTTAATGAAAAATGATCTTTCGTAGGAGGAGAAGAGGAGGAAGAAGCCATGAAAGAGGAGTGACTGTGTGATTGAAGCAAAAGAGAGAAAATAGTACTGAAGAGTACCATCACCATTGGTGTCCTTATACTGATCGTGTAAGGGATTGGACGCGTTTCTTTATATCTTTTGACTTTTACCGACAAAATTAAATGCGCGTGGGAACTGTGGTCCTCACAAACCCCACCACCATTAAATTCTTCATTTGAACATGGTCAATTTTTATTTTGGACCCCCTACTTTTCTCAAATATTCATCCAATACGTTGACTTTAAATTCATTTAGAAATCTGTGCTTTTTTTCTGAAATCATCCATGTCGTAGAAGGGGTTTAATGAGATTGCGAACCAAATAAATTATATTATATGAAATTACTATCACATAATCATAATATTAATATATACTTAAAAATAATAGGGTAAAAAAATAGGATGATTAGGATGCTGCCACGTAAAAATAAGGGTAAAATACTTTAATTATCACTCAACTTTAAAAAAGCTACTAATAAGGGCTTTTTGAAATTAAAAGTTTTGACATAAGAGTTTTAAAAGACTCTTATACCCTTAATAATTATAAAAAATTTCCAAATAACCTAAGTTTAACATTTTCTATTTTAATTCTTTACTCTAACGTATTTAAATTATATTAAAAATAATTATATAAATAATAAATCAATATATAGATCTTTCAAATATTTTTAGTAATGTTATATTAAAAAATTATTTTTACAATCTAATTAATATTAATAGATACAAAATATTGATAACTAATAAACTATTCAAACAAGTATCGAATATAATCATATCCTTATATGTCATTTTGCTTGTTTAAATAATCAAACAGCTATCAGTTAATTTTATCAAACAATTTTATACAATCAGCTAATACAATCCGTCAGTCAAATCAGCTAATGTAATCCGCTAATTGCCAAATATGGGCTATATATATGTGATACATGAGATATCATTTATTTATATTATTCGTGTTCTCTACATTGATAATAGATTATTTATTTTTATTTTCGTAAAACAAATAAAGTCAAATTACATTTAAATCACGTCTCTTACGCGTATCTTATTTTATGTTATTATCATTTTAATTATTTTTCTGCATACAATTTTTTAAGGGATTTAAATTTTAATTTATAATTAAATTTTATTTTAATTTAATTTTAATGATTGGAACCAGAAAAAAGGAAAAAGCCATGAAAGAGTCGTGATTGTGTGATTGAAGCAAAGGAGAGAAAATAGTAGTAAAGAGTACCATCGTTATTGGTGTCCTTTTACTGATCGTGAAAGAGATTGGACGCTTTTCTTTATATCTTTTACCGACAAAATTAAATGAGCGTGGGAAATGTGGTCCTCACAAACCCCCACCACCATTAAATTCTTCATTTGAACATGGTCATTTTTTTTTATTTATTTTGGTCCCCCTACTTTTCTCAAATATTCATCTAATACATTTGCTTTAAATTCATTTAGAAATCTCTCCTTTTTTCTGAAATCATCCACGTCAGAGAAGGGTTTTAATGAGAATGCGAACAAAAAATAACAATTATATTATAGGAAATTACTATCACATAATCATAATATTAATATATATTTAAAAACAATAGGGTTAAAAAATAGGATGATTTGGATGTTGACATGTAAAAATAATAGGGCAAAATACATTTTATGTCACTTAATTATTAGTTAGGTTATAAATAAGTTGTTTGATTCTTAAAAGTTACAAATTAATCACTTAATCGAATTTTGTAACAATCAACTCACTCATTTATGAAAAATAAAATGAACGGCTGACAAGGCATGATATAAATAAGTTCTTTGATTTTAATTATAATTCGAAATCATTTAATAAATTTAACCTTCATATTTAAAAAATTCATTAATTTAATTCATGTTCTTCTCCCAATACTTCATGGTAGATATATTGAATCCCGATTAAATTTGGAATCGAATTAAATAATACATATACCTATATAATCTTCACATTTCTCTCCCTAAGAATGCTTTATAGATTCTATACTAACTTTTTTTTTTCCTGTTGACATCACTTTTAAAAGTGTGGTAGAAAAGTGTTTATAAAAAAAATATTTTTAAAGAGTTTAATTTAAAATTTAATATTTGACAGTATTATAGTTGTTTTGTATTTTTTACATTTTAAATAAAATACTTATTTAAAAATATTTATAAAAAGTACTTTTAAAAAGTTTAATTTATAAAAAGCAATTTTGAAAATATATAGAGAAGGGAGCGTAAAAAACACCAAAAATTAGAAGAAAAAAAAAGTCAAAGAAATGAAGGAAAAAAGAAACATAAAAGAGAGCATGGTAAAGTGAGAGATAAACCGTCAAAGACAACAACGATTACCGTTGTTGAAGAAAAAAATAGGATTAAGTAAAAAAAGAAACTTCTAGGTTTTCTAGGTTAGGTTCACCGTATATCATCTCAGTGGCAGATTTAGAATCTCATAAATAGGGGTCTAAAATTTTAATACACATTTTATCTTTATAAATAAGTATGCGAAATAAAATTCTTTTACAAATTAAACTATTTTTTTTAAAAATAGAGATGCATATGCTCCCAATGAGAGCCATACGTATCTGCCCCTGTATTATCTAATCATTTCTAACCATTGCAATCCACATTACTAAAATAATTATCTTCAATTACTGCACTATAAAGAGTAACACCTTCAGACCCACCACTACTGCACTCATTAAATCCATTGTGACCAAGTCTAGACTTGTTAGCACCTATAAACGCCTACCGCCACATGTCAAAACCAGAATGAGTAAGACCGAGGATGATGTAAAAGACATCCGACGATGAGCGTAACAACGCACGCGAACTACAACGCACATAATCACCCACGAACTGTGTGAAAACCTTCGTAATCTGTGGCAGACAGACAAGACTACGAGCAACATCGCGTCTCATTCGGCGGCCACGCGGCTACACATGTGCTCGCTACGCATGAAAAATAGAACCTATGATGTCAAGTCATAGACAGTCCAATCAACACGCCATGACAACCCTATAATGACACCTGCTCAAGTAGTATAAAATTGGACATGCAGCTAAGAGAGAGAGATAGAAAAAACTCAGATATTATATCTTACGAAAAACGAGAGCAATACACAAGCTTCGATCCTGAACGACCGTTTCGACTATCATCGAACCACCATCTATGGTACCTATCTATTTTTACAATCAACAATTAATGCGGTTAGCATAGACGATCGTGCGACCTCTAAGTTGATCAGTAAGTCTAAAAGTCTTGAAGCATGGGTGGAGACAGCCGAGACCACCCAGAGGAAAAATAGCTAAAGAAGACACCTTGATAACCCAACCGACAACTACGACCGGTGAAAAAGCCACGAAGAATAATGTCTCAATGGGACAATCGACGACAACAACTATTTAGCAACTATAATAGATCCAGTAGAGTTTTCGATAGTAGTTTTGGAAACAACCTCTCCCGTGGTTCACAGTGGGGTAATGCACACAACAGACGAGATGAGCGTCACCGTCAGAGGGATATAACCATCAATTTTTGGAAATACAAGAAAGGATGAAGGGCATGGAAGAAGTTTTATTGCTCTCGAAATAACAGTTTGAGCAACAGCAAAAATCCATATAAGAACGAGATGAGCTGCATAGAATCGTAGAAGAGAAGAGTGAAAAGTTAATTAGGCAATTGACCAGGAAGGCCAGAGACAATGCGGTTTAAGAAGGGCAGGCTCCCCTCTAACAGGGTGCTGGAGGGAATAGCCTTGAGAGTTGGAAGAAGACTATGAAGATTCAGAGGACATTGATTATAGTCCCACGGAAGACGACGAACAATAGGTGTTAAAGGCTAAGATAGAGTAGTTAGAGAAGAATTTTTAGAGCATCCAGAACCTTATGCAGGATGACCTTTCTTCGAATCCATAAAGGTACAAAAACAAGCCCACATCTGTAGATATTCTAGAGCATCATGTGTCTACGTCTTTTAAGGTCTCAAAGCTAATGTATAACGGAAGAGGCGACCCTCAAGATCACCTATCGCACTTTTTGAACCACATGGATTTGTTCGACGCCTCTTACCAAGTTAAATGTCGAACATTTTTAATAACCCTTAAGGATTTAGCTCAGGCTTGGTACCTCTAGCTTCCGGAAAACTTAATTTCCATCTTTGATTAACTAGCAAAGCTATTCATGAGCTATTTTCTAGCAAACAAGATGTTAAAAAGGTCACCGACGTACCTCATTTCTGTAATCCAGAGGCCAGGAGAATCTCTGCGCAAATTTGTCCAATGAGTTCACACTGTAACCATGCAAACCAATAAGGCTTCCAATAAGTTTATTATCTATGCATTCATCAATGGTACCTTCCACCAACATCTTAAATATAATTTACTGGACCGACTGCTAGCAACGTTGTTAGAATTTTATAAGAAAGTTCAACCGTACACTAAAAACGATGAGGCATATAGTATGAGAGCCAATGCACATAGTTCGCAGTATGAGAGCCAGAGGCATGATAATCGTGGTCCTAGACACTGTAGGCCCCCTTTTTATCATAGAGTTGGTAGAGGAGGCCAACAATTTCATCGTAGACCACAGTATGTTCAGAATAACAATCAGTCACAGCGACAAATGCAGGAAAGCCACCAGCACGAGACGACCCAAAAAAGGTTGACCACATACAAAACTTATCACGAAATAACGAAATCACCTTTGTAGATACTAATAAGATTGAACATACTAAAATCTTAAGGCCACCATTGCCAATAAGAGAGAGTGAGCATTGTGAGCGCTCCGGACAAAGATGTGAGTTTTAAAAAGCTTAGGACCACTCTACGGATAATTGCGTACATTTGAAGAACACGATTGAATCCGTAGTGAGAAGAGGGTAGCTGAGAGATTTTCGGTTTCTCGCTATAGACATGTTAAGGATAGTAGGGAGGCTCATTAGTTGTGACCACATAATAATAAAAGAAATAACCAAAATAATAGGGGAATCATACATATAATAGTCAGTGTAGGCAAAAAGTGGAACCAGTCAAACTCCAAGCGTAAGGCGCACGTGCAGGGAGTAATGTCAGTTTTAGCAGTAATAATAAAAAACTAAAATGTAGAGACCCGTGATGAGTATTGTTCTTAAAGAATGAGAAGGGCAACATTCTCGAAAAAAAGTAACGACCTTATCATTGTTTTAGCAGGGATAATACGATTCACCGTGAAGAGAATTCTGGTAAATACAAGTACTGCGGTGAAAGTATTGAGCTGAAATGCATTCAACCAAATAGGAATCCTGAATTTAGAATTAAAGTCGGCTAGCCCAGTGTATGGCTTTAGTAATCAACCCGTCGAGGTGAAGGGCTTCATCTGACTTCCCGTAACATTGAAAGATGGTGATAAAAATGACACGCAGATGGTCAATTTCCTATTCATCGATAACTATTAATTCCTCAAAAGTACTAAATCTTATGCTTATTTCATATCGTCTTTGCTTGCCTTTAAGTACATTTAGCCTTAAAATTCATGCATTTGCATAAGGAGTTAAGAATTATGCTATGCCAATGTGAAGGGTTGCTTTGTTGGCATTATTGCAAGCATGGTAGAGTAGTGCAGTGCATAAAGGAAGGAATGCCACAAAGAATGCCGAGTTGCTGTTGGCAGCGATGGAGCAAAAATTATCGAAGCACCGGTTGGTAGCAAAGAGGAGTTTGATGCCTGGCCAAGTAGCTATTGGACCTTGATGACGTCAGCCCTAGGATTCAAATATAGGATAAGATGATCGCATCCCTTATCCCTTGAGTATTCAAAATTTAATTTCCAAGGTTTATCTTAGGTTATCCTTGTACGTCTGTTTAAAAAACTCAAGCAAGAACATAATCGACATCGACCAATCATCAATAATTGGCTTGGAGAAGTTGCACCAAGGAGACGTGGTTCAACTAGATTGACCAAGAGCCTGAACCTTGAAGAGCTACACCGATCGACCCCTTCTAGCCTATTCTCTTTGTCTAATTATTTTTATTTTTAAATGATGATGTTGTTAGGAAACGATTAAGGCTTTTGGTTTGATACCCTCACCATGAACTAATTTAATAGTTGGTGGGAGATGTTTGTGTTGAACGCTATTTCTATGTTTTGTTTTTAATAATAAAAAATGCCTTGACATTGTTTCCCCTATCTGGCATGTTCTTCAGTTTTCTAAATTCTTTGCCAAGTGACCGCTGGCATTGTTTGCTTATTGCACCTTAATATCTTAACAAACTTAGGGGCAACAATTAGTTGCTAGATACTAAGGATAGATGCTACGACGGAAGATGCTCAAGTAGATGAACTTACTACGGGAGTGAGTCTACCCCTTATGAGTATAGATTGGGACTTAATCAAGTTGATTTATGAAAAACTTCATTATAGAGATATAAAGGATTTTGCATTGTTAACTTCGGGCATTGCTATCAATTGAGGCAATGCCAACTTTGAATATGCTCGGAAAATAATATCAAGGCAGAAAATTATTAAAGACTGGCATAAAAAACATGAAAAACAAACATCCCTTGCCAACACTCATCACTCATTTAAACTCTACTTGTGCCAACACTGATTTTCTTTTATTTCTTTTCTTTTAAACTGTTTTCAAAACCCACTTCAAATCAATAACACTTTTTCTTGACAAGTAAACAAACAAAGCAATCAAACTCTTGGCCAATCCCTGTGGGACCGATAACCAGCTTACTGCTGTATTACTTGTAGACCGTGTATACTTGCAAGCAAAAAACTTACTCTTGGCACTGTTTTCATACATTTCCAATACATTTTCCACCCTTTTGCCAAGCACTCACACAGTCGAACAAGTTTTTGGCGTCGTTGCCGGGGATTACAACGGAGTTTGTTGTTTTTAAATTTTTTACTTGTCTTCTTTTTATTTTTTGTTTTTATTTTATTTCTTTGTTTTGACCGATATATGACCAGAAATCGCCCTGTGGAGGAAGATTGGTTATACAATCCAGAAATCGAAAGAACCCTGCGAAGGTTAATGAAAAAGATTCGAGAGATGGCTCTGCAAGGTAATAAAGGAAATGGTGTGTTAAAAATGATGAAAATACACCCAATAACAATGGAATACCACCAGCTCATGTTGCCCCGGTTATTAATGTGGAAGAAGAGAGACCTATTAGAGAATATTCGGCACCAAACATTGACAATTTGATGCCAGGACTAATTGGTCCCGAGGTAAATACGCCTAATTGTGAACTCAAACAGGTAATGATACAAACGCTTTTGAGTGTAGGACAATTTGATGGAGCACCTACTGGAGATTTAAGGCAACACTTAAAGCAGTTCATAGAAGTTTTCCAGCTATTTCAACAGCATGGAGTATCAGAGGATATAGTGAAGCTAAAGTTGTTTACATTTTCTCTGAGAGATAGAACAAAAGCGTGGCTAAGTTCTTTGCCACTTGGTTCTGTCACCTCATGGGGAGATCTATGCCAAAAAAATTTATTACGATTCCAACCGCCTAAACTCACAGCCAAGTTGAGGGGAGATATCATCACATTTAGGCAGGCTGATGATGAGACCCTATATGATGCCTGGGAGAGATATAAAGATATGTTGAGGAGATGTCCCATGCATGGATTCTCAAAATGGACCCATATGGAGGCCTTCTACAATGGACTTAATGCGCAAACCAGAATAGTTTTTGATGCATCGGCAAATGGCTCACTACTTGACAAAAACTATACAGAGGCAGTCGAAATCCTTGAGAGGATTTTAATCAACAATTTTAAATATCCTACTGCCAAACTTGGGACTGTCACTAAAATTGGTGGGAAATTATAGATAGATGAACTCACATCTATCCACGCTAAGATTTCTAATCTTACTAGCATGGTGGGAACTTTGGAAAAGAGTTATGAGTCCCAAGAAGTTAAGTTCTGTATAATATGTAGAGAGGATCATCACACGAAAGATTGCCCTGTCAACCTTGAGTCGATGAATTTTGTTGGCAATTCTAATCGTAATTATAATCATAATTCTAATACTTACAATGCAGGATAGAGGCAGCACCCAAATTTAGCTTGGGGAAATCAAGGAAGCAACCAATATAATGCCCAACAGTAGAACAACAATTCCCAGCATCAATACAACGCCCAGCGTTAGAACCATGCTATGCCAGGGGTCAACCAGAATGCCATGCCACAAAGGGCAAAAAACAATTTTTATGCAGGGCAAAGGAACAACCAGAGAACTTTGACAGAATACATGGAAAAGAATGATGCAACTGTCCAGAGTTTGGCAGCATCAATGCGAAACTTGGAGTACAAATTGGACAGATTGCCAATGCACTCAGCAATAAACCCTAGGGAGCTTTTCCAAGTGTTGCGTGTTTTGAGTGCTTTGCAATTGGTGCAAGTATACACGTCTCAAGTAATAGTATAGTAAAGATATCATCTCCACAGGGATTAGTGAAACTCCGATTTCTAACTTCTTGCACTGAAAAGTAAAATGAATAGTGATGGTAGGTGCTTGAAAATATCAAGTAAAATAAACTAAGCAAAGTAAAACTAAGGAAAGAGTAATCGATTAAGAGAGTAGGTTGGGTTATGAGTAGTGGTGCAATTGCCGAATGAATTTTCGTGACAATTGATTGCTAAAACAACTCAATTGCCGTGACAACTAAGACCGGCTGAAGTGCTGTGGCAACTGGGTTCCTTCCTTCAAAGCTCGACAAAATATTCTTCAATGTCTTCGAGTTATCTCTAACCTAAGAACTGGTTAATTGTGCATGCCTTAGTGATACATCCCTGCGTTAACCTTGGGTGAACAACAACCGATCTCACACTCCTTTTAGCCATTGAAATCTAATCCTTATCCCTAAGGCAGATTAGTTCCCACCAACGATCATTTGAATAAGAATCATGTTCATTCGTTTCGTGAGTCTAACTCTTCCAAGTATAGATAAATAGATAACTCTCGAGATCCTCTCCTAATTCACTCGCAATCAAAAATAAGAATCAAGAATTAACAAACCTTGAATTTAAATTGCAATCAAAAACCTAAATCATCAAATCGTTTATCATACTACAAACCCAAATAACCCTAGCCAATTTAATTTAGTTCATAGCTGGGTAAAAAGAATATACAATCAAAATAATCCTAGACATGGGTTGTATAAACAAAAATGAAGAGGAAGATGTGTTGAAATTGTACGATCAACCCTTTTCTCTTTCTAGAATCTCTACCCTAAAAGCTGCGATTTGATATTCTATTTGTAGGAGAGCTTGCAATCAGATTTGTTGTTGATGAGGATAGGAATAAGTTTGAATTAATTTGAATAAGAGATAATTAATCCCTTTTATCTTTATCTCTAAGAAACTATTCAAAATCTAAGCATTTATCCCTATCCAATTCTACGTGTAAATCCAAATATGGGGAATTATCCCTTGCTTTCCGTATTTATCCTGAAAATGGGTGGAATTATCCAGTTTTATCTAGATATGCCACGACAATCAGCTTTAATAACTCTTTCAGTATTCTCCTTAATTGCCATTGCAATCCCTACTTGCCACTGCAATCCTGTCTTACACAAAATAAAGCACACCAGCAGCGAATTTTCCATGAAACCAACCAAAATGCAATACCAAGTCAATAACTAAGGAAACTAGAAAATTATGCATGAATTCCTACCAATGCAACTAAAATGAGCCTAAGTTTAACAATAATATGAGTAAAAATGGTAAGAAAAACAGTACTTTTACACACTTATCACCAAGCGATATAGAGGATGCCAGGCAAAACCATAATGAACAATGCAAAGTTGTGACTCTACGGAGTGGCAAACAATGCGAGGCTGAGACATCTTTCAAGAAGCTAATTAATTGTCAGGAAAAAGAGAAAGTACCTGTAGATAAACTAAAAGAAACAGAAAAAAGAAATAGACAGTAGTCTGATGCCAGACCTCAGTCGGATGTCAACAGAACCTTGGTAAAGCCAACATATGTTTATCCACCTCCACCGTTTCCACAAAGACTACAAAAGCACAAGCAAGATAAGCAATTTAAGCGCTTTTTAGAAATACTTAAGCAATTGCAAATCAATTTACCATTGGTGGAAGCTCTCGAGCAAATGCCCAACTATGTCAAATTCATGAAGGACATTTTGTCCAAAAGAGGAAGCTGGATAATTTCGAAATTGTAGCTCTCACTGAGGGATGCAGTGCAATGATACTCAATCGGTTGCTACCAAAGCTAAAAGATCCGAGAAGTTTTACTATTCCCTATACCATTGGCAACATATTCATGGGTAAGACACTATGTGATTTGGGAGCCAGCATCAATTTGATGTCAATGTCTATTTTCAGGAAGCTTGGCATAGAAGCAATGCCTACCACGGCGACACTTTAGTTGGCAAACCGATCATTTGCACATCCTAAAGGTAAGATTGATGATGTGTTGGTAAAGGTAGATAAATTCATATTCCCAGCTAACTTTATTATCTTAGATTATGAGGCAGATTTAAATGTCCCAATTATTTTGGGCAGACCTTTCATTGCCACAGGTAGAGCCTTGAGTGATGTTCATAAAGGTGAATTAACTATGCGTATAAATGATCAGCAGGTTACATTTAATGTGTTTCAAGCTTTGAAATATACAGATGAATTAGACGAATACTAAGTAAATGATAAGATGAAGTCTATTTTTAAAGTGGACATGGCACAGCTGTGCCAAGATATTGATGATGATATCAGCAAAAGTGACAGTAAAACAAGTGAGGACACTAAAGGAGCATCCCTAGTAGAAGTAAGCTATTTTGGACAACCAAAACCATTAGAATTGGTTGGCAGAGAGATCGTGGCACCAAAATCATCCATTGAGGAGACACCCAAACTGGAGCTTAAATCATTGCCAGACTATCTCAAGTATGCTTACTTAGGTAAACACTTAACCTTGCCAGTGATCATTGCTGCTAATCTCACTAATGATCAGGAAAAATGATTGCTGGAAATTCTAAGCAATTACAAGCAAATGTTGGGATGGACCTTGGCTGATATTTGAGGAATAAACCCAACCATTTGTATGCACAAATTCATCTTAGAGGAATATCATGGGAAGACCATTGAGGGTCAGAGAAGATTGAACCCAAGCATGAAAGAGGTTGTTAAAAAGGAGACTATCAAGTGGCTAGATGCCAGGATAATCTATCCCATTTCTGACAGCTCGTGGGTCAGCCCAGTGCAATGCGTGCCAAAGAAAGGTGGCATGACTGTGGTTTAAATAGAAAAAATGAGTTAATTCCTTCCAGAACCGTTACTGAATGGGGAGTGTGCATGGATTATAGGAAGCTGAACAATGCCACCAAGAAAGACCATTTTCCATTGCCCTTCACTGATCAGATGTTGGACAGACCGGCAGGTAAGGCATTTTACTATTTTCTAGATGGTTATTCAGGATATAACCAAATTACCATAACTTCAGAAGATCAAGAGAAGACCACGTTCACGTGTCTATATGGGACGTTTGCCTTTAGAAGAATGATATTAGGTTTTGTAATGCCCTGGCAACATTTCAACGTTGCATGATGTCTATTTTTTCTGACATGATTGAACAAAATTTGGAAGTATTCATGGATGATTTCTCAGTGTTTGGAAAAACATTTGAGGAATACCTTCAGAGTTTAGAGCAAGTCTTGAAGAGATGCATTGAGACAAACCTAGTGTTGAACTGGAAAAATGCCACTTCATGGTAAAAAAAGGGCATTGTTCTCGGGCACAAAGTAACCAAGAAGGGATTGGAGGTCGACCAAGCAAAAATTGAGGTAATCAAGCAATTGCCACCACCGTCAAGTGTAAAAGGTATTAGAAGTTTTTTGGGATATGTAGGTTTTTACCGTAGTTTCATTAAAGATTTTTCTAAAATTTCTAAACCTTTATGCTTGCTTTTGGAATAAATGCCACTTTTGCATTTGATGATTCTTGTTAAAAGACGTTTCAGGAACTTAAGGAGAAGTTGATTAATGCCCCTATAGTCGTGGCACCATATTGGAATGAGCCATTTGAGCTCATGTGTGATGCCATTGATGATGCCATTTGAGCAGTATTGGGACAGCGGCGTGGTAAAGTTCTTCATACTATCTACTATGCCAACCGAACACTAAATGGAGCTCAGCTGAATTATTCCACAACCGAGAAAGAATTTCTTGCAGTTGTATTCGCTTTTGATAAATTCATATCTTATTTAGTTGGTAACAAGGTTGTGGTGTATACAGATTATTCAACACTAAAGTACATTTTGGCAAAGAAGGATGCCAAGCCCAGACTAATCCGATGGACGTTTCTACTATAAAAATTTGACCTCGAGATTCGAGACAAAAAGGGTAGTGAAAACTTAGTAGCTAACCACCTATCACGTCTAGAGCATCACCTTGAAGATGGTAAGAACGATGCCATAAGAGATGAGTTTCCATATGAGTATTTGCTTGCAATCAATGTCAAGCCATGGTATGCTGACATAGTCAACTACCTAGTAAGTAATATTCTGCCACCAAATTTGGCATACAATACCAAGAAAAGATTCCTGTGAGGAGTTAGGCAATACTACTGGGACAAGCCAATATTGTTCAAACAGTGTGCCGACCAAATGATAAGACGGTGTGTGCCAGAGGATGAACAACACAATATTTTGCAATTATGCCGTGCCGCACCGTATGAAGGTCACTTTGTTGGGATGAAGACTGCTGCCAAGGTGCTGCAGTCAGAATTCTTTTGGCCCACACTGTACAAAGATGTCCATAACTATGCCAAGGCATATGATCGATGCCAGTGGACAGGAAACATCTCTGGCAGACACCAACTGCCGCTCCAAAACATCATGTCTGTGGACTTATTTGATGTATGAGGGATAGACTTCATGGGTCTATTTCCTCCATCATTCGTTAACTTATACATCCTTGTGGCTGTTGACTATGTTTCAAAATAGGTTGAGGTTGTTGCATTACCACGAACAATGCCAAGTTCTTGCACAAACACATTTTTACTTGATTTAGTGCCCCCAGAGTGATTATTCATGATGAGGGTACCCATTTTAAATGTAATCTAGTCTCTAAAGCCTTATGCAGATATGGAATTCAGCAAAGGATTGCCACGACATACCATCTCCAAACAAATGGGCAAGCTGAGATTTTAAACAAGGAGATGAAAAGTATCATTGAAAAGACTATAAATCCATCTAGGAAGGACTGGTCCTTGAGACTAGATGACTCCTTGTGGGCTTATAGGACAACTTTTAAAACTCCGTTGGGTACTTCACCATTCAGACTCGTTTTTAGAAAAGTATGCCACCTACCAGTGGAAATGGAGCACCGTGTATATTGGGCAATCAAAATGCTTGATATGGCATGTAGAGCTGCTTGAGAAAAAAGATTACTAGACCTAAATGAGTTGGAAGAGTTCATAACACAAGCCTATGAAAATGCCAGACTCTACTAGGAGAGGACCAAACGCCGACATGACAGTAGGATAATGCCAAGACAATTTGAGGTAGGCCAACGTGTTATGTTATTTAACTCAAGGCTTAAATTGTTTCCAAGAAAGCTTAAGTCAAGGCGGTCATGCCCTTTTGAAGTTGTAAAGCCATATGTCTATAGTGCTGTGGACATTAAAAATTTGAAGTCGAAAGAAATTTTCAAGACAAACGGTCAACGATTAAAGAACTATTTGGAAGACACTCTGAGGAATGCCAAGGATATCCTCTTGGCAGAGATTCGGTGATCATCATCAGGTTTTGAAATTTTTGTACATAGTAGGTTAGATTTTTTTCTTTTCAGTAATTTTCATTTCTTTCCTTTTCTTATTAGTTTCAGATTTTCTTTTTATATTGATTTTTCTGCATTGAGAGATTTTCTTTGAGGATGTGCAGATTTAGTGTGCCAGACATAGTGCCGAGACAAGGACCTGGCAATAGGCGATTGTAAATTAAGAGAATTTTGTGTGCCAGATACAATGTCGGGGTAGGGGTTTGGCATACGACGATTGGAAATTTGAAAAAAAGATTTACCCTAGCTTGGTGAAAAGTCGGCCCATGAGAAAGTGAAATAGTCTTTGGATTCTTTACCCTAGCCGCCCAAATTGGATAAGTTGAAATTTAAATTCAACTTAAACCCTTATCACCTAAATCCTTATCACTCCACTATTTTAAACCTATCCTATCACTTAAACCCCTTTCACATCAACTTTATCACTTAAACCCTTTTTTCCCATACACGCAAATACCCATCATTACCCCTCTTAAATTGGTCACTTTAATATCCCCATTAAAACACTCAACCATTTTACTTAACCTACCTTAGCCGTTCAAAGAGTTAAAGACCCTTAACCTTTCTCTTGTTTTTCTTTATCACGAAAGAACATAAAGATTCATTCTCTTCTTTGTCTTTCCCAAAACTGATCAAGCTTTCAACTTGTATGAAGCGAACTTTGAATTTTTCTTTTAATCGCGTAAAATTTATTTCCAATTTTTAATCCATCAGATAGACCTCGATTTCAGGTAGCAACTTGGAAATTTATAACTATACTTTACGATTAACAAAACTGCCTAAAAACTGCCTAAAATAAAAATCATTTCGATTACTCTAAAATTTCATTTTTATAACATTACCTGATTTTCATTACTAGTAATTTCTTTAAAGTAGCATCAAGCCTAACAAAATCCAACATCATATACTAACCACTTATGTAGATGTTAATCTTACAATCCACATCTAGACTAGTTTAAAAGAGCTAATATTCATTTATACAAGCCAACTAGAAAATATCAACATACATCAAGGATGTAGTTACCGATACTGTATATATATCCTTCTTTGATAGTGATGCCTTACTCCTTACCTCGACCCGAATTTCCTACCTACGCGTGAAAACCATCACACGCTAAGTATATACTTAGTGAGGCATTATATCTATATATTCAATATAAATCAATATGCTTAAATTATAACAATAATGAGATAATCATGTAGTTTGATCATTAATCATTTATTTCCCTTATGTTAATCACATATTAACATAATATAATCCGGATTTACAATCCTGTTAACTTCATTGCCATTTCCTGAGAGTTTATCTACTCTCTAACCAATATACCATTTATTATACCATAAATTATAGCCCAAATTAACTTGAGGACTTGAGTACACGAGTCAAAAACTGTACCGAAGTACTAAAGAACTGCACTTAAGTGCTAAATAACCGCACCTAAGTGCTAACATACTGCACCGAAGTGCTAAACCGCTGGACTCTATGGCATGCCAACTATACTCCATACTTCAATAACTTACTTGGGCATACTTTTCAATTTTTGTAATTAATTCATTCATGGCAATTATAATCGAATACTTGGGTAGTTTATACCCTAAATATCACATAAACACATCATAATCAAATTACCCGTGATCAATGCATGTAATCCTTCTACCTTTGACATTTTCTATTATGTCAAATATCACAATATATATAATCTTCAAGCATATAATTATAACAGACTTGTCACAAGTCTTTCAAATCAAACATAATATTTTCCATGCATGTAATGCACTTACCTTGACACTTTATAAGTTGCCAATATGTACTTAGCCTCACTAAGCTTCATCTTGATCTATGTCCTTTCCTCAATTGGTAGTTCGATCTCGATTTTGATCACGATCTATATGTACATCAACATGCCATAAATACATTTCAAATTATATGTTAGTATCATACTAACACATAAATACAATAGGAATAATTTTCCTACAATTTTTCCTATAATTGTCCAATCTTAGATCCATGACATAAGTCATTATACCTTTAATACCTTGAATTCTCGTCATAAGTTCTTTATTACTACCCTCGTTTTCACAAAGGATTGTTTGAGCGTCCGTCGCTTTTAAAAAATTGCACAGAGAAATTAGCTCAACGATCGCCACTTCCAAAATAGGCGAGCAAAAAAGTAAATAAAGGATCGTCTGAGCGTCCACCGCTTTTAAGAAGTGTGCACAGAGAAATCAGCTCAACGATCACTGCTTCCAAAACAAGTGAGCAAAAAGTAAATAAAAGATCATCTGAGCGTCCGTAATTTTTAAGAAGTATGCATAGAAGAATTAGCTCAACGATAACCGCTTCCAAAGCAAGCGAGCAAAAAATAAACAAAGGATCGTCTGAGCGTCCTCCGCATTTAAAAAGTGTGCACAAAGAAATTATCTCAACGATCGCCGCTTCCAAAGCAGGTGAGCAAAAAATAAAAAAAAAGATTGTTTGAGCATCTGCCGCTTTTAAGAAGTGTGCACAGAGGAATCAACTCAACGATCGTTACTTCCAAAGTAGATGAGCAAAAAGTAAACAAAGGATCATCAGAGCGTCTGTCGTTTTTAAAAAATATGCATAGAGAAATTAGCTCAACGATCGCCGCTTCCAAAGTAAGCGAGAAAAAAGTAAATAAAGGATCATTTGAGCGTCTGTCGCTTTTAAAAAGTGTGCATAGAGGAATAGGCTCAGCGATCGCTGCTTCCAAAATTATATATACCGACGCCAAGATTAACGAAGTCGTTCAAAAGTTAATAGAATATGTAATAACCAAAGTTATCTCACCGGGGTGAAAGAACCCTCCCAGCCCTAGACAATAACACTAGTATGTAACCCACCAAGGAACTAGTCGCGAAAAGGGGGCAACAACCTACCAAAGATTTTTACTCGCGTCTCACTATCACAAAGAAAATGCGATATGAGCATATGATAATTTCCAACTCATCCCCTACTCCCCATCCATTCTTTTACCATTAGGAGGCAAGAATTTTGTAACACCCCCTTTCTGTATCCATTGCTGAATACATGTCAGAGATGTCACTAAGCATTTACAATTGACCATATACATGAAATCAATTATAAAATTGTTTCTTTTATCACATAAATATAACCTTTTAAAACTAGTCATTTAGCTAATCGCAAAATTTAAAAACTTAATTTTTCTAAGTTCAATTCAAACCTAAATTCAAGCAGCAACTAGGCAGTTTACTTAGCAGTTATTTAAATAATAAAACTACTTAAAACTGCCTAATTTAAAAATCATTTAGATAGTAAATAAAATACAATTAATATAACTCGTTTCTAAATATTTATATATCAGAGCGGCCAAAAACATTTATATTATACATGCCAACTAGAAATATCAAAAGACAACATTAAATATGTCATACTGATCACTGATGCTCAATCCTCAAAATGTGATGAAGTCTACAGCTGCTCCTTACTCCTTACTTTCCTTCTTACCTACGCGTGAAACAATCACACGCTAAGTATATACTTAGTGAGGCAATGTAACAATATTCAAAACATTCCATAGTAAAATAATGATAAGAACAATTAGAGTGCAAAATTATAAATATAAAAAATGATTTGAAAATCATAAAACTAACTTGTCAAAATCATTCCCTTTTTCGTAGCCTGTAACAATCTCAACATTCATATATAATACAATACAGGTTATATCAATTTGATCCATTATACTTTACTTTCCATATCAGTATAGACCAATGTAATATGGATGAGAATACATGGTATGCGAGTCAATGATGAGTATGCACATGTTCCCGACAACAACTATTTAGTTGTGCCATTAATAAAACAATGTATCGATGTATTGATATCAATGTATCAATACCAATGTATCAATGTCAGTGTAACACTATAAACACTACTGTAACTTAACGGCATAAAAATAATAATAGGTCATTGTTGTAGAACACAACTCACTATATCTCTGCATAACTTAACAACAATATTAACTAATAGGTCATAGCCGTAGAACACATCTCACTGTCTTATTACTGTACTTGACAGTAATATCATATTAATATACTTCACCTCTTTGGCATGCCAATATACCAAGACTCTTAATAATTATACAATGGCCTTTCAAATAATTTACTACTATGAACATTTCATTCATTTTCGATAATATCAATGGATCGATATAATCACTTCAATATGTAAAAATATGCATTGGGAAATTCATACCTGAAAATCATTCATAAAGCATTTCAAAATCATTTAATAAAATTCAAATCCTTTTCTTTCAATAATCGAGAATAACTTATCACCAGTCTTTCTCATTTCATAAATAGAGTAAGTAGAATGCACTCACCTTTGCCTCACTAGTAACTTAACAAGCTGTACAATCACCTTCGATCTTATTCTTGAACTTTTTCCTTATCAACTGCTTTATTCAAATCACGAGTCTGATCACGATTACGATCTACACAACATTACAACAACACATACCATTCAAAACACATGTTAGTATCTTACTAACATTAATACACATTAGGAAGAATATTTCTAATAATTCTTCAAAATTCCCAAAATATTCATTCCAGTCCTAAAGACTCTTTTTAATCTTTCAACCATTGTTTCCAACTCTAAACCTCACATTCTTCATTCTTTACACTTGAGGACCCAACCTTTAAAAATTTACATTTAATCCTTAAATTTGCCAAAATCACAATTTGGTCCCCAAATTCTATCTAAACTTCATAGTCAACCTTTTAATCACTAAACTTGATTTTCCATCACAATACACTTCAACAACAAGTTTAACAACTAAGTCTTTAAACTTTCCAAAATTTACAACTTAGTCCTTATTACTTCACAACCTTCCATATTAGTCCAAATGACTTTCCAAAGCTTACAAAATCATCCTTACATCATTTCCAAGCTTAGGAAAATTTTCCATAATTTCCCCCAAATTTCTTCACTTAGCCGAATACAAATGGTCACTTTGACCTAACTTTCCAACTTGATTCAAGAATAAATTCAACCTTCTAACATCATATTCAAGCTTCTAACATCATTTCTAATTCAAATAAAAATTTTGCAAGAGTTTCCCCTAATTTTTCAATTTTCCCAATTTCAACCTACATCATAATTCATGGAATTTTCACCATTTGCAAGCTTAGAACAACCTTACAACATCATATTAGATCAAAAGAATCCATAAAACATGAAAATCCAACTTGTTCTTCATAAACCCTAGTTCCCAAACTCAACATATAGACATGGAAACTACTCAAAAATTATACCAAATGAAAGAGAATTTGATGGAGATCAATTTTCTATTTCATGTCTTGAACCAAAAATCAACCAGATCAAGCTAAAAATTGAATCAAAGATTTCCTCACCTTTTCTATGTTGAATTCGGCCAAGGGAGAAAGAAGAGAGAATTCTCTAGCTTTTTCTATCATTAATTTACATTACAAATGGCATTTTAATCATTTAAATCCAATTTAAAAATCTCCATCAATAGTAAAATTACCATTTTACCCCTCCATTATGACCAATTAGGTGTTGACACCTAACCTTATCACTTTTCCATAATCATCTTTAATTAAAAAGTAAGGGTAAAAAGACCAAAATGCCATTAATGAACCTTGGTATTTTCAAAAATGCCATTAACCCCTATTTACTCAAATACTATATAGAATCGAATCTAAATCGAATCAAAATGATCCCAAAACTTAACACCGTCTTCTTTTAGTCTATCTAAGACTCCCATAAAATTTTCATAATTTTCTGAGCTCGAATGATCATCCAAATTAATTTCCGAAACTTATCCCCTTTATAGCTTTTTACACAATTCCCGTACCAAAATCCGATTCCCACCAAAAATCTTATACCGGATAAAATAATCATTTTTTCCATAAAAATAATTATTGGGAAAATTACCATGTCGGTCCCTAAACTTTTTTCCAACTTTTCACTTTTGCTACCAAACTTTGAATTTTTACGTTTTAGTCACTGAACTAAAACCACCAACTTTTAAATCTTTGCAATTTAGTCACTAACCAAAAATCAGGGTATTACAAATTCACCCTAAGGAAAAGGCACCACGATGATACGAAACTACAAAAGTGCAAAATCCTCCATGAAACACAAACCTCTCTCTCATCTATGATGACATTAAAACCACGCAGTTCATAAAAATATGCAATTCATAGGAAATAATACTCGCACGACCCGTCCAAAAGAAATAATCCTATTTGTAAATACAAATATGCAAGCAGAAACATCACAACCAACAAATGCCATGTGCGAAGAACGCAAAAATCTGTCCATTAAAAAATCAATTCACACACAAACCAATCAACAAAATTAAGCGACCATGACACCCCCAGGATGATAAAAAAAAGTCATTGTAAAACAAGATATTACAATCATGAGACCTATGTAAGGGACAAATGGAGAACATTTGACAATATTTCTAGTAGGCTTAATATGTAAAAGCCCATAAATCGACAGTAACTCTTTCTATTAGGAAAGAAAAAAAGGTTTTTTGATACGACAGCCAAAACGCATGAAGATGATAGATGTCTCTCCCAATGCTACTTTAGCTCTGCCGTAAGAATCATTGGGTACGAGCAATTCAGTAAAACAGTTGACGATGCCATAAACACCATAGCCGACGAACAAACGGCCACCTTGATCCTATATGTACATATGAGGGACTCGGCAAAATTATATCACATTCACAGGTACAAACCAACCTACATCCGCTGGCACACACAACCAAATTCTCTGCATAACCATTCAAGTAGGTCTACTACAAAGTTAATTGCAAATATATTTAAAAGAAAGAGACAAAAAAATCCAGTTTCACCACATATACCACTTACTAGAAAACAATGAATATTAAAATAGAACATTTCTATTGCTTAGGAGTAAAAATCCTCCCAAAAATTAATTAACAGCACAAAAACACAGCTCACTTTGGGAAAGCAATATTGTTTTATGGGAAACAAAGCAAAACAAATCCTGATAAGGAACCAATTATTTACACATAAAAAGGGCAACATGCAAATTAAAATCAACGCCGACATCCAACGGTACCCAAATGTATGGCTTATAAGAATGGAGTCATATTACTCGCATACCAATTGATAGAAAACGCATATTAATACAATGGCAGTCAAAACCACCTCGCCCATGGGGCAAAATAAATACGCGAATGTAGGAAAATAAAACAACAAACAAAAATAGCAGCAACATTTCCAAAACAAGTGAGAAACATTGACTGTTATTAACACATAATCCAAAAGGGAACCAAAACCCACAAATTTCTTATTAACTAGGGGGCAAAAACACACCCTAAAATACCTAATTTTACAAGTAGAGCTCCATTATTCCAAATCTCTGGCTTGAGATGCATTTTTTATCGCCATGGCACCAAGCACCACAACTGACAAATGAACAGCCACCTTGATAGTCAAGAAGAAAACAATCAAGCTTAAACGCAAACCAATCGCTCTGACAATAGGCTCTGAATGAGTTATCTCATTTTGCCCGAGATAAAAGTGGACTTCTTAATGTAGTAGACAGAGTACATGGAGATGACAAACGTCTCTCCTATTTTCAACTAAAAAACTTCTGCTCTGTATCAAGAGGAAAACAGTCAAATTCTAACGCGAATCAACCATCTTGGTGATCTACCCCTTCCTCATCCGCCTCTTCCTAATGTAGCAACAAACATCAACAAACAATAGTATTTGGAAAACCTTACACCCAAGATCTCCCAAATATATTGCTTGTTGGCATTCTTTACTACAAATGGCTAGTCATAGCTTTTCGAGTACTATTGTCTGCCGACACAAATAACCCAAATAGCAAAACTAGCACTATCCCAAGATCTATAAGACACAGTTTCTGCATACCACTTTTCCCTACAAACATATTTTCCTTTCATTATCTCAAAATGGAATAAGTGAAACTATAAAAAGAAAACCACATAAAAGGAGAACAAAATCACTCGTAAACTAGGTTATGATGATACAGGCTCCCATAAACCTCATTTATAGCAACCAATGGGAATGCCAAGTGACGACGTTTCACACTCCTCTTTGGAGGCCATTAATACAAGCATTTATTTCCCAAATCCTAAAATCTCAGCTAAACAACTAAAATCACATAACTTTCAATCAGTAACTGCACTGGCAGGCGCATGCACCTATCTCCACCAGTCAAATATTTCATTTTTCATCATAGCTTGAATTGTCTAAATCGCCACAAACAACCAATATATGCCAAGCACTGCAAACTAAGCCAATAAGGAATAAGAGAAGAAGCCACACACAATATCCACCTTTTTAAAGCAACAAGCATTTGTCTTGTCTTATACAACCGACCACAATACTAATCCCCTACAACTGTCCACAAAGTAGACATTGCGTACACCAAATTAGACAACTTTTCGCTACATAGCTTTACTAATAAAACAAAAATAATGTATCAAAAACTGTGAAAAAATTAAAAGCACAAACACTTCCAGATTATGCAAGTCATTCTAACCCTTCTTATGATTCAAACCCTAACAGAGAATTTAGATCTCATAAAAAGGTAAAAGAAGATGATGATACCATCTTCAAACAATCACCTGCAAAATGGTTACCTACATTAGCAACAATAACCTTAAATTTCCACATATTCGGCTCTGATACTTCTTCTTCATAGGACTTAACATAGTCACAAATCTTCTCTAATATAGAAATCTACTAGAACGAATTATCTAGTACCACATAATAAGGAAATACAGTCACTCTTAACACTTATGAAAATACGACATACTCAGAAAATAATTAAACTACTCAGGTTCTTTAGCACAAAAGCCATCTCAGATAGAACATTTATTGGAAGAAAATAACATCAATATACATTCTTATCTGGGCAAAAAAATAAAATAACCGAAGCAATCCTCAAAATAAGTTTTTTTTCATACAAGAAAGAAAAAAAGAAATAACAAAAGTATATATACACCCCTACGATAACCACCTAAAACACCCCTACCATCCGTTCTGTCCATAGTACCGTTGCGGCTGTTCAAGAAAGAAGACACATTCAGATCAATGATAGAAGAAGCCACAATATTTCTGTACTTCATAGCAAATCTTTTCCAAGAAGGCCTAGAAGGGTTTCTTACGTTAAATTACGCGGCTACCTCGCAAAGAGCCTCAAAATCCACACCCTAACATCAAAAGGACCTTGTGCCAATTAAAAGCTCAGAATGGCAACATCTCGAGACCTTTTTACCCTATAAGGGCATTTTTGTTGCCAGGGTAAATCCCCATATAAGAAACATTGAGAATCACATCTACCAAAGACATCGCTGTGGTAGCTACAACTAAAGAGCAGAGCGAACTTATGTCCCCACTGCTAAAAACATCTAAAGATGCCATTTTGACTAGCTCTTGTGAATATAACGAATCGCTGCTAGCCACAAAATGTGAAGTATCCAACACCGCATTTCGATCTCCTATTTCGTCATCTATGACCCGTAAAGGGGAAATCACTGCCCCTATGAACACGTATAAAAAGAAGAGAAGAATCAATGAACCACAACATGTATATTAACAGAAAGAGTTTATTCTCCTTCAAGGTTATAGCAAATCATTACCAGTATTCATTATTCTCTTTGAACTGTGTTCCAAACGCAGACAACTTTCATCTTTCGAGCTAGAAACAACATGCAAATTGAAGCCACCCATTTCTTTCTTCCCTAGCTGTGATAAGAGTTGAATGGAATCACATTAAAATAACCTTTTGGAGCATTTTCGCAAACCTTATCTAGAGGCGTATCTTTTACATGATATTCCCAAGAGTGAGAGCAAGCGCCAATATACTCAGAAAAGAAACCCTTTGGTTCATCCTCACTACCCAGAAGAATTTTATCAACCTGTTTATTCCCCGTTCACTAAAAGGCCAAGCTTCCATACAAGTAGGTATGCTGGCCAAAGAGCCCTTTGGAAATATATCAAAATCTCATTCATCCCAACCATTAGGGCTCTTCTCCTTTAGAAAATGCAGCCAAACATTTTTAAAAGTACATACCTCTCCAAAATAAGAAGGTGAATCACTTTCTAGCCTTCCGAGAAGCCTTAACTCAGCAGGTGGCAATTTCCCAATGTTAGGAGGAGCAACCCTATCCTTTGCCGGTCTACGCCATAAAATGAGAAACTAAAAATTCCCAACATTACACTCTACCTTGACAAACTTTGACCTCTCTAGAAGACAATTCTCAGCATGGACCCTCGTTTACGGCATTTCTCTTTACGATGACCATTGGTCACAAAACCCTTAGCACTCCCGTCATAATTGACCACCACATTATAAAAATAATGAAATATACTAATAGAAGGGTTGTCTCTATAAATCTTGCAATTCATGAAATACGCCATCAAAATACCCCAACTAGTCCCACTCAATTACCCCGGCGCTACATCAAACCAACTTAACCACTTTATAAAGAAATGATGTTACAATAAATAAAACCTGACCTCAAAAGAAAAAAGAGGAATCAGACACCACAACCTCCCCTTATCTGAGCATACACTCAGACGAAATGTCTCAGCTGATACACTAAACCGATAACAAAAATGGTTAACTGCAAGAAGACCCTGACACTCTAACATTTTCAACAACTCGTCTGGTTTGGTAGTACAAAAAATCTCATCACTCACTACAACAGATGACTCAGTCATCAATAATAGGAAAGATTATATTTTCCTTTCCATAGTTTTTCTTTACTCTTCTAAAAAAAACTCAAAGGCAACAAATAAGACAAACAAAGTAAAACCCAAGAATGCCAACTAAAGTCTAATTATAACAAAGAGAAGTGTCTTTCTCGAAACACTTCGCTACTGAACATGTTCATCATGTGATGTTTCGTATGCAACAGTTTACTCTCAAAGAAAATCAACTAAACTGCCAACAAATTCCATTATGCGATGTTTCATAAAACATCCACGACTCTCATATAAGCAATCTACCCTCAAAATTGTACAAACTATTAGTACAAAAACTACGTCGCTTATCGAGCCCTCTTTACATTCCTCAAGTTCACCAAGGTCACTTTATAACCTTCCATCACCTGGGGGCAATTGTTAGTACCTATAAACGCCTACCACCACATGTCGAAACCAGAATGAGTAAGACTCTAGACGGTTTAAAGGATATTCAGCGATGAACGTAACAATGCAAGTGAACCACGACGCACATGATCACCTGAAAACTGTGTGATATCCTTTGTAATACGTGGCGGACAGACAAGACTACGAGCAACATCGCATCTCATCCGACGACTACGCGGCTACACACGTGCCTGCTATGGATGACGAGGGGAACCTAAGACGTCAAGTCATAGATAGTCAATCAACACGCCACGACAACCCTATCACGACACATGTCCAAGTAGTATGAAAATGGACATGCATCAAAGAAAGAGAGATAAAAAAACCCAGATATCATATCCCACGAAGAACGAGAGCAATACACGAGCTTTGATCTAGAACGGCCGTCTCGGCTATCATTGGACCACCATCTCCGGTACCTATCTATTTTGACAATCAACAATACTTATTTCCCTATAAATTGGGCAAGACAAACATACAAAAAAAAAGAAAATACTTTTGTTAAAAAATGAAAATACTTTAATGTCATACATTTCTGACGTTATTGCTCGAATAAATTAATATACAACTAGAGTATCATGACCGGTTTAATGAGGAACCTGTGAGGAGCGTGACTCTATTTCTAAAAGAATATTAAAAATCTTTTCAATATATATACAATAATTATATTTTACTCTATTAAAAAAATAATTATATTTTACTTTTTTATCTTATTTGATCTGCGGCGGCGACATCAATTTTAGTGTTGATTGTCGATCGCCGTTAATATTTCTTTTCCTTTACTATTTTTATTATATTTTATGGCTTAGTGTACTTTTCCCCCTAAACTTTACTTGTTTTCCCAACTTGCCCTGTAAAGTATTTTTTGACCTCTTTTGCCCCCTAAACTTTACGAAATTATCCATATAACCCCAAAAATAGATGTTGTTTAAAAAAATTAATAACCAATAAGAATACGCCAAGTCATCATTATTTTATTATTTTTAGTATTTTCGATAATAATTTTGAAATTAATTAACAATAAAAAAATAAAATATGATTAAAAAAGGTAAACTAAGCTAATCTCCAAAACTACCCATTTACCCTAAACACAAAATCATTTTGAAACCTAAATTAGATTTCTTCTTTCATCTAAACAAAATTGAAGATTTGAGATTTAAGGCTTGAACTGATTTAGGGTTCGCTTAATCTGTGATGTTAGGCTTTGTTTAGGGTTTATTTAATCAGTATTTTAGGGTTCATTTAATTTTCTTATTTCATCTGAATAAAACTGATGCACTTAACGATTAAAATCAGTGGCGCATGAACCCTAAATCGTGAAAAGAGGGAAAAGTAAGTTACAAGTGATTTTGGGGATTTCAATTCAAAATCATAGTGAACAAGATTTCATTCACAATGTGATTTTGAACTTTCAGTTGACATGGTTGAAAGACGAACTCAATTCATTTACATAAAAATGTAACACCCTTGACCCGGATGTCATATTTGGGCCTCAAACCTGAAACCCGACCATCAAATTCCCAACCTAGTTTAGCCCAATCCACAATAAGTTTCCAAAACCTATTTTTATTTCAATCTAAATAAATACAAGTAAAATTTGAAATGTATACAGTGAAGCTCTTTTTTAAAATTACATTATAAAACTCTTAACTCGATCATTTGAAAATCTGAATACAATTTACAATATACAATAGGTTCCTACGAATACATAGCCCAAGGACCTAAATATTGTACTCTAAAGAGACGAGGCGCTGGAATCTTTCCCTGATGGTGCTCCTCCAAGAACGAGCCAAACCTACTAATCTGCGAACTGAAACAATGATTCCGAACGCTGAGCGAACAAATCTCAATGGATACACCGACACTCAAGAATGCTTCATGCAAATCATAAATAAAGCAATGCAACATGAATAACATCATGGCAAGATAACAATGGTGCTACCATAACCGCCTAAACACATAACATTATGAATGTATGATCACGCACACAGCTCATACAAGTACCTCATACGTTTACATAGCGTCACACAGATAACACCAACAACATTAAGTGAGGTTCGCGTCCACAAAGCATCAGAATCCTACACTTGAGTGAGGCCCGTGTCCATAAAATATCGGGATCTTACACTACAAGTAAGGCCCGCATCCATAAAGCATCAGGATCTTATACTCTGAGCAAGGCTCGCGTCCACAAAGCATCGGGATCTTATATTCAAGGGGATGAAGCCCATGTCCACAAAGCATCAGGATCCTACATCTATGCTCAAAATCTCTCATCAAGCATCTTCGAATGAGGCTCGCGTCTACAAAGCATCGGGATCCTACATTCTGGAGTCTTCAAGGTGTTGCAACACACTTGGGGTATCCAAATCCCAACAACAAGGGATGACTCGAATATCAAGGTGTCATATCAACACACAACAAGGACCTTAGTCACCATACATTACATAACCTCGACACAAGGGTCTTACCGCACACAGCCCTAACACCCTTACCATCACCTTATGGTTTCTATCAGTTATTATGTCACCCTATTGAACTTATCTATTTATTACTATGTTATGAAGGTACACATTAGCCATTCTCATTAATTTATCTTATTATTCAATAAGACTTAACCTTATAGGTGCCCATTCCGCACACAGCAAGGGCCCAGATTACCACACAGCATCAATCGATCCACCTAGGATCCCTATGGGTTACCATCTCACATACCTTACCCAATATATAACAAGTCATTAGCCATTCATTTCATACATGGGGTTTAAATCTCCATTTCTCAATTTTAATATTCATTTTACACCTTAATAGACCCCCAGGGCCCTTTGCCTCGAAATATAGAGCCCCCGAACGCAACTTCAAAATTCTTAGGCAGATTGCCCAGTGAATACCGATAGTCCTATATGGGTATCGGTACGCCCCTCTAGGTACCGGTACTCATTCATGAGTACCGATACTCAATTTAGAGTCGAAAGGTCTGGTACAACAAGACGTATCGATATGCTAAACTCCTTTATCGATACTCACTAATGGTACTTATCCATCCCGTACTGATCCCAACCCGTACCGGTACCCTTACCCTCGCGTACTGGTACGCGAAGCTTCTTTCAGGCAATACAACAGTGCGTACTGATACGCCCCAAGTGTACCAATACGCAAAGACGCTATTAGAATTCTAATCGACCAAGGGGTACAGATACACGAAAAGCTGTACCGCTATGCCCTTACAACATGTCTCCTTTTTACTAAGGCATACAGATACTCAAACAGTTGTACCGGTACGCGAGCCTGAATTTCAAACTCTGGGTGCGAATTTCACCTAGAAATCCTACTTAACCTATATGGTTAATCCCCAAATTGCTCATTGAATTAAAGCTGATGAAGAAGCCCTCAAAGATCTAATCTCGTTCTTCCTTTTCAAACCCCAACTAAACATCATCCTTCACCAAACCAAGCAAAACTTACCTCAAATTAAAGATCCTTTCTTGCTTAACAACTTTCCCTCAACGAGCTAAACGAGAAATCCACAGCAAAACCCAAAGATTTGACCTTGAACATGAAGGAAATTTGAGTGGAAGAGGAAAATGGGTGAGAGAGGGAACAAGGATGACTTCACCCTCTCCACTTTCTGTGGAAAAATAAAGTCTCACCAACTCTCTTTTTCTTCAATTATGCTTTTACCCATTTTCCCTTCTTACTATCACCTTAGCCCATCAACTAACCAACAACCTAAGCCCAAGGTCCTAAGACATGCCCAAAAAGGCTCCCAAAGGCCCAACATCTCATCCCAAATGCGAAGCCCACACCTTGGGTCAACTCGACTCCTGGATCCAAAAATCCGGGTCGTTACAACAAATCAAACTCAAGAAGAAATTAAAGGAAATGAATTGATTGATTAGGAATCCTGGGTTTTCTTCCTTCTTCTCTGTCGATAACTTTGGGGAAGATGGCAAATGGGTAGTTTTAAGGATTTATTTAGTTTACCGTTTTTTATTATATTTTATTATTATTTTCTTTATTTTTAATTAATTTTAAAATTATTATAAAAAATACTGAAAATAAAAAACAATGATGGCGTGACGTGTTCTTATTGGTTATTAATTTTTTTAAACGGTATTTATTTTGGGGTTATATGGGTACGTCATAAAGTTTAGAGGGCAAAAGAGGTCAAAAAATACTTTAGGGGAAAGTTGGGAAAACAAGTAAAGTTTAGGGGGGAAAGTCCATTAAGCCATATTTTATCTATGATTTTTTTCTATCTAGTTTTATTAAGAATAACTCCGCCTTTATGGCACATTTTTCTGTCTTTTGGCACGTCTTTTTCTATTTTTTGCACGTTTTTGTCTTTGTTCATGGTTGTTTGACCATTTATTTTTATTTTTCTCATGGTTAGATTTGACATCGCCACGACTGATCAAAATAAATCTTATTTGGTTATCTTGCTGATCTTCCCTGATTTAGGCCCTCGAATTAGATTTGGATATGAAATTTGAGTTGTGAATTTTCTCATGATGCTCGGCTCTGAGATTGTTGGTGTTCTTGTAGTAGTTTGATCCCCTTTTATGGTTCATTTTCCGATGCAGTCAGATATGTTCGTATCTATGTTTTGTTCAAGTCTTTTGTTTTGGTTTTTAACATTTTCATTGTATGGTCCTTATATGATCTAAAGTGGCTAGTTTCTTTTGTCCTTGATTATTCGAAAATGTTCAAATTATATGTTTAGTTTTACGTTTAGGATTGTAAACCCTTATTGTAATTTGAATATTTTTCTTTTTAATAATACTAGCTGTTTTTGTAAAAAAATAATTATAGACATGATTAGAATTAAGATTAAATGTTGGAAGAGACAAATATTTATAAATCTTATAAATTTAAAATTTGGGGTCAGTAAATTTCTTATTTGGCTAATACTGAAAATGGCATTATATCAATAAAATTCCGAAGGTGCAAAAAACCTTCAATCCCTACATAACTTCGTCACAGTTTATAAATTTAAATTTGATAAATGACGTCCGAGATTGAATTTCATCACTGATTATTATATAAATTTAAAACAAAGGATACAAGAATCAGGTCACAATTTACACAATTTGCAATCTAATTTTGGAAACACTGCAATGGCCTTTAAAACGAAAGCAAATAATGGAGGGGAATTGCTGTTTGAATTTGCCTACTAAGACTATGATCTCAATGCTTCTAAGTTACTCTATTTCCCCTTCTTCTTTTTTTTTTTTTTTGCATTCTTTGTGTTGGATTGGATCACGTTAAATCCAGGACAGCAAGGAATGAGACTGAAATACAAGCATTGCTTGCCGTCAAGGCTCGAATATTAGTTGATCCTTTACAAGGTCTTCAGCTCCTGGAACGATTCTCAACATATCTGCAACTGGCGAGGAGTGGCTTGCGGTCGACATCATCGAAGATTGACTGACCTGCATCTATCATCACTCAAGTTGCCAGATGACATTTCTCTTTACATGGCCAACCTTAGATCCTTTAGGTTGATCAATCTCGGGAAGAATAACTTCGTTGGTCCGTTTCCCCAAGAAGTTACTCGATTGGCATCGTCTAGAGGTATTGCCATTGGTTCTGGCCAACAGCTCCTTCCAAGGTGAGCTTCCGAGAAACCTTACTCGTTGTTTGAACCTAAAAGCTCACTTGTTCCTCAATCTGTTAAAAAGTTGCAGGACTACCTCAAAACCTCAGTTGAAGCATATAATATAAAGCAAGCATTCAGAGCAAGAAATTAAAAGCGTACTTGTTCCTCAGTCTGTTCTGTCATCTGCTTTCCTTACCCGATCACTCGCATCTTCATTCCTTTCATCCTATCAAATTAAAAGCCAACTTATATTACATTGCATTAAAGCTCAATAAGTAAAAAAGCACAGCTACAATGGGAGGAAAAAAGAAACTTTTGCTACAGTCACAACCTTGACTTTTAAGACAAGAAATTTCGGGGGGACTTCTTTTGTTGGTGGAAAAGATGTCACAACTCACAACCACCCATAATCTGCAAGTCTAGTAGAGTATCAAATCTGTCGATGGATCAAGATGTCAATGAAGGAAAATGCAGTGAATATTGTGATAAGAGATGATTAAATCTCTACTTACTGACGAAAATAATTAAGTAGGAATCTTTTAATATCTGAATTTAGGCATCGACAATGTGCTCCTATGGATTTCTTATGAACTGCAAATGCAGAAACTTCCAAAACAAGCAATCTATAAAAGCAGAGCAGGTTAGAGGTCATCCTGGTTCTAATGAACATCATTTTCTATCATAGGTAGATAATTCACAAGTTGAAATTTAGTAAAAATGGCAGGAAAAAAGAAAGCATGGTAATATGAAAAATGAAATGAAACCCACTTACCTATGCATTTAGATGGCATTATGTATCTCCTCCAAAGCAGGCCCAAAGATATAAAGAAATAAATTATTTCACTCTTTTAAGCCCTTTATCCCCTTCTTCACCATCATAGCTAAACTTTCTTTTGTTTGTGGCAAAAGTCGGCATGGACTTTCTAAATATATAATACATGAACACCACATTTCTTCACGTTGTTAACCTCGGTTTCAATTTCTTCTTCATCATTATCATGTTTGATGTAGAATTCAAATGATGCCCTATTGTAGCCTTTGTCTATTATAATCATATCCTCACTAAACAGAATAAACACGTGATCACCCGTGAAGCTCTGGCTCTCATGAATATCTAGCCGACACTCTTTGAACTCCTCCTCACCGGTTACTCTCAGCTGGTATTTACAGATAAACGCAAGACCTCTGTTCTCACACTTGAGATTGGCCACAAGGCAGATAGCAAAAGCCAAGGCTCTTCTGCTCCCGCTACACCCATTCTGGACTATCTCCAAATTTAAGGAAGAATCCACGCATTGAACATCGAACTTGTTTGCAGAAATTACATTTCCCGAGAAACAACAAAACAATTTCTTTTGAGAATAAGATCCCCTTCTTTGTTCCCTCCTTTCCCATCTCTGCGCTAGGGATTGAATTTGAAACATGGCATTGGCCTCAATGTTATGAATTGAATCTTGATTCAAGCTGAAGCAATTCGAGAATAACATGAAAATGTGTTCTTCATTTGCATCATCAACACCATCACAAAAAGCATTGGGTTGATATGAATCATTATTATCTGTGAAGGATACTTTTTCTAATGATGTGCAGTCACTTGCATCCAAGCACCCCAGATATCGAGGAAGCTCTGAGAATGATTTAAGACCTTTGCAACAACTAAGATCCAGTGTATGCAGGTATTTCAACTCTGAAATATTGCTCGATACAATTTTCACTTTTGAGTTTCTCAATCTCAACTTTCTAAGTCTAACCAGATGCTTAATTGAATCAGAGACTTCTTCTATATCAGTATTTGATAAATCTAACTCAGGAAAATTCCCCAGACTATAACATCCCTCAAATTGAAGGGTTTTAAATGATGTCAAATGATTGAGGCAAGGAAGTTCAACCAAACTTTTGCACCGATTACAACAAAGGATTTTAAGGTTGGTGGCCCCTGATAGATTAGGAATCGTCCTTAAATTCTTGCAACCAGAAAGCTCAAGCCTTTCAAGTGATGCCAAACCATTGAGGCCAAGAAGTGCATCCAAACTTTTGCATGAACTACAATCAAGGGTTTTAAGGTTGTTGGCTCCCGATAGATTAGGAATCTTCCTTAAATTCTTGCAACCAGAAAGGTCAAGCCTTTCAAGTGATGTCAAATGATTGAGACTAGGAAGTGTATCCAAACTTTTGCATGACCTACAGCCAAGGATTTTAAGATTGATGGCTCCTGATAGATTAGGAATCCTCTTTAAGTTCTTGCAAAAAAGAAGGTCAAGTTTCCTCAAATTAACAAGTCCCTGTTTAATAAAAATACAAAATAACTACATTACTTTAGAACATTATCTACTTACTTTGGACTGCATCAAAATGAAAAGAAAAAATAATTATAATAACGCTAATACAAAAATTATCTTTAACATGTTGAACGTGTATGTATTCGCCCACCGCTAATAGATTAAATGATGTTACTTCTTTTAAAAATAAAAAGATCTTTTATATCTATTCTAAAAAACTTTTAATAACATACCATCACATGATTCCCAATGCATCAATTAATAATTCTTTTTTCGAAAAAAAAATTATAAAAAGAAAAAAGAATATACCTCATTTCTATTCCAGAGTTGTTCCATGTTGCCATGATGTAATATCAGTATCACAAGATTCTTTGGATTAAAACTTGAAGGCAAAGTTTTGAAGGGGTAATAATCCCACTGAAGATACCTTAACTCATTAGGAAGGGATGCAATATCTTCTTCTGCAAGTAACTCCTCTCCACAATTATAGAAGTAGATATATCTAAGATTAGGCATGTTCTTAAAATCAGTCAAAAGTACCCGTAGATCATCGATTTCAATTTGAGACATGTCTAACTTTATTCCTTCAATTGATTCAATCCTCTGAAAAACAATTTGTCAAATATTAGTATAGGCAAAAAAAAACACTTGATTTTATTTTACTCTTTAAAGCAATGCACTAGATATTTAACTATCCCAATAAAGGTTCTTTGGGATTGAAACTTGATAAAAAGGGGTAATACTCCCAACAAACACACCTTATTTCATACGGAATAGATACAATATCAACTTGGTCTACAAGTAGCTTCTTATTCTCAAGATTAAGCATGTTTTGAAAATCTTTAGGACATGATTGTAGTTTATTATTTTGAGACATGTTTAATTTTATTTCTTCAGTTGATTCAGTCCTCTAATAAAAAAAATTAACGACAAAATAAAAACCATAGGAGTAGGGATTTTATATTTGATGCACCAATAATGTGTGATTCATACAAACCTTAGGAGTGGTTCATACATTGTCAATAATTATGAACCAGATGATGTTAAGTAATCTTACATTTGATGTACTGACAATGTGTGATTCATACCTTGCCAATGAAGCAGATGGTGATATGTAAAAGAAAATGAAGTCAATTGAATATATCTTTGACATGTCATTATTTGATTCATTAACAGTATTATGTATCAAAAATAAATTCTAGAAATAAATATAAACAATTGAACTTGTAAAGGTCACAAAACAATTAATTGAATTTATACCATTTTGAATTAAAATCACACAAAGATATGAAAAATTAAAAGGGATACGAGTACAATTACTACTTACTTTATTGTTTCTGAGAACTTGAACCACATCTTCAGGACTCCATAACCTCCTGCGCTTTCCGGGCCTTTTTGGTTCTTGGAGAACAATTTCTTTGCCCATTTCTTCAAGCATACTATGCATAGAAATACATTCAGAAGATGTGATATCAAGCAGGCACTTGTCGACCAAGTTGCGGCTAATTGCACACACTGCACCTTTATTATAACGACTGCTTAGAATTGCTTCTACATCTTCCTTGGATTCTCCTTTAAAGAATAATGCAATATCAAGGAAGATATTCTTCTCTAGGGCATGAAGCCCAACAAAGCTTCTCATCAAAATCTGTGAAATTTCAGGCTGGGGATATTCCTTTAGCCTATCCTTCTCACTTTTCCAATACTGTTCAGATTTTTTATATAGTTGAGAGCCCAAAACTTTAAGAGCAAGCGGACAGCCTTTGGCGTATAGTACAAACTGTTTCGATAGCTCTTGAAAATCAGCCGCAGGATTCAACCGCTTAAATGCAAATGTAGAAAAAAGTTGAAGAGAGTCCTTACCATCTAACTCCTTTACTTCAACTATTTGGTCAACTTCTCCATTGTAAAGCACTTGTTTATCTGTAGATGTTACAATGATTTTACTTCCATCACCAAAATGTTTAACACCCATATCTTCTATCTGGTCCGGGTGATTAACATCGTCAAGGACAACGATTACTCTCTTATTTTTCAGCCTCTCTTGGATGAACCTGGATCCTATTGAAGGCGTGTCTAACCGGATGTCTTTCTCGTTTATTAGTTCTAAAAGAAGTTCATTTCGCAAAGATTCCATCCCTTGTTTTTTTATTTTCTCACTAACATTGTGAAGAAAGCAACGACCTTCAAATGATAGAAAGAATTCATTGTATACAGCTTCAGCAAGGGTAGTTTTGCCTATACCATTCATTCCCCAGAGTCCTATTACACGACTGTCTTTTTGCTTAATCAGATCCGCAATCCTTTCTTTCTGTTTTTCTATTCCAACCAATTCTTTGGAAGCTCTTCTATACATGATACTCTTCATTTTTTTGTTAACATCGTCAACAATATCGTTGATGTACTCAGTTTCAGGTCTGGCATGAAATCAAAAAATATATAATTATATATGAAATCTAAGACAAAGTCAAATATAAGAAGATGGATGTATAATACACTTATAGTTACCTATCGAATGTGCTTCCTTCTATATGCCACCCTTTTAATTTACCGATTTTAGCAAAGGCTTTTTCCCATTGAGGTACTTGAACCAGTCCTGATGATCTATGATCATCAAAGGATGCCTTGAAACTTCCACGAATATGCCGCACATCGGAAGGATCAACACGGTAAAAGATGGGAAGAACAATTTGTCCTTGAGTGTCCTTCCGGTGCATGATGTCACAAAGTGCAGCCAAGCATGTTCTTGAAGAAGCACAGTCTTTAGATAAAACAACTATTGAGAGATACGAGGCTGCAATTGCTTGATAAGCTGCCGGCGAAAGTTGCTCCCCCTCTTCCTGTCCATCGTAAACATTTATTGCTTCGTCTTTCAAAGATTTCAAAAGATGACAGCTGAATCTGCGGCTCGTGTCTTCATCTGAGCTCAAGAAAACTTGATGCACCAACTTATGTATAACCTTGTCAACAATATTCTCGATGTGCTCGGCTTCAGGTCTAGCAAACAATTAAGAAAATAAATATGAGATCAAAAACAAAGTTGAAGTCAAATATAAGAAGATGAGAGAAACAGAGTCACCTGTCGGCTTCTATATGAACTCCTTCTAATTTACCCACTTCAGCGAAGTCAGCTTTCCATCTCTGTACTTGATCTTGATCTAGCTCTTTTGCTTCATGGTCAGCAAAGGATTTCTTAAAACTGCCATCAATATTTTGCACATCAGAGTCCTTAACACGGTAGAAGATGGGAAGAACACTTTGTCCATGACTGCTCCTGCGGCCCATGATGTGAGAGGTTTCAGTCAAGCATGATTTGGAAGAAGCATAGTCTGCAGATAAAACGATGATTGAGAGTCTTGAGGCTTCAATTGCATCTAAAAGTGCTGGTAAAAGTTCGCCCCCTCTTTCCAGTTTTTCTTCATCGAAGAAGACATCAAGTCCCTTGCCTTTCAAGGCTTTGAGTAGATGAGCGGTGAAGTTAAGGCGAGTGTCGTCACCCCTAAAGCTCAAGAAAACATGATGCTTCATTGGAGAAGAAGAGGAAGAAGAAGCCATTAAATAGTATGGATCGAGTGATTTGGGGCAAATAATTGTTAGGGTTGAGGAGTGTGCTTTGATGGTGGAGGGGACAGTTATAATTGAACCTCCCTCCTCCGACAATGAATTTCTTCATTTGAAAAGAGTCTAATTCTTATAGTGGTCCCTCTACTTTCCTAAAATACAATTTAGCCCCTATTCTTTAATATGACATTATATAATAGACTTAAGCTAATAAAATAAGTACTACTACTAACTATGTCAATCAATCAACTAAGTGATGTGAAATCAAAGAATGATTCCAATGAAAATAATATTGTTTTTTTTTTATGAGATTCGAATTCAAATAGTTATGATGTACTTACCTTTTATCAAAAGTTAAAAATATAACAAATACTACCATGAGACTATATTAAGAATCTTAAAAAAAAATACTGAATTATAAATTTAAAATACAATAAATTATATTTTTTTTAAAAGAAAATGATTAAATCTCAAATTTTAAATATACTAAAAATACAGAATCCTACTTTAACTCTTTGAAAAGCCTTTAATCTAATTTCGACTGCGAGTAGTTCGAACAAAATGAATTACAAATTCAAAATGGCTATTTGATTAAATTTCCAGATGTCTACTGTCAAAACTTGATTTGAAAAAAGGTTTAATTTACTATTAAAAATAATAAAACATTTAGAAATTGCATACACATTTATTATAATTAAATTTTATTTTAATAATAAGAGGTTATATATATATTATATTTTTTAAAAATATATATATATTTGACTGGATCAAGAGGGAATCGGGCAATTTTGGCTGAATATTTCATTTTAGGGAATTATTTGGAAAAATACCCCAAAATAAATCATTTGAAAAATATTCCACATTCGGTTCACGTACGACTTGCGTTCTGCCAAACGCGATTTTAAAACTCGCGCTGAGACAGACGCGAGTTCTATATGATGTGGCGCTTTTTATCCGTTGACTTATTTTTATATTCGAGCAAAAGAACTCACGCCTAGGACTTAATTTCTGCAAGAAATGAGCTGTAACGACGCGGATTTATAACAGCCATTATAAATTATTAAAATAAACTCGCGTTTCGTGGAGCGCGAGTTCCAGGAAAATAATTTGCGTATTTGAAATTTTTTTAATTTAAATTTTAGTAGAAAAATAATATTTATAAATTAAAAAAGATCATTTTATTAAAAATATTTTTAATTTAAATAAAGGATAATATATATTATAATTTAAATTATAAAAAAGGAACTCGCGGTTAGATGAACGCAAGTTCCGTAGTAGTCGAAAAGTTTAATTTGACCGGTTGAAAAATAAATGACTACGTTTCAAATTTACACAGAACTCGCGTCCTGTCACTGAACTCACGTTTAACAGGGCGCAAGTTCCATTCAATACTCGCTCTTGAACCGGTGCGAGTTGCACCATAAATGGACCCCTCCCCCACCCTTCTTCCCCACATCACCTCTTAATTTACTCTCTATCCTTCTGATACATATTTAAAATTTCTCGATCAATATATCTTGTTCGATATATCATGATAATGGTGGGGTTGATAAGGTTGGATCATAAACACGTTTTTGATTATTGGCGGAGGAATGTAACTTTTATCTATTTATTTTAATTTGGTATTTTTTGTTATATTTTTTAATTAAAAATAGTTTTAATGTTTTATAAATGGTTATACTTTTTATTTTTTTTAGAATGAGATTGAACATCGTCTGGAAGTTTTTATCACTCGGATGACGAATGAATCTAACCAGGATCTAGAATAATATATCGAGTAGGTCAGATTTTATCACATATCCAAAATTATTGGAGGTGCGAAACTGGAACTTGATTTGATCAACGCTCTTCTAGAGAGGTGGAGGCCGGAGGCACACACATTTCACCTCTCGTGCGGTGATGTGACGATTACTTTGGAGGGCGTTTCCCATATTCTCGATCTGCCGGTTGATGGAGAGGCTATTACTGGTCACAACAATGGTGATTGGTCTGACCTGTGTTTAGAATTGCTAGGGGCTGCGCCAGATAAAATGAATGGTGGCCGTGTATTTTCGAAGTGGTTGCAGGATAATTTTTCAAATTTACTGAATGACGCGAACGAAGAAGTAAAGATGGTAAAAATAAAATTTTGAGTGAATATTAATGAAATAATTAAGTTTCCATATGTTAATATATTTTTCTATTTTAGGCATATGCTCGCGCTCATATTTACAAATAATTGGCGGGATATTGATGCCTAACAAATCCCGCAATAAATTTCACATGTTGTGGTTGCGGGATTTTGAAGATGTTGATAAATTGAGTTGGGGATCGGCAGTATTGGCACATCTATTTAGGGAGATGTGTAAGAACACCGATCCAAAGAAACACATCATTGGAGGTTGTCTTTTGTTGTTATAGTCGTGGGCATGGTCCAGAATACCATTTTTACATCCTGAATTGAGCAAGTTGTGTCCATATATTTTTCCACTATGCCGAAAGTAAGAAAAATTAAATAATTTTTTTAATATACGATTGTTTTAATGTTAAAATTATGTTTTTGTTTCGTAGGTGGAATGGTAATTTAGTTCATGTTGGTCTTCCCAAAGGTCTCAGGGCATTTATACAAGATATTAAGAATGAATCCGGGAATCAGAAAAAAAAATTGAGTTTATTTATTATTAAATTTGGTGTATTTATTTATATTAAAGTTTATACATAGTTGTAATTAAATATTGTACAGTTTATATGGACACCGTATGCAAATTCGAATGTCCACGAATGCCTCCAAGAATTTTCATCGGCGATGCAGATTACTTGGACAACCAGGGTACCACTCATTTTCTGCGCTACACTTGAGTGGCATCCGAGCTATCACGTTTTACGACAGTTTTTTTGTGTCGAAACAATCTCGAGGGACCCTCCAAATTTGGACAAGTTACATGCGCTCACTAGACAAGAAAATCTCGAGGTAAAAAAATTAAAATTTATTTAATGTCTTATTAATTTAAACGTACTTTGTATTTTTAAACTAAAATATAATTTTTTATTGTCTGATAGGTTGATTGGTCGGTGAAGCACCTACATTGGATCGAGAAATAGATGGAAAAGGAGCAGGGGCAAGCCATTCGTGACTACGCAATGCTTGATAAGATGGTCAACAACGATTACTTTACGTTGTTACTGACGAATGGGAAGCCATTTATTTTGACTCCAGAGAAGCGAGCACAAGTTATTGAGCATATGCAACAAAACCGCACACCGACTCAACGTACGAAGGGAGCACAAGTAATTTTGGACCATTATAAATTTAGGAATAAGTACATAAACTATTCTGTAAACCCTAATATTTTAAATGAGGTGCCTTATAATTTAACCAAATCTTAAGGTATAAACATTATTTACAATTGTCTACCGCCATTAGTTAGTCAGATGTAGTTAAGTAAAATTTATACCGACATAAATGTACTTTAGTTAAGTTAGCTACAGTTAGATAGTTAGCTGTAGTTAAATTTATACATGTGTAAATGTATTACATATCTGCACTTGATCAATCAATAAAATATGCAAAGTTTTACTGTTATTTACATAAGTCTATAATTTATTTTTACATAATTGATATTAGTGGTTGTTTGCCAAGTGGGTACGGGTTGGATGGTGGACACCCAGTTAGGTAGTGGGTGTGGGGATATATTTGAGAATGTACCCGCTTGGGCGGGTGTGGATTTGAAAAATGGTACCTGCTAAGATTGGGGGTAGGTGGTGGATATAAAAAAAATTAAGTGGGTATGAGTATGGGGAGGGGGTATCTGCATTTGCCCCGCCCAGTTGCCATCCCTACGCAGTCCATTTTCTTCACAGGTGGGCCAGTTGGAATGAGTAGTATTGTTGATGAGGAAGAGAAGGAGCCAGTTGAAGCTCTTCATCGCTAACGCAATCCTAATCAGACTCATCTTTTATCGGGGGTATGGTCCCGGTGGACATAGGCATTATTAGTTTTTTTATTGTATCTGAATATTTAAGTTATATATAACATTTTATTTTTTTAAGTATTATATATTTCATATTTATTTTGGAACACATATTTTGAACAATGAATAATAACATTTTTCGTATATCTTTCTCATTGGACAATGTTAGCATGTAATGTTCTTTCGGTGGATGTTATTGTTGTAAACTTTATTTCGGTATTTATAGACGAGAATATTTTGAACTAAACTCGCTTCTAGAGTAGTGCGAGTTTCACTGACACGTCAGAAATCCTATAAAAGTATACAAAATTCTCGTTTGGTTGAACACGAGTTCCACTGACACGTCTAGAATCTTATAAAAGTACACAAAACTCGTGGTTGGTTAAACGCGAGATCTACTTACACGTCAGGCATCTCTGGCAGACGTGGCTGACACGTCAAGCATCTCCAACAGATGTGGCTGACACGTTAAGTCATGTCAATTCGGTCGTACATGAAATCGCGGTTAAATGAACAAGAAACAATATTCGTTCTCTATATCAGCCACCTCTGGTTAGAAATCGAAGATCAGTGAAGAAATATTTTATAACAAATGTTCAGAGAAATTCGTGTGGCAAGAAGATTGCAGCTTGTATTTTTTTGAAAATGGCAAGAAGATTGAGTGTTGTGGTTTACTATGATCGTCAGATGATCCCTGATGCAAGTCTTGGCGTCGTATTTCAGTCCCCAAACACTGTTATGATAAAGATTCTGAAGCGGGTAACATATAAAAGTCTAAAGGCGATGATATCTGACAAGGTTCCACATGCTTCCGGGAAGGAATTGGAGTCATTAAAGTATCGACTACATATATCGTTAGAACCATTGTATTTCACAATATTCGGTGTTCGGGACGATGGTGTTGTGGATATAATGATCGATACCCATACTCAGTATTCATTGGGATGACTCCTAGAGCTCTTTGCAACATTTTTTGAAGATTATGTTGGAGGTCATAACGTGGTTCCAAATTGGCTAAAGAGCAAATCTTGACTTCGTCCCAAATGCTCATAGTCCAACATCAAGTTTACGACATGGCTTTAACTTACTAAATACGGGCAATGACCGGGCTTTATCGTCTTCTACTTCGAGGCTAAGACATTCTTGCGTGGCTAAGTTCGACTTACCATGAAGCGTTTAACCCGTTCGATGATTTCTCAGCCGGATGGTACTTAGCTTATATCCCTAGTGAGGGAAACATAGATGATTTCTCATCTACGAGGAGACATTCATGCACTGCTGCTGTTGACCTAGATATTGGATATAGGTCTCGTGAGTAGTCTCATGATCGGGTTACAGTTGTAACACCTATTAATGTATAAGTTGTTGATAAAGCAGAACTATTTCGATTTGAAGGGGATAATTCTAATGAAGAACCGATTAGGGAGGCGAGCCCGATGATGACGAGATGGGTTTATTCCATGAAGAACCAGCAGACCTTAACGAGCCCGTGAATGTGGAGGATGATGCGGAGGATGATTCGAATGATGATGTAGAGAAAGATGTAGGCCTGCGTAACTTTACTAGAGCAGGCAGTAGCTCAACTTATTATGAACCACTATCCAACTTCACAATAGTGGATATGGAAGGCTTCAACGCTCCTGAATTTCCAAAATTCCCACAGTTAGAACAACACAACGAACAGAATCAGGGTAAACTGCAACTTGGAATGGTCTTCAGGACAAAAAAACTCGGTGAAGCTGCGATTAAACGCTACAACATAAGCCGCTCAGTTACATCCATCGTGAGGAAAACTGAAACAGACAAATATATTGTTGAATGTCCCCACAAGTACAAGGGATGTAATTGGAGGATCCATGTATCACGATTGAAGAGGCTTAACGACCTGTGGGAGATAACGTGATACGACGGACTATATAAACGCTCTGTGGGAAGCCGGAGTCAAGATCATCCTAACTTGGATGTGCACATGCTTTGTGATATCATTCTTCCACTCGTGAAAGCAAGTCCACGTGTAACTGTGCTGGTATGTATAGTTGCGATTAAATCTCAATACACTTACACAGTTAAATACGATAAAGCATGGTATGTAAGAAATCGTGCCATCCAACAAATGTACGGGCAATGGGAGGAATTATACATCGAGTTACGAATGTGGCTGAAGATAATGGAGAAATACAATTAAGGAACGATTGTGCAATTGGAAACTGTGCCGTCATACTACAATAATCGTGTCGTACCTGGGGTGTGCCATTTTTTGCCTTTTTTGGACAGTTCCACAATGCGTTAAGGCTTTCCGCCACTGCAAGCCGATGCTCCAGATCAACGACACATTCTTGTATGGTAGATAAACTCAGATCTTACTACTGGCGGTTGCACAAGACAACAATAGAAAATGCATTCTAGTGGCTTTCACAATCGTTGAAAATGAAGATATTCCTTCTTTGACATTTTTTATCACCAACCTGCGCAGACATGTCCTACGTCGGGTTCTACGAGAAAGACAAGAGGAGATATATATTATTTCAGACAAAGGCACAGGGATATCGGGAGCAATCAACAATTAACTAACAAAAACACAACAAATTATTCTTGTAGCAGAAGAAATTAGCACATGATACACATCAACTGAGTTATTCTCAGCTCATTTGTTCTTTGATCATTTTAATCCCGAACATTAATAACACAAACCCATTATCAGATCACAAATTATATACACATATTTACAGATATAAGCCATGATCATCATCACCATCATCATTGCCTTAAAAAAACCCATCAATAATCGCTATAATAATCCCTTTCCTTTGAAGTCACTTCATGTTCAATCTTTTCTTCTTCGTATTTCAACCCTTCTTCCAACGCCATTCCACCTAAAGCCCCGGCGACAGCTCCCACAGCTAATCCAGTTCCCAGCCCGACTTTAGGGCCTCCTCGAGCCTTCTGATCGTACGGTAAGTAATCAACCGGCGCCGATGGGGTGCCATAGCTGGAAGCTCGTTCGAAGAAGGGACGCGGAGGCATAGGCGGGGGCGGGGAGTAGTAGTAGTGGTGGCCGAGGTAATAACCGTCGGGGACGGCGGAGTAAGGCATCGTTGGCGGAGGAGGTGGCGGGGGAAGAGAAACGTAAGGTGGAGCAGAGTATCTATGTGGCGGAGGGGCATTTGTGTAATAATAGCTAGAAGGAGGAGCAAAATGGTAATCATGAGGTGGAGGAAGAGTACGTTCTCGGATCCCGAGTTTCACTAGGATCTTACCTTGGGGACGACCCGAAGGTGGAAGGATAGAAAATATTCGGATCTTGGAACTGTCATCCGGGTTGGGTAAGTCCTTGAGTTCGACCCGAAGAGTAGCCACCAAAGGCTTCGGGGTTTCCAAGCGTTTGGAGTGGAAGATCTCGAGGGTCAAAACGGCGTCGTGGAGAGGAACAGCAAGTGAAAGTGTGAAATGCTTATTCCAGACCGATCGGGTTGAGTTGAAATCGTTAGAGCGGGTCGAGAGACGTCAGTCTGGATCGACCCAAAAGGCTGCGTAAGGCTTTATATCGCTGTTTTGCCAGTTGACGTTTTTCAAATGCTTGACTAACACGATTCTTAGGTCGAAGTCGAGTAGTTTTTGGCGACGGCAGTCGAATGAGTCGCCATGACGGTAACGGTACCGTGGTTTTTGGTAAGTGGTGATGCTAACGTGCACCGGATCAAGTGGCGCGTAGATAGTTTAGAATTTTTTAATGAAAATATCTTTGACAATGGGGAAACCGGAGATTGTTTAGGATTTAGGGGGACAAAATAAATAGAGCAATGAAATGACGCTTTTAGTCTTGATTGTTGGCGGTTTTTTATTAAATGTGATCAAGCCTGTATATTCGTCTTGGAATAAAATATCTTAATTTGTTCAAATTATAGTGTGGGTCCATGTATTATTTATTGTCTTCGAATTTAATTTATTTTCTTAATTTTTTAAAACTTATTTTTTATATTTTATAAAATAATTTGATGTGACATTTTAAAATGTGAAGACGTGTCACATGCGCTTTAAAATATATACTATACAAGTAGGAAAAAAATTGCACATTTATAAATAAAAGAAAAAGAGATTCGACTAAAGATACTCATGTTTTTATATTTTGTATAATTTTAGATTTAAATATTTATTTTAAGAATATAATATATCCTTACTTAACAATTTCTTCAATTCGCACAAACACATCTCATGGCATGACGCTATTGTATTGCTTTTAACTTCATTCATGATATTGATGCCATTACATCTTCAATTAATAATAAGGGTAAAATTTTGATACGCAGGATGTGTAAAGCTAATTTTATATAAATTTGTATATTTACACTATAAAACTCAAATCATAAATTCTTAACCTTAACCTTAAGAAGCTAAATCTTAAATTCTAAACACTAACATTAAATTCTAAACCTTACAACCTAAACCCCAAATTTTAAACCCTAAACTAAAACTCTAACCCCTAAAATTAAAAGGCACATATAAACTGGCTTGTGCATCAAATTTTTTTTCTAATAATAATGGGGAAGTGATTTTTTTGTTCTTTTGTTGGTTTTAAACTATATCATTGTCCATTTCGTAGCCGATGAAGTGTTGGGGGAAATTCGAAGTGGATTTATGAACTTTAAGAATCATCAGAACAGAACCTATCAAGTAGTCTTAGAGGAAGAAAAAAGTTGTTCTCTTAGGTGATTTGAGTTCAAGCAGTTTGTATTTACGGTGTGTCTTATTAGAGGATAAGATTAATGAACATATATTATCTTATAATCACAATAGACATTTCAAAAGAAATTTCATTTGATGTCCGAAGGAAACAGTTTTGCCTGTCATTAAGCCTCTTTCATATGGTACGCTCGGTTTGTTTTAGAATGAACTAGATTCGATAATCTTTCCAACAATATAAATTATCTCTTCTAATTTTACTCGTACGATTTATGGTGAATTTATGAAGTCACTGCTATTGTTGTTTTTGGAAACAGTATGCAGTCTTTTCTTCTGACATTTGCTCACCCAAAAATTAATAACTCCTAATATATAACACGAAATCAAGAACAATTTGTTTTAAACGAATCTAGACTTTCGTATGGTTATAGAAATATAAGACTCACTTCCTGATTTATCTTATAAAATTTTTGGTGATTTTTCAAAGTCACTGCTAAAACCTTTTTCTAAAAAATCAACTGCCAATTTTTATGACATTTCAACATTTAAATATTTATATATTTAAAAAATACATATCGAAATCTACTGCCCCTTTCTAATTATTTTTATAGAATTTACGAAAATTTTTTAAACTTACTCCAGCTGACCATACTTAGGTTATGAGATTAGATTTTTGTTGAAAAATAGTTAAATTACCCTTATAGTCATCCAACTTTATAAAATATTGGGATCCATACGAATATTTTTCGGGGATCCTTATGGTGATTTATACGGGTACGGTTCGGTTATCCCAACAGTTTGGATATAGCAACGCTCGTCCTCATTCCCATTTGAGTTTCAGTAATAAAACTTCCCCATCTCCGTGGGTAAAGATTTTGATTTGTTCCCATACCAGTCGGTTCAAATCCTTATAATTTTCGGTTATTTCCCACCCGATTGTCACCCCAACTAAAAGTGAAGAGTATTTCCGTTCGAAACAATTCAAGTTTAAATCATATTTAAATGCTGATTTTAAGTCTTTCCGAAACACAGTTGAATACATGACTTAAAATAGTCCAGATTCGTTCAAAAAATACACGCTACAATGCAGCAATCAAAAACTATCAAAATACACTGCTAAATTACCATTATAATTAACATAGAGCGGCGACGGTAGTGGGCGCTGCAAAGACCTTGTTATTTACCAATTCAATTAGGAGGGCTAAAAAAGGACCCTATTTAAATTATCTAAGACTTTTTTCCCACCCAATGTGAGATTACATGCTCTTACCCTCATAAGCATTACCAGCAGACCCTGAGTTAATCTCCCTTTACTAATGATTACTACAGTATTACTTGAAACTGTCGTCTTTTCTAGCTTTAATCTCTACACGAACTGTCTAATTATGCTAGATATTTCTTCTCGGAGCTTTGGCGAAACATGGAGCTACCGTCGTCACATGTCATCTTCTCATTGTAAATGTACGATACAATCGCATGATGCCCTCTTAAATTGGTTGCAAACGATTCGAAATCTTACCCGTTTCTTTGTTGCCTTTACAGTCAAGACTTCAAGCAAAGCAAGTATGAAAAGTCTTTTGCTTGTTTATATTCTTTCTCTAGGAATTATTTTTCCCGCATCTAATAGGGGCAAACCCGAGAAGGTTATTGCATTTTCGTCAATCTTCGGAAAAACGAAAAGCCAACGATGGAATCATATTTTTATTTTCTGATTTTAAGGTTCAGATCAACTTCATATAATCCCATCACGTGCATCGGAGCAGAGACTCTGGATGCTATTATAAAGATGATCCGACCGATACGAAGGCGTCGCCGGTTTTTACAAAGGTACGAGCACGGTAATCGTACAAAGTGTTCTTGCTGCCTCCGTGTTGTTCATGGTTAAAGAAGAACTTGTGAAGGCCGAAGGGTGTTCGATTGTTGCTTATTAAAGATGACATTCGTATCACGAAATCTAGGTCTCCTTAATGAAAACATTCGTGCTTCTTCCCCCACTCCATTCATTTCAATAATTTGTAGTTGGTCAAATATAAAACTTGAATTATAGAATATATTAAAAAAATATGAAAACGTAATTACTAATAGAAATAAACCTTCATTTATTTCTAAAAAAAATCTTCATTTACTTAAGGGTTAATAAAAAGATTAGTCCTCAACAGTTCATTGATGTGGCACAATAACACAATTAGTCCTTGATGTTTTATTGATTTCTAAATTTCGCCCTTAAAATTCAAAAATTAAAGTTTTTAATTTTAAAATTATAAAACAAATTTTTTAAAAAATAATATCCATTTCTTTATTTTTTTTTCCTTCCCAGAAACCTAATCTAAACTTGCTCTTTACTCTCAAACCTTGCCGCCGTCGTTCCCATCGCTGGCATAATCACTGATCAACGAAACCGTCAAAATTGTCATATTCTCTTCTTCCCTTCCACTTTTTCGATTTAGATTCTTTGAAAGCAACCAGAAAAGTCCTAAAATCTCAAATGAAAATCAAGAACCCAATATTCTGATCTGTTGTCGGTGACCGTTTCATAGACCTCTTTTATCTTCTTCGAACCTGGTATGGTTGGGGTTTGTGTCGATGTCATGGTTTTGTTGTATTTGGGATCTAATTTGATTTTGTTTGTGTAGAACTTAGATCCAATTGGGGATCTGCTGGAGAAGAAGACTTCCTTAGATTACATTATGAAGAAGGCATCGCGGCCTCATCTTCTGTTAGATTGGAATGAGCCTTGATTTTTTGTGATGTTATTTTAGTTGTATTTGAATTTAAGAAAGCATTGAGTGTGCGACTTTTGGGTTTGAGTCAACGGTGTTTGGTTAACCGAATCGAAGTAGTTAAATATCATTAGCTGAATTTTTTAACTCTTTAATCGTTAACTGAATTGAACTTTTTTTAAAAAAATTAACCGAATTGAACTTTGTTCAGTTAATTCGGTTAATTTTCTAATTAAGCGAAATAACTATGGAACACCTAAATTTTTTGTTTATATTTATAAATATATATTTTCGGTTAATTTTCACTTAATATTGGTTAATTAATCTATTTCGAACCGAATTAACCGATATCCTAACTTTAAAAAAAAATAACTGTTAATCAATCTAGTATTTAATTAATCACCCGAAATTTCGGCTCGGTCAGCTAATTCGGTTTTAACCTACCCTAGTTTGAGTTATGAACCATGTAGGAAACCATTGAGTTCAGCGACAGCCACAAAAAGGCGTGGCGGTAATCTTGCTGCTGATGCAATGGCAAAAATGACATGGGATGCTACTTTCGAATACTGCAGATTCTTAGAGGTTCTTGTTGGAGTCTTGTAGGCATTATAACATAATAGTGAATTAGCTCGTGATAGTTCTTTAAGCTAGTTTAATTTTTTTCATCATCTATTCCAAAAAAAAAAGTTGTGATTTTCCATTGAAACAAAACTGTATTCATTTTTTGGTATATTCACTTCATTTTGCATGAATTTTGTGTTAGATCTGATGGAATGCTTAAAATGATTAAGAAATATTTTTTTTATCAAAAGAGATATATTAAATTCATTTTTTGATGATTTAAGCTGATTTGTAATTTTCAAGAGTTGGATGTTTGGCTAGATCGGAGAATAAAAGAAAGAAGCTTGGACCTAATTAAAATTTTATGGACTTCATTGAATATTTTAGAAAAATAACATAGAAGATAAAAATAAGGACTTATTTTTAATTAATACTGTGTCAAAAATATTTTTAATAGTATGCCACGTGTCAAATATGTATTGGTCTAAATATTTTTTATAATTTTTAAAATTATTTGTTTATTTTATATATTTTAAAGATTAACGATGAAATTAAACTATCAATGAACCTTTGAGGATTAATCTTGTTATTAACCCTTAAGTAAATGGAGATTTTTTAAAAATAAATAAATGTCACGTGTTAGTTTATTAGTGGAAAAATAGTTCTACGTCATCTTCCGTAACGGAAGTGGATAAACCCGTTAACGGCAAAATACTCCATGTATGAAATTGAGAATTTTAAAATATTATGTATAAAACTGAGAATTCGATATAGTTCATGTAACAATATTGTAATTAACCCCAATAATTAAGCTTTTGTGTTAATACCTATGTAACCAAACGTAGCATAAAAGTGTTGGTCCCTCTCAAGATGTAACTTCATTAGATGTAGTTTAAGTAGGACCAAATTGTGTGTCAGTACTTGTACTATGTATAAATTGTGGATTTAGTAATTATATTTTAATTTGATTAATTATAATCTTATATTTTTTTGAAAACTTAACACTTTAATTTTGGCTAAAATAGTAGGAAGATAATATACTTAAATTACATAACATAAAATTATCAAATTGAAAGATAATAACTAATTCTAAAATTAACGTATATAAAGATTGAATCCACGAACTTATCCATATTAAAAAAATTTAACCGTTAAGTATTGAATAAAAAAAATCAAAGGATTTATATTCTATACTATGGAGGTGAAAATAAAATATTTCTATAAGTGCCTTATTTTTAGGATTTATAAATTTTAGGGTTAACGATTTAGAATTTAGAGGTTGTGGTTATAATTTAAGGTTTAGGGTTAGAATTTAAAGTTTAGAGGATGTGGTTTAGGTTTTAGGGTACTATAGTTAAGGATTTATATTTTAACTTATAAACCCTAATTTTTAACCATGACGCATCAATTCTAAAATCCTAAACTTAAACGCCTAAACTTCTAAACCATAAACAAAATCTCTAAATCTTAAAAATTAAAGCACTTTTGAAAACTTTTTTATTTTCACGATCAATTTATAGAATAAATACCCAAAATCTAAATTACAAATTTTAAGAATTCCCTTTGGACAAAAAAAATTGGACAAAATTTTGATACACAAGCTGTGTAAAGCTAATTTTACACAAGCATATATATTTAGACTATAAAAATATAAATCCTAAATTCCTAACCATAATCTTAAAAAATTAACCCTAAACTTTACACCATATACCCTAAATTCTAAACACTAACCCTAAATTATAAATCATATAATCTTAATGTAATATCCTAAATTTCGGACTAGTGACTAAAATGTAATTTGTGAAAGTTTAGGGGGAAAAGTGTAAACTTTGGAAAAGTTCAGGGACCAAATTGTAATTTTGAAAAGTTGTGTAAGTTAACTTCGTAAATGAATAGTATATCCCCAAGAGTGGCATATTCTTGTTACCCGAATTTTTCGTACGAGGCTTATGTTAGTGGTTATAAAACGATAAAGTTCACAGGAGGAAAATTTGGAAATCCTATTGAGTAAAAATCGAATTTTTGGATCGAATAAATATCATAAATTGATATTTATGATTTTTGGGAAGGATTTGGTTGAGATGGAACCAAATTAGTTCCAATGTAATGGAATGGCATTTTTTAAAGCTTTGATGTAATTAAAGTATAGTTGGAGGGCAAATTGGACATTTGCCAAGGATGACATTTTTGAAATATTTTGAAACTTTGAGGTTAAATATTAAAGGCACAAATACACATGGATTGATTATGAGCCATTGATTTTGATGAGATTAAATCTTGGCCATTGGATCAAACGGGCAAAATGGTAATTTTGCTATTTAAATGAATTAAAAATTCATTTTATCTTTTACATGTGTAATGTAATTAAAAGATGAAAATAGGATATTTTCATCCATCTTTGCTGCTGTTCGAAGACCACCAAAATAAGAAAAAAAATAGTTTTGAAATTTTCAAGATCAATTTTCAAGGATTCAAGGCTAGATTCAAGCAAAATTAATTAAGGTAAAGTGATCTTTGCTTGATTTTCTACATTTTGATGGTATTTTTGCTTGAAATAGTTGAGTATGAGCTAAGTTCTTGATTAGGGAAATTATGTTTTTGATGTTGTTTGATGGAATTAAGTTGGAATTTGATGAAACTGATGTTGGAAACATGGAAATAAGTTATGATTTTGGATTAATTCCATGTTTAGGTCATGAACTCTAACCCTAGAATTTGGGGGGTTTGATTGTAGAGTTAAATTAAGGATGAAATTGAAGGATTTGTGAAGTTAGAAGGTTGAAATTGATGTTAGATTGAATAATTTCCCAAGTTGTCAAATTTAAGGACTAATTCGAAAATTATGGAAAAATTTGGGGAAATTATTAAAATTTTATTTTAAAATTGGAAATGATGAAATATGGCTGAAAAGGTATGAATTGATGTTTAGGGACTAAAATGGAAATTTTTTGAAAGTAGATGGACCATTTTGGTAATTTCCAAAAGTTGGGGGACTAACTCGGAAATTTGCAGAAAATGTGAAAAGAAACAAAAAGGATTGAATTGTTAAGAAAAGAAAATTTAGGGACCTTTTTAAAAATATTTAATTTTTATGAAGGATTGGAGTGATAAAAGTTGAAAATTGAGAAAAATTTCTAGAAATACTAGAAATGAGTGAAATTAGTGACTAAAATGTCACTTTTGTAAAGTTTAAGGACTAAAAAGAAAATAATCCAAAATAAGGAGACTTTATTGGAAATTGTGTAAAATTGAGCTAGAAAGTTTGTTTGAAGTTCGATTTAGTCACTAAGGACCTTAAAGGGGTTTTCGGCAATTACAAGGAAATATTGGGAAATTTTTAGAAAAATTTTATATTCGAATAAATGTGTCATGAAATCAGATTGATAATGTTAGATCTCAAAAATAGTGATAAATATATTCGATTAATTTCTTACAGTTTGAAAGGATACCGAAGGAGAACCAAATAACAGTAGAAAGGAAAAGGATAAGGATCTAACTTAGTGAGGCTATCTGGAATACCAGGTGAATGCATTTCTACATGTTTGCATCATGTTGAAAATGGCATTGCATTTTCCTATAATATGTGATATAATACATTGCTCGACATGACAAGATTGATGGAATACCAGGTACAAATGATTTTTTGCATAAATGATGATGCATTATGCATAAATGAAATATGGATAATGACAAGATTAAAATGAAATAAGTTAAAATGAAAGAAGATACACATTGAGGTGCAAATAGCACTAGCGAGGAATTTTAATATAAGGAGCAAAGAGCGTCCTTATATGAGGAGCAAAGAGCGTCCTCCAGAGTATGTACTCAGATAACACTACGGTGCAGATAGGCTATAGGTTCCATGACCCTATAAGCTAGACACGTAAATGATAATAAGATGGATACATGACAGATCATGAGCACGCGAATGATTGCATGATGTACATGATACATGATTTATGAGACTGATGATATATGATTCTCATGATACATGATACAGAATACATGATTTACATACTAGATGAATCACAATATATATATATGTGAGACATGATACATGTTCTACATGATAAATGATATATGTTACATGATATTCATATTAGTAATGATACATGTTAGTAATGATATTCATGTTAGTAATGATCCATATGAATCATGACACTTGATACATGTTATTGATGTTACATGATATATGACATTGATGTCACATGATATATGATATGCTGGATTTGCACTATTTTATGATTTATTTAAACTGTGATAATGCCTCATTAAGTTCGTACTTAGCGTGTGATGTTGTTTCACACGTAGGTTTTCCGAGATAGTCAGATAGAAAGGAGCATACTTTTGGGATAATCAAGTTACTATAAAGGCTACGATATGTACATCGTAAAGTATTTTGATATCTAGTGGCATGTACTAGTGAATATGAGTATGATAGTTTTGTAAAATTTGTAAGGATGACTATTTTGATAAACTTAAGTTTATGATATAGTATATGTAACATAGTAGTATGATCCTGATGAAATGGTTTGATATAATTAATTAGAAGTTTTCTATAGTTAAAAATGGTTTAACCCGAATCTAGAAATAAATTAAAAAAAACTTACGCCCGATTTAGTTATATGTTTTTAGTAGCATATTTAATGTATATTCAATTACGAGTATACGTTAAGGGTGTTACACTTAACCTCTAAACTAAAATCTTAACTCGTAGAATTAAAATGCACGTGTAAACTAAACTTAACACCGGGCTTGTATATTAAATTTTTTTCCAAAAACTTTAGCATGAAATAAAATTTCAATAAAAAAAGATTTAATAATAATAAAAACTCCTAAACGACGCCGGTTAAACAATTCGTAAGACCATTTATATATAAACCTTGACTTCGATTGTTTTGGCAGTCTCATCAGTCCCTGAAAATCTACAGCGCCATTTCCTCAGAAACAAAAATGCAAGAAAAGAAAGCAGAATCTGGAAATAAAAGCGCAAAAAAGGCGAATCTCTTAGATCACAGATCCATCAAACACATCCTCGATGAATCCGTCTCCGAGGTAACAACGAATTGAAAGAAAAAAAAACGAATCAAAACAACCCTAGATCTATTAATTTTCACAATTGGAGTCTAATTTTTGAGTAATTATTTCTCTCTGTCTGAAATAGATTGTTAAGAGTCGTGGATATGTTGAAGATGTGAGGATGAGCAATGTCAGGTTATTGATCGGAATTATTATTATTGTAATCGCTCTTGTTGCTCAATTTTACAAAAAGAAGTTCCCCGAAAACCGTGATTTCCTCATCGGTTGCATCGTTTTATATCCTCTTTCATCAAGATTGTAATTTTTAGATTAATAGTTATTTAGAAATGTTTCTGGTAAATTTGGATTGAATTGCTTTATATATATATATGAAATTGTGATGATGAACTGTAATCCAAATTAGGCTTCTATTTGGCTGCTAATCTTGTCTATTTAATTGAAATACGTTGTTGTGTGATCCAGAATTATAACTATAATACAGATCTAAGAATAATTATCCATATGAAAGTGAAATTAGGATTTAGGTACGTTATTGTTCACAAAAGAAATTAAAATTTAATTAGGGAAAAGTATTTTAGCTTTTGTAACCAAATGTTCTTTCTGTTTTTTTAATCTCTAGATGTAAAACTGAGCAGTGAAAGCAGCAACTAGACCGGGTATATGGAATTTGTTTATGAACTAAGTTCTGTTGAAATTGCCATCTATTTAGTACTATTTTAAGTTCAAATGAAGAGCTTTGAGGAAGAACTATTGTCCTTCATCTTACCTTGATTCGACATTTGGCTTCTTCGTTACTTGTGAAGAGAGGCCAAAACAATGATAATATTTTTCTCTTAGTTTCTAGTGCTTAAATCGGAAACCAATTGGTTAAAATGTGCCTACTACTCAGAACTAGATGGTGTTAACATAGTTTCTGCTTTTCCCCCTGATTTTTATGGGAAATAAAGAATGTAATCTTTTATGTTACTTTCATGTTTCTTTGATCCTTGACTCAGGCAAATATTTAGTCTTTAATGGAGTACTCCAGCTGATCATATACACAAAGGAAAAGAACGCCATTCTCTTTACTTATCCTCCTGCTGTAAGTTCTCTTGCTTTATAATTAAATATTTCCTTATGTTATATGTTGTGCTATGCATTGATTTCTTTTTCTTTAAGCAGAGATTATCTCCATGTATGATACGTTTGGACATTGTTCTTGACGTGTTTAAGCCTGTGATGTTGAACTTTCCAAAATATTTGCATGGTTACTGATTTATGATATTACCATCGAACTCTGTTCTGCCTTATTAGTACTTTTAATACAAATTCATTGTTATCTAGAACCCTGTCCAAGTTTCTATTGGAATGTTGAAAAAGTATTTGCATCATAAATAAAATTGAAGAAAAAGGAGTTTTAGGACTTTATCTACTTTTATTGTGTTCTCTTTATGGTGAAACTATTACATTTTTTCCTTATTACAATGTTATGTTTTTAGTCTATCAATTCTTTATGCTTGAGTATTGCCCAAATTAACGATGTTGTGGTAGAAACTCAACACAAACAAATCCCTATTATTGCCTAATCTCTATATGGTCTTCCAAGAAAATGCTTAATAGCGTGGTGCTTTTTGCGTGCCTTTGGGTAGAAGGAACTTACTAAATTACAAAGTTTAGAAGGAAATCCACTACATGATAAACCTAGTTTTTGAGGATCTTGAGTTGTCCTGCACAAAGCCCTGTCTGTTGTTTTCTACGTCTGAGTACTGATTTCAAGTTTTCAGGGATCCGTCACCAGTACTGGTTTAGTGGTCTCTTCAAAGTTGCCAAGATTCTCTGATCTTTATACCCTTACTATAGCAAGTGCAGATCCCAAGTCGATATCTGCAGGGAAACTGGTCGAGTTGACCAAAAGTGTTACCCAATGGTAGCTCCCTTCTCCCTTTATTTCGCTCTCCCTTACCCAATTTGCAAACCTGCAATCCATTTACATTTCTAACCTCTAAAAATATTGCAGGTTCACCAAGGACGGAGTATTGGTGGAGGGCCTATTCTGGAAAGATGTCGAAGCACTAATAAACGATTATGCAGCAGAACCAAAGAAAAAGAAGTGATTTAGATAGTAAGCCTTGCTCTGATACAATTATTGCTCATGTGTTTGAGGATTTTAAACTAAATGAACTTTTCCCGAGGATTAGAAGACAGTTTTCAATGTTTAGCGAACAACTAATTCTGCTAATGAAAAAAGATTTGGCACGTTTAGGTTGATTGAATTTTGTCATATAGTTTGTTATGGCTGATTTAATTACTGATGAAAATTGCTGTTAGTACCGGCTTTGGGTGTCGAAACTTGATTGCCAGCTCGTTATAACAGGGTTAGCTTTTAGACCAGAAACAATAGCGTGGGAATGGTAATTTCCAGTCCACTCATTTCTCTGGACCCATTTGACTTCCGGCGACGCATGGAGTCAAATGCTAGATTAAAAACTAGTTTAGAATTTAAACTTTCAAGCCAATGGTGGATTGATTACAAGATAGTTCAGATGATAAAACTTGAATTCTTTTTATGGATTTTAAGCCGATATGTTCCGAACAGAAAGGTTTATTTTTTAAAATTATTATTTTATACGTTATTTATTAATGTTTGAGTTAATTGTATATGTCCTCAAACCATGATCTTCATTCTACATTAGTTCTCAAACTTTTGAATGTTTCAATTTTATCCTTAAATTATGACTCGTTCTAAATTAATCTCCAAATTTTTGAACGTTTCAATTCCATCCCTCAATTATTATTCTCATTCTAAATTGGTTCCCTAAACTTTTATATGTATCAATTTCATCCTCACAATATAGCTTATGTCACATCATATTATTATATAATATACATCAATGTTTACATGATAGCTAATAATTTTTATAATTGTTTTATTAACATGAGACATGACTAAGGTATGCTTATATTTTGGGATAAAATTAGAATGTTCATAAGATTGGGGGATCAAATCAGAATGAGTCTCATAGTTTAAGGATGAAATTGGAATGTTCAAAAGTCTAGGGACTAATTTCAAATGAGATTCATAATTTTGTTGACGTGTGATACAATTAATTTAATATTTTAAAATAGTTGTATTTTTGTATTTTTTCCCCAAAACTTGGAAATATTTATAAATTCTTAATTTCGAGTTAGTTGAGTTAACGGATTTTATTTTATAACTCACACTTTATTTGAAAAATTTTTAGTCGAGTTGGATTGTTTGAATTTCTGTTTAAATCAAATTGTAACATTTATAATATCATGGCACTAATTAGTTCTCATCTAATCTACTTTATATAGCTATATACAATATACATATATATATATATATATATAAATAATTAAATAGAATTGAGGGGCTTAACTGGAACATGAAAATTGATCCACTAATTACTAAAAATTTTAAGTTATTCGAATTTCTATTTTATACCTCAAACTTTATTTAAAGTTTTTTTAGTTGAGTTTTTTTATTAAGTAGAGAGATAATGCATCTTTCATCAGGAACAAAGCTACCTGGAGGATTGGAGCGTCGATTGACATCCAAAATTTTCTGAATTTTTTTCTATATATTTATATATAAAAATATATATAGATGACATTTATAAATAATTTACACCTTTTAAATACAGTTCAAAATAATGATACCCCTTAAATAAATTCTTTATTCCTTATTCTTGGTTCGATGAAGAATAGAAGGTCGATCGTGGCGAGTGTAGACATGGCGGTTGTTGATGTTTGGCAACGCGAAGTCGGAGAGCTCTCCCACAGGACGCCTTGCTGCTTCCGAGGTTACTAATCATAATCTCTTTCTTCCACAAAAAATAATATTTTCTTTTAGGCGGTGGATTTCAATTGTTTGTTAGTAAGTTAATTTAAATTTCTTTGATTATGAAATTGAAACTGGGAAACTACATCTATGGTTGTGATTTAGAGGTCAAATTGTATAGAAAGTTGATACACAATGAATGGATACGTTCATTACGTTTTAACTAATTACAAAGGAGGCCAAAACGCCGCATTTCATCAAAAACATAAAACTGAAATTAAAAATTAATCAGATGGCAGCGTTTCACTTTGGTCCTTTACAATACTCTCTCCTTCGAATAATCCTTGTTTTTCTTTAAATGGTTTGATTAAATATTTCTTATTGCTCTTTTCCGCACAGCCACAACAACGAGTAAACCTGCACTAATACTTCTATTTAAACCCACAAGGTAAATTGAATTCCCATAACGTAATAAAAACTTAGGAACTATAGCAAGAGCATGTTGTCCATTTAGAGAAAATATAGTAAGAGCTTGCTTTTCAAATAAATGCTTTCCATTTAGAAAAAACTATAGCAAAAGCATGCTGTCCAAATAAATGCCTTCCATTTAGAAAAACTATAGCAAGAGGACCAGCACTTGCAAAAACCTCTTGGAGTAGTGGTTCAATCACTTGTGAATGGATGTTTCCCACATAAACACCACGACAAGTACTTGGATCAAACCCAGGAGGCAGATTTTCACTTGGGATTGCCTTTATCTTAACTAAGTGGCTTTTCCTTTCACAAAATTCAGGATGTTCAAAGGTTATAACCAGTAGGTTATCTAGCAGTTCAGCAATATTTTTTCCAGTCAGACTCTTGCTGCTTAATTTAAACTTTCCAACATCAGGCTCTATTGATTTTATAACTTTCACTGGGGTAAAAATAGAGTTTATAGAAACATCACATGATCGCAGCATTCGTTCAACACACATTTTTCCACAAGCTTGAAGACCTACTGTCATAGTCCAAGATTTTACCATCCGCACCAACTCTATGCTTATCACGAAAATATTCCAAACTCTTATCACTGTCCCGATTTCGTACATACTCAATTAAAAGACAAGCATCCCCCATTATTAGTAACATAAACCCGTACGGATCATCAATCTCAACCAAAGCATTATCAATCCACTGAAATTAGTTGTTAGTAGAGAAAAATGGGGATTGGTCATCATAGAGCACGATGCATATCTTAATAAAATGAGTGCAATACATGGGAAGCCTATGCTTGAACCATAATAAAGAGATGATATTGCCAACCCCATACCGTTGCTCGATAAAAGAAAACAAGGGCAGATCATCATAGCATGGCTCTCCACCAATGTGATCAGAAATGGTTGAAATAAAAATCAATCTTCCATCCTCTCAGGATAGTTCTATATGTTAAATGTCCGTGCTATGAACACATACTAGGACAAGACATACCTGTTGGTCCTGTTGGATTTTTGTTGGAGGAAGCGTAGCTTTATCAATAGCCTTTGGAGTCCATATCTTGATGCCATAAGCTCCACTGCTAGCCAGAACTGTGGTATGTCGATGAGACTAAATGCAATCGACCTCGAGTACATGTTCTTTCTTAGCACGAACAAGCTCTCCTCCTTTCTTCTTCCAGATGTACACTCGGCCATTGCCGAATCCGCTAACCACATACTCTGATTTCGGTCCAAAGAAGCTCAGACTTTCCACCCTCTCTTTTTTCCCATGTCCTTTATAAACTTGAGCAATAGCTTTTCCATTTGCTTCACTACATGCAGAGGATGGAGAAGATGAACTGGATTGTGCCCCAGTCCCATATCCTGTGTAAAGATATAAATCGAATTGTCTCTGTACGAGACAAGAAGGTCACTCTGATCTGAAATGGCCAAGCATGTTTCTCTAAATATACCATTAGTATCAACAATCACATGAGGGGGTAAAAGCAATCTATAGGTAGACCGAAATCAGTCAAACCACCACGCTTATATTTTCGAATATCATAAAGGTGAGCATACTGATCCAATCCCACAACCGCAAAGACATTTGTGTTCCTTGGATCGATTACAATAGCATACAGAGGAATAACCGGGTTCCGAACCCTGCAACCACCAATTGGCTGGCATCTAAGAAGTTCTGTAGCTGCGGCAGTTCTAAGATCAATCTGTAAGGCAAAGAATCAAAGGGCTCTCTATAAGTCAGGTGTGTGGAATTACAACAAGAAGAATACGGTAATACTATAATCGAATTTCGAGTTTACATCTTTCAATCCCATAAATGTTGTTAAATTATCAATTGAAAAACTTTAGAAGGAAACAATGACAACTCACATGCTGCACTAGTCCATCCCCACCACAAGTGTAAATTAAATGAGGGCTTCCTGGTTCAAGGCCATATCATAAGCGTAACACTCATGTTTGGCCAGCAACATAGTTTCGACACCATGCTCCGAGATTCGAGCATGTCGAACCTACAAATAGGAAACGTTTTTAGTTAGAATAAGAATTCCTTGCATGCCTAAACAAGAAATCCATTCACCTGACCATCTCCGGCGCATGTAATCAAGATGCGATCATCTGTGTAAGGTACGATTTTTAGCTCGGAAAGCCTGCCAGAGATACTAATGGCCTGAGCCGAAATAAGCCTGGGAATCCCAGTTTCCCAGTCCCATAGCATAATTTGTTCGTCTTTAGAGCCAGAGACTAAAATGTTACCATCGGCATTAAAGCTCACAGTCATCACATAATTCTTTTTCAAGTTTCTCGAAAACCTCAAGTCGGAGCATGAGATCCTGGAGCATAAAAACAATCGCACTATATCAAAAACCCAATGCAACATATAGGAGTGAGCATTCGATCGAGTCGAATAAAAAAATTTCGAATTAGTCAAAGTTGACGAATACTACTTTGTAACTTAAATTTTATTTGAATTTTTTTTCGAGTACGAGTTGTTTGAAAAATTTTCAAATTAGTCGAATCAAATTTAATTGTATATATCAGATAGACAAAGTTGAGGGACTCAACTTTATTTGAAATTTTTTCGAATAAAGGTTGTAAAATTACGATTTGAGTTAATTATGTTAGATAGTCGTTAATCCAAGATATAATATAATCAATAAAATATGAATATTATATTAAAATATTGAATCGAACAGAATAAGATAAATATAGATACAACATATCTAAAACCAAACCGATTGGGAATGAGTTGAGGCCTGTAGCTATACAGTTTTCTTAAGATAGATTTTCAGCCACTCCTTGGTGCTTGAGATTTTTGGTTGTCTGTCTCCCATGATACAACAATTAGATGATCATCTATAGTAGCACAACTGTAGAGATCACGAACTACAACTTCTCCTTAAACTTTGACCTAATTGAGCATTTATGATTTTGAGAATTAATGAGCCTTTAAAGAGCAATTTCCAAATCTATTGTCTGAATTAAAGAAAACTTTGATATTTATCCTTTTAATTTCAAAACAAAATTTGGTAAATATATGCTCTTATTTGAGGAAAAAATTATTTCAAATTTGGGTCAAAATATCTGCAGGCCCACGAAGGACTAGACCGGTTCGGATATTTGCGTTACCTACGTCGTGTACGTCTGCTCATTTACGAATCACCAATTGGTTTCACATTTTCCTCAACATCGTTTGGATCAATTTCTCATTCAAAGTTTCAAAATTATCAAATTTTTCCAACAAATTTAAATGAGTTTTTTCAAGTCAAATTGAAAATTTTAATTTTTTTAATCGAGCCAAGTTTTGTTATCCTAGCAACACGAGAGACTTTGTAAAGGACATTGAATCTGTTACTTCCACCTTTTTTACACATTCGTTAGAGAAAACCGTTGAATTTATGAATTATAATCACTAACCCATTAAAAAAACATTAAATAATTCTAGGGAAAAAGATTATCGCGAGTAACCTGGTGTTGGAAAATAAATTTGTGAAAACGTGGCTATTGGCTGCTTCTTAGAACTCCATAAGACCGTTGTATTTCTCATGAAAAATACGTATTCGCTTGTGCTTTTTCTATCATCTTTATCTCCTTCAAAATCACTATCACAGTATCCTACAAGCTCAAATGTATTTGATGATCCATAAAACAAGTCATAATTAAGAGTATCTTTGAGATAACGAAAAATTCTCTTTGCCGTAGTGTCCACACTCGCCATCGCCCTTCTATTCTTCATAACAAGAATTCAACTCAATCAACGACAACAAGAAGTAAAGGGTCTTTTTTTGACTCACTGAATCGGAGCGAGTCGATAGAAAAAGGAATAAGTGCTTAGAAGTGTTGGTTTACAGTTTCTTATTCCTATTGATTTCACGTTGGTTATATATAGCAAAGCCAAGGGGCTATAACACAGTGTTCGCCATTTATAGGTAAAAGTACCTTATCAGTCCCAGCATTCTATATCCGATTGAATTTTGATCTCTTCATTGAAATGAATAGACAAAATTAAATCATCTGCCCCTTATTTGTTTATGGTTGCTTGTTTCGAATAGATATCTTTGTCCCTTTTCGGTGCATCTATTTATGCCCTACATTAAAAATTTATGTTTAGAGTTTAGTATTAGAGTTTAGGAAATTTAGGATACGGTGTATTTTTTAGGGTTTAGGGTTTGAGAATTAGGATTTAAAATTTAGAATTTAGAGTTAGGGGTTTAATTTGACCTTTTTTAGTGTAGGGGCATAGAAAGCGTGACAATTGGTTGCTTCTTAGAATTCCATGAGACAACTGTATTTCCCATGAAAAATACATATCTGCTTGTGCTTTTTTATCATATTTATCTCCTCCAAAATCACTATCACATTATCCCACAAGCACAAACGTATTTGATGATCCATAAAACAAGCTATAATTAAGAGTATCTTTGAGATAACGAAGAATTCTCTTTGTCGCTATTAAATGAGAAGATGATGGATTTTCCATGAAACGACAAATAAGTCCAACAACAAAAAGAATATCAAATCTTGTGGAAATTAGGTACCTTAAGCTCCCGATAAGACTTCTGTACATCGTAGGATCTACTTTCTTTTCTTCATCAAATTTGAAAAGTTTCATTGCACATTCCATTGGGGTGTTCACAGGTTTACACCCAAGCATATTGAATTTCTCAAGCACCTTCTTGCAATAACTTTTTTGAGAAATAAAAATTTCAGTATCAGTTTGCATCACCTCAAGACCCAAATAATAGGACATAAACCCTAAGTCAGTCATTTTAAATTCTTTTGACATACTTCTTTTAAAATCTTCAATCATTTCTGGGTTGTTTCTTAAGAAGATGAGATCATCCACGTAGAGACAAACAAGCAAGATATCATATTTTTGGATTTTAACATAAAGTGCATACTCATGAGTGCACATTTTAAATCCACTATCTTGAAAATACTTGTCAATTCAGTTATTTCATGCTCTCGGTACTTGCTTTAGGCCATACAAAGTCTTCTTCAACTTCTAGACTTTCTCTTCTTGTCCTTCAATGACAAAACCTTCTGGCTGTTCAACATAAATTTCTTCTTCAACAAAGCCATTGAGAAAAGTTGACTTCACATCAAGCTGGTGAATCTTTCACTTATTCTGAGCAGCAATGGAAATTAGTAGTCCAATTATTTACATACAAGCAACAAGAGCAAATACCTCATCGTAATATACTCTTTGATTTTGCTTATAGCCCTTTGCAACAAGCCTAGCTTTATACATCTCTATTTCTCCAGTAGCAGATTTCTTTGTTTTAAAGATCCACTTTACACTGATAGGTTTGTGACCTTCAAGTAAGGTAGATAACTGCCAAGTTTCATTCTTCTCGATAACATTAATTTCTTTCTCCATAGCTCGTCGCCATTTTTCCTTTTTCACGGCTTCTTTAAAATCAAAAGGTTCATTGTGCAAATAAACAAAAAAGTAAAGAATTGTTATTATTTTCTAAATAATAATTCTTGTACTCTTATCGATCTTTGAACTACTGGAACAACTTCTCCTGCATTTAGATCTACTTCAGCATTCTCTGTTAAATCTTGTGTTGTTGGTGGTGGTGGATGACTTTTCATTTCATCATCTTCGGTGTCAAAGTATGGAAAGAAGTCATACAAGTCTTCTTTGGGGGCATTCCAATCTTAAGTATTCTTTTCATCAAACTCCACATCTCTGCTAATGATAACTGTTCTTGTATCTGGCTGGAACAACTTATATCCTTTCGAGTTTGAGTCATAGCCAATAAAAATATATCTTCTGCTTCTATCATCAAACTTTGTTCTTTCTTGTTCAGGAATCTGAGTTTAGGCAAGACTCCCGAAGACTCGCAAATGAGAAACACAAGGCTTCCTTTCACTCTAAGCTTCTTGAGGCGTTTTATTCACCAAACTCTTGGTTGGACATATGTTGGTAAGATAAACTGCACAAGAAACAGCTTTTGCCCAAAACTCATTAGGCATTTGTTTGCTTTTCAGCATACTTCTAGCCATATTGGGAATTATTTTATTCTTCTTCTCTGCCACACCATTTTGTTGTGGAGTTCTAGGAACTATTAAAGGATGATGAATTCTATGGTTCTGACAAAACACGTTAAACTCGTTTGAAGTGAATTCACCTCCTCGATCAGTTATCAAAACTTTGATCGTATAACTACTTTAATTTTCCACCATTATCTTGAAGCTTTTAAATTTCTCAAAAGTTTCAGATTTCCTTTTAAGAAAATAGACCGATGACTTTCTACTGAAATCAACTGTAAAAAAACATGAAATAATTATTTTTACCAAGAGACGATGGCTTGATAAGTCCGCATAGATATGCATGTACAACTTGGAGTGACATCATTGCTCTAGAAGATGACTGCTTTGGAAAGCTCTTTCTTGCATGCTTGCCAAGGACACAAGCTTCCCATAGTTGCTCCAAACGTTTGATGGGGGAAGACCATTCACCATCTTATTTTCTCCAAGATCTTTATGACCACCAAAATTCAAATGCTCATATCTTATATGCCAGAGTCAAGATGAATCTTTTACACATGCCTTCAAACACATGGGTGTGTCTAATTTAATATTCAACAAGATCATTCAGTTTCTTGTCATAAAAATTCTTGCAATAGGTCTGGCATTTTCGTCACTTAGAGTAAAATTATGATTTTTATTTGAATTTCATAGCCTTTTTCTAAGAGTTGTCCCAAACTTAAAATAATACATTTTAATTTTGGAACATAGTATATGTCAGTGATAAGTTTCTGGTCACCTTTTTTTAGAGAAATTAAGATAGTACCTTTGCCTTTAATTTCAATTTTGGAAGAATCTCTAAATGTGATTTCCCCAGAATACTCTTTTAATGTTATAAACGTTTCCTTATCACCACACATATGATTACTAGCACCAGTATCAAGGTACCAATAGCCATCATCTTGGTTCTCCTTCTTTACAGCTAACAACAATTTAGCCTCATCAATGTCTTCTTTTGTCTCCACCGGGCTTGCCTTTTCACCAGTTTCTTCATTCCTTTCCCAGCATTCTGAAGCGTAGTGACCAAATTTTTGACAGTTGTAATATCGTACATGGGATTTGCCATATCTTTTGTTTCCATTATTGCCTCTTTCACGTCCACGACCTCTTGATGAGTTTTGGCCTTTTTCATTATTCTGAAATGAATTTCGACCACCTCTCGTTCCTTGTTTGCGTCCTCTTCTTCGTCCACGTCCTCTTCTAGAGCCTTTTGGACCAATTACACCTTGTTCACTTGCTTCTCCCTTGGATCGAAGGGAAAGCCTCGCTTGCAATACATGCTCTATAGAGTCGGTTTTGCTTCTATTTAACCTCTCCTCATGAGCTTGCAGTGAACCACTTAATTGATCAATGGACATAGTTTTCAAGTCCTTGGATTATTCAATACCAACAACAATGTGCTCAAATTTTTGGATTTAAAGAGCGGAAAATCTTTTCAATTACTCGGACCTTGAGTATCTCTTCACCATTCCTCTTCAACTGGTTAACAACAACTTGCACTCTAGAAAAGTAATCAAATATGGTCTCCGATTCACTCATTCGAAGTGCTTCAAATTCACTTCTTAATGTTTGGAGACGAATCTTCTTCACTTTCCCTGCCCCTTAAAGGACTTCCCAAGAACATCCCACGCTTTCTTTGATGTTGTTGCACTCGCAACTTTTTCAAAGGTCGAGTCATCCAAACATTGATGGATTATCAAAAGGGCGTGTTGATCCTTCTTTAGATTCTTTTTTAGAGCATCTTTTTTACTTTGATTCAAGGTTGTTTTATCTTCAAGCACCTCGTATCCGCTAGAAATAATTTCCCAAGCTTCTTGTGATCCAAGAATTGCTTTTACACGAATAGACCAACTATCATAGTCGTCTTTCGTAAGAAGAAGATAATGGAATGGAAGAGAACGTTTCTCCATTACTAGCCTTGATGCCACTTTGTTGAAAAATAAATTCGTGAACTCACACAAAATAAGAAATAAAGCAAAGGTAATTAGATGACCTTTATTAAGATTCTTCTTCTTTTATTTTCCACATCTTATTTGTATAGCACAGTGGCTATTTATAGGATAGAAATGCATAGCTAACTTAAATGACATCAACTCTAAGTAACTTTTCTAATTATGATTTACATAAACTCGTGTTCATTCAATGAACTAGAAACTCAAAGTTTAATTTAAATAACCTGACATATATTAATGACTTATTAAAAAACAAGTTTAATTTCTAACAGCAGCAAGGCGTTGGGCGAATTTCCTATCGGAGATCTCTCCGACTTTTCGTTGCCAAACATCAACCACCGCAGTGTCCACACTCGCCATCGCCCTTCTATTCTTCATCGAACAAGAATTCAACTCAATCAACGTCAACAAGAATTAAGAAAGGGTCTTTTCTATGACTCACTAAATCGGAGCAAGTCGATAGAAAAAGGAATCAGTGCTTAGAAGTGTTGGTTTACAGTTTCTTATTCCTATGGAATTCACGTTGGTTATATATAGCAAAGCCAAGGGGCTATAACACAGTGTTCGCCATTTACAGGTAAAAGTACCTTATCAGTCCAGCATTCTATTTCCGATTGAATTTTGATCTCTTCATTGAAATGAACAGACAAAATTAAATCATCTGCCTCTTATTTGTTTATGGTTGCTTGTTTCGAATAGATATATTTGCTCCTTTTCGGTGCCTCTATTTATGCCCCACAATAAAAATTTATGTTTAGAGTTTAGTATTAGAGTTTAGGAAATTTGGGATACGGTATATTTTTTAGGGTTTAAGGTTTAGGATTTAGAATTGAGAACTAGGGGTTTAATTTGATTTTTTTAGTGTAGGAATATAGAAAGGGCACCGAAAAAAGGCGAGTATTTTCGTCCGCTTGTTTCCTGAGTTTAATTAAACAAAAGCTTACTCAAATCAATTTTTCGATTCGAAAATGTAATTGATTCAATTCACAATTTAAAGATTTAACTTAGTATAATTTTTCTGTTCAAGGGCCTACATATTTTTATTAATAGGGTTTTTTCATTTTACATGATAATACCATGTTGAATTCCCCTTTAAAGATTTAAACTTGAAATTCTAATCTTTAAAATTTTCAAGAAATATAACTATCACCGGAGGCGAGTAAAATTTGATTCGCTTAGAAAAAAATAAGAATTTTCTACTCTCGATGTGGAAAAATTTAACTATAAAAAAATTCAAATTAAGTTTGAATTATAAAATGAGTCTCAAATCATTCGAAATTTTCAGTATATCCTATATAACCATCAGTTTAAATTAAAATCAATTAGTATCATAATATTATAAATATTTATAATTAAATTTTAACAGAAACACAAACAACTATTCGAAAAAATTTAATGAAATTTAAGTTATAAAATAGGAGTGGTCAACTCAACTAATACAAAAAAATATTACTCGACTTGATCGAATGGTCATTGTGTCATTGTCCTCTCAGTAGTTTACCTCTGCCTCATATGTGCAGAAAAAATTAACATCCCTAAACCAAATATCACAAAAAATGGAGATTTATTCTCGATCTGGAACTTCGATGGAAGAATGGCATTCGAAGACATCATCGAGGTGACAAACGGCTTCGATTTCCGATATTGTATCGGCACTGGTGCTTGTGGAAGTGTCTATAGAGCACAGCTACCGAGTGGAAAGACTGTTGCCTTAAAGAAACTTCGCCGTAGAGAAGCAGAGGTCCCTGCTTTCGATAAGAGTTTCAAGAATGAAGCGAAAATGTTGTCTGAAATACGGCACAAGAACATTGTCAAGCTTTATGGATTTTGTCTCCACAATCGCTGCATGTTTCTGGTTTACGAATACATGCCCCGAGGGAGTTTGTTTACCGCCTTGGCAGACGATACCGAAGCGGTGGAGCTTGACTGGATCAAAAGAGTGAAAATAATCAAAGATACAGCGTGTGCTTTATCTTATCTGCATCATGATTGCCACCCACCAATAGTTCATCGAGACATATCGAGCAATAACATATTACTGAACTCAGATTTCGAGGCTCATGTCTCGGATTTCGGCATGGCAAGACTCCTCCATCCTGATTCATCCAATCAAACAACGCTTGTTGGTACCGTAGGATATGTTGCACCAGGTAAAGTATCGAAATTCTTGTGCTGTAAAGACTGCCGATCTTTCAAATGATTTTAATAACTATAGTTTGATAGTAATTCTTTTGGGATGAATGCAGAACTTGCTTAAACCATGGCTGTAACTGAAAAATGTGATGTCTATAGCTTCGGAGTATTGGCACTTGAAACACTCATGGGAAAGCATCCCGGTGAACTCTTGGTATCACTCTCAGCATCATCTTCCAACAACATAATGTTAAGTGATATATTGGATCCACGTCTATCACTTCCGAGCGATCGAAGAGTTGCAAAGGATATTGTTTTTGCTGCAACAATTGCCTCTACTTGCTTAAGTTCGAACCCAAAGTTCCGACCGACGATGAAGCGTGTGTCTCAAGAGTTTCTTTCTCGAAAAAGAGCAGTAGCGGATCGCCTCTGTTGAGAAATCACGATAAATAGCAAGGAATTAAACAAACAATAACACAGGATTTTAACGAGGTTCGGCAATATGCTTACGTCCTCGGGAGCGATGAGCGGCTATTTTTCTTATTATGAGATTGATAAAACAATTAGGTTACAAATCTTCACCTTGGCAAATATCATGCTCCCTTAAGAGATTAACCTCGGAGTTTCTCACATATCAAAGTGGGTTGGGCTACCATGCTTCTCTAGCAATTGCAAACATTCAACAAGTCCAAGCAATGCATGAACTTGTCGGTAGTAACTGGCTTGGTCAACATATCAGCTGCATTGTCTGTGGTATGCACCTTCTGTAACAATATATCACCAGATGCAATCAACTCTCTAATCTTGTGAAACCTCACATCAATATGCTTAGTTCTAGCATGATACACCTGATTCTTAGCCAAATGAATAGCACTTTGGCTATCACAATGCAACTGAACTCCACCTTGCTGAATACCCAATTCCTTCACTAGCCCAATAAGGCATAAGGCTTTTTTTGCAGCTTCAGCTACTGCCATGTATTCAGCTTCAGTTGTAGATAATGCCACAATTGACTGAACAATTGACTTCCAACATATAGGCCCTCCACCAAGAGTAAAAACATACCCAGTTGTAGAACTTCTATCATCCGAATCACCTGCATAGTCTGGATCCACATATCCTACAACTATAGGATCATTTTGCTGACTACCAAAAACAATTCCATGTCCTACAGTACACTCCAAATACCTGAAAGTCCACTTGACAGCTTCCCAATGGCGCCTACCTGGTTTAGACATGTATTTACAGACTTGACTAACAGCATGAGCTAAATCAGGGCGAGTACATACCATCGCATACATCAGGCAGCCTACAGCACTGGCATATGGAACCTTTGCCATCTCTTCAATTTCCTTATCTGTCTTCGGGCACTGTTCTTAAGAAAGCTTAAAATGATTTGCCAATGGAGTACTCACGGGCTTTGTATTGCTCATCCCAAACCTTTCTCAACATAGCCTTGCTGAGATAACCATAGTTTCCTTGAGCATAATCTCCATTCCAAGAATTTTCTTTGCAGCTCCTAAGTCTTTCATGTCAAATTCCTGGCCCAATAAAGCTTTCAAACCAACAACATCATGCATATTCTTCGCAGCAATCAACATATCATCAACATACAGTAGCAGAAAAATAAAAGAACCATCATCAAGGCTTTTAACATAAACACAACAATCATACTCACATCGCTTGTAGCCAATCTGAATCATGTAGGAATCGAATCGTTTGTACCACTGTCTTGGAGACTGCTTCAACCCATACAAAGATTTCTTTAACCTGCAAACCAGATGCTCATATCCTGATTGAGTGAACCCTTCTGGCTGCTGCATATAAATCTGCTCCTCTAGATCACCATGCAAAAAAGTAGTTTTAACATCCATCTGCTCTAAATGCATATCCCAACTAGCTACTAATGCAAGTACTGCCCTGATTGAAGTATGCATAACCATAGGAGAAAAGATTTCATCATAATCAACTCCCTTCTGCTGAAAAACCCTTTGCTACCAATCGAGCCTTGAACTTTTCCCCCCTCTTTTTCTAATACTGTTGGTTTCCTTTTATACACTCATTTGCAACCAATAACCTTCTTTCCCTCAGGAAGCCGAACTAGCTCTCATGTATGATTTTTCTGCAGAGACTCCATCTCCTCAACCATTGCAGCCATCCATTTCCCTTTCTCCGGACTAGTGATAGCTCCTTGAAAAGTAGTTGGATCATCACTGCTAATGTGAAGTGCAAAAGACACCATGTCTTCAAAACCCAATCTGCATTGAGCCTTTATATTGGTGCGTCTCTCTCTATCTCTGGCTAGATTATAATCCTGCAAATCAACTGTATTAGAACCACCAGATGTTGAATTAAAACTTTCACCTTTCTCAGTTGCTCTTGGACACTGTTCTAAATCCACCAGCACCTTGTCTTGGTTCTGTTGCAACATGAACTGCTCATCAAAAATTGCATCTCTACTGATCACTATTTTCTTTGCAATCGGATCCCAAAACTTGTACCCTTTGACACCTTTCTTGTAGCCTAGAAAAATGCACTTCCTCAACTTTGCATCAAGTTTTGATCTTTCATCACCAGGTACATGCACATAAGTAGGACAACCAAAAATTCGTAAGTGATCAAAATCAACTACATTACCTGTCCATACCATTTATGCAACTTTGCCACCCAAAGATGCCCGTGGTGACCTGTTAATGAGGTAGCATTTCATACTCACAGCCTTTGCCCAGAAGCTTTTAGGAAGCCTTACATTCAGTCTCAAGCACCGAGCCCTCTCAGTTAATGACATGTTCATCCTTTCAGCAACACCATTTTGTTGTGGTGTCTTGCGCACTGAAAAATATCTCTGAATCCCATGCTCCTCACCGAATTTCTGAAACTGTGAATCTATGTACTCTGTGCCATTATTAAATCTTAAATACTTTATCTTTCTACCAGTTTGGTTCTCCACCTCAACTTTCCACATCTTGAACTTGGCAAATACTTCAGATTTCTGTTTCAAGAAATATACTCAAACTTTCCTAGAAAAATCGTCAATAAAAGTAACATAATACATAGATCCACCCAATGATGATTCCCTGGTAGGCCCCCAAACATCAGAATGCACATAATCAAGAATCCCTTCAGTTTTGTGCTTTTCCAGTCGTGAAACTAACTTTAGCTTGTTTACCAAGAACACAAAACTTACAAAAATCGAGCTTGCAGCTTTTAACACCATGCAACAAAATTCTTTTATGCAATTCAGCCATTCCACGTTCACTAAGATGACCAAGACGCATGTGCCATAGTTTTGTATTATTATCATATGACTCAACAGAATGAGCTCCACCTACAACTGTACTCCCTGACAGTTTATAGATATTCCCTGCAGTTATCTTTCCTTTCATCACAGTCAATATACCTTTAAAAATTCTAATGGTTTCCCTATCCTCATCTGCTTTAGTAATAAAACCATTCTTATGCAAAGTGCCCAAGGAAATTAGATTCTTTTTCAAATCTGGTATATGCCTAACATCACATAATGTTCTAACAGTGCCATCATACATCTTAATTCTGACTTCGCCAATACCAACAATATTGCAACATCTATCATCACCTAAATAGACTGAACCAGAATTAACAGACACATAAGTAGAAAGCCACTCCCTGTTAGGCGTTATATGGTAAGAGCATCCTGAATCAAGAATCCATGCATTCGTGAATTGAGTTGTTGAATAGAAAGCATATCACCATCACTGCAATCTGAACTGTCATTCTGCACCACATTCACAGTTTTGGATGATGCATTGTGTTTATCATTTGTCTGCCTTTTTAACTTTGGACAGTCTCGCTTCATATGTCCTGGCTCCTTGCACTTGTAGCAATGAATCATCTTTTTGCCTCTAGACTTTGATCTAGAATTTCGTTTTCCAGAACCCTCCTTATCTGATTTCCTTCCACGGTCTTGATTACCCTTAACATATAAACTATCAGCATGAGAGCTTTCCCCTGCATTCAGCTTCCGCTGGTTGTGAGCCAACAAAGTTGCAGTAATCTCTTCAGTTTTGATTGTTTCTTTCCTATATGTAAGAGTAGTCACCACGTGTTCATAAGAAGAAGGCAATGAACACAACAAAATCATTGCTCTGTCTTCATCCTCAATCTTCACATCAAGTTGAGCCAAATCTGTGATTATTTGATTGAAGACATTCACGTGCTGCGCCAAATCATGACCTTCCTGCATCTTCAGCCCATACAACCTCTACTTCAGATACAGTTTATTTGTTAGAGATTTCTCCTTAAATTGACTTTCCAATTTCTTCCATATTTCTTTTGGGGTCAACAGATCCATTACGTGATACATAATCTCATCTGCCAAACATAACCATATGGTTCCCGTCGCTCGCTCATGTATTTCTTCCCAATCTTCATCCTCCATCGATGCTGGTTTTGCATATCGTAAAGCCTTTAAAATCCCTTGCTGCTCTAGTAGATCCTTTACCCTCGTCTGCCACAATCTGAAGTTACCCTCACCATTAAATTTTGCCACTTCGAATTTTGCACCTGACATTGCCATCTCAAACCTGGCTACTGATACCACTTGTTGATAAATCACGATAAATAGCAAGGAATTAAACAAACAAGAACAGGATTTTAATGAGGTTCGGCAATATGCTTACGTCCTCAGGAGCGATGAGCGGTTGTTTTTCTTATTATGAGATTGATAAAACAATTAGGTTACAAATACATCATATAAGAGTAACCCCGGTACAATTACCAATATACCCCAAACCTACTTAATCCAAGCCCGCAGACTAACTCGAGAACTCCTTTAATAGACAGATGCTCTCACTCCGTTCGCTCACTCCGTTCGCTCACTCCCGCTCCAGCATCTGTCCTTTTTCTAGTATATGAGCCATACTTAACAGCCTCCAAATCCTTTCTGTGTTGCAACTTAAGAACCAAGATTTGTACATGGATGGAGAAGGCGAAATTCAGTCTAAGAATGCAGTCCAGGATGGTGAAATTCATGGAAGTTCTTCGATGACTAGCATTATTTGAACAATTCAAGGCACTTCTTCAAATATCAGATGTTTGTCAGTTGTGAAATTGTACTTTTGAATACTGCAATTTGTACTTGTTCTTGCAAATCTGAAGTCTAAAGTCTAAACCATATCTTGTTAACTGATTTTTTCTTATTTTTTTCTTCTTATGGAGTGTAAACAAGCTCCGGTTTGTGCATGTAGAACTTAGAGATAAGTTCCTGATAGCTTTCTAAAGCTAACATATAAGGGTCTAGTAACAGGTTTGCGCTTTTAAATTCTGCTGTTGTGGTTTCTGGGGAGGGGGCTCAAATGCAGACAACTGCTGAATCTACTTCAGGACAAGGTGCTGGTGAATCTCCTAGGAAAGTAAGAGCAGTCGCGGGAGGTGTTGCTAGTAACAGGCTGAGATTTTGGGGGCACAAGGCCAACGGTTAAACTTTTTTATATCTTTAGTTGAAAAAAATATTTCATGATTCATTCTACTTTTATTTTTATTTCATAATTTATTATACTTATTATAGTAAAAAACTAGAGTTATCATGTATTCATGTCGACTTCAAAAAAAAAAGTGAAGTCGCCATAAATTTGTGTCGATTTCAGGCAAAATAAAAGAAAAGTCTACTAAACACATTCATTTCCTTAATTGATGTGATATGAATCACCACAAATCTGAAAATAAAAAAACAAGTACAATAGATGGTGAAATAATTTGTTCAAAGACAATATCTGGGCAATTACTTCGAGGGCGAAGTATTGAAAATTTTGAATTTTAAGAGTATATCCCTAATAACAAGTACTAAAAAACAAAAATTGTACCCCTAATAACAAGTACTGGAAAAAAATAAAATTTTAGGAGTATGACCCTAATAACAAGTATTGAAAAAAGTTGAGCCTTTAACAACAAATATTGAAAAAATTTAAATTTTAAGAGTGAACTCCTAATAACAAACACTGAAGAAAAAAACTGAACCCCTATTAAGTATTAAAAAATTAAAGTTCTAATAACAAGTTTTAAAAAGAATGAACCCTAATAAATAGAATAAAGCCTTAATAATAAATATTAAAATATTAGACTTTAATAATAAATATTAAAAAATGGAACCATAAGCAAGTTGCTCTTTCTGCCCGGCGCAAAAACTCCCTTGCTAGTAAAAAGAAGAATATGGCAATTCATGTTGCCATTGGAAGTTAATCCTCTGAAAATTGTGGATGTTAGGTAGCAAAGCATGGACGGACCCATGTAGATAATTGCAGTGTCTGATGATGCTTAAATTTTTTTTTTGGAAATTGTACATTTATATAATTTGTATATAAAAAAATTAAAAAAATATATAATTAGTACCTTTTATAAATAAAACGATACATCTTTATAAATAATTAACTTATTTTAAATACGTTCAAAAAATGACACTTTAAATAAATTCTTGGCTCCGCCCGGAGCAAAGTTTATATTAAGTGTCAATATCAAACCAAGGTGTTTTTCTTCTCTACGTAGTAAAAGAAATAAAAAAAAACTTTAGGTACCTAAATGAGAAAGGGTAAACTAAATACAATGTAACTTAATTATGAGTTTAGTAATAAATATGTTGTTTTTCTTCTGAAAATTACGAGCATATCACTCAATTAAAAATTTAATTATAAACATGTCACTCCTCTTACAAAAAGGTCACTCAATTAAAATTTATTATAAACATGTCATTCAATTAACATATTATGACAAATATGCCACTTTTTTAATATGACATGGTATAATATTATTTTTAGTCCTCAAAACTTATACAGTCTATCAGTTTGATCTTAATTCGAAATAATTTAATAAATTTAACTCTTAATATCTAAAAATTTCATCATTTTAATCTTCATTCTTCTCCTAATTGCTTGTTCTTATCCCAGAAATGATATAATAATTCCTTGCTACTTTTCTGGTATAATAACAGTAACCTGTTGATGTTTTATGGCAAAGTGCAATTATCGAACTACTGTTTTGACTTTGATCTAATGGACTCGCTTGCTTTGACAGAATCACAGAAAAGACTAAATTGATGAAATTTTTAAATATGAAAAATTTAATTTATTGAAGTATTTCGAATTAGGATAAAATTAGTAGAATATATAAGTTTTGGGGACGAAAATTTTTATTATACCAAAGAAAAGTGACATGTTTGCAAGCGGAGTAGCTTGTTTGTAACGATATATTAATTGAGTGATATATTTGTAACAATATGATAATCGAGTGATCTTTTTGTAACAATATGTAATCAAGTGATCTTTTTGTACAATATGATAGCCAAATGACATGCTTGTAACTTTTAAAAGAATAATAATGTATTTGTTATAAAACCTATAATTAAATAATCTTGGATGTAGTTTATCCATTGTGAAAGAATATGTAGGTTAAGGACTAATTTCATTATTAAGACAAAACTATTCGGTATTTGTCTATTCATTTTTTTTTTGGTTATAGTATGAAGTAATCAAATAGATCACTTTGCCCCTATTAATTTATTTATGTATAGAATTTTGTTTGGATTTGGCCCTTCAACTATCGATTAAGTCAGCTTAAGGACCCCACTAAATACCATTTTATCTTTTTTGAATCTTCTCTCCTCTTCAAAGCCACGAATATTCCCAAACTACATATATAAAAAATCCCATCACCGCAACTATTTTGAACCCTTCATTTCCCATTAGCTAAATTATCTATCATCTCATACTTTTTCCTCTAATATTTTCTTCTCTTTTCTTGCTTCCCAAACAAACAAACAACACTTCATTATCACCGCCCTTGCCCCCCGTGACGTGGGTTTTGTCTTTCTGTTTTAGTGGGCCCATGCAACTAGGAAATAAAAAGCTGACGTGGTCTTTTATACCAAATTCTTTTTTTTTAAGTTTTATACCAAATTTTGAATGTTTAATTCCGGCTATAGTGAGTCCATTGAGTATTTCCCTGACTATTAATAATTTAATTAATATCATTTAAATAGTTTAATTAGTAAAATTAAAAGATCAATAGTCGAAATAAAAAATTTCTCATAATTAAGTGATTTCTTTACAATGTTTTCTTCACTCCTCTATAGCATTTTTTTTGCACAATATTTTTTTGTATACAATCATTCAAATATAGAGTCTAAAGAATTATCGAAAATTAACTTTAGCAAAAAGTTAGAACACCCTTGATAAATAGCTTTTAAGTCTACTTAATCCGTCAATTAATTCTAACGACTGACAGTCAAAATTATACTATCACACATATCATTTTTTTACAAAGCTTTAACTTGACAGTCACTTCAGAATTTTTTTATAAAGTGTGATATAGAAAGAAAAAAAATCAGAACTTACTTTCTCCTATATTCTTTTCCTCCACAACTATTATTAATCGCGATTCTCTACTTAAATTAAAAATTAGGTTTGAGTTGGGTTTGAATTTAGGGTGAAAAAATTTGACTCGACCAAGGATTAATAGTATAATTTTTTCTATATTTTTAGAGATATTTTACAATAATACCTTTATTTATATATTTTTATAATTAGATCCTTAAAATTATTTTTTACATTTAATTCCTCAAATTAATTAATTTTTTTATAATTAAATCTTAAAATTATTATTTTTACAATTAAATCCCTAAAATTATTTTTTTTACAGCTCAAGTCGGATTTGAGTTGAAGCATATAATTTTCGGATCAGGCCGACTCAAATTTTTTAAAGAATAAACTAAAATTAAATTTGAATTTAGAATAATAATTTTTTAATCAAGTTCAAATCGACAAGAAAACCCGTTTCCATCCCTACTTCCAACATCTCATTTTCCTCATCAATACTTACTTACCTAATCAAATCAAATCAAATCAAATCAAATCAAACACAGAACTCAAATAACAACAATTAATCATATTCTAATGCACCTTGACATTCGCTACATTTTTTTTCTTCCTTTATATATCGAATTCCAGCGCTCCTCCCAAATATTTAATTGCACCATTTTTGTGAAGGGGACATTCATCTCCCTCCAAGAGTTTCCTCTCTTTCTCTCTCTAAATAACGCTTCCTTCGATCTTTTCTCTGTTCGATCTCTTCGTTCTTCACGCTTTATTTATTTTCGTAATCAAATTCATTGTTTCTTAATCAATCGAAGAATTTGATGTCTTGAGGTGTTTTTTTTCCTTCTAATTGTTTGATTTCCAAGATGTCTACTAGAAACGGAGAATTTGTTGACGACCGCGTGGATCAAAACGACGACGAGTTTATCGAATCGTCGGACGCGTCGTTATCAATCAACAGCGTTGTTGAGACCTCTAGCGTTGGATCTGGAACAATATCGAGACCAAACGGTGAGGCGAGGAACGGAATCGGACTCACGGAACGGTTAACGGACATATTCGTAGAAGAGAACGACGGAGATTTGTTACTTCAACGAAGCGATCGAGAGGATAGGATTTTGCAATGGCTACAAGCTTTGGATGTGCAAGTAATCGGCGCTTGTCGAACAGATGAAAGGTTAAAGCCTTTTTTGAAAGTCAATGTCTCAAACGGCGTCGCTGAGGATCGATTGGTAGCTCATTTGAGTCAGGTATATTAATAAATCTGAAGTTTTTGTTCTTTATCCAGTTTAATCGAACTCTAACATGAAATTTTGGTTCAAATTTGTATTTGCTTCGTAAAATTTTCCATTTGGCGGATTTTGTGTGTTTAATTTGATTTGTTTGCATAAAATTTCAGCACTTTGAGCCATCGGAAGTTGGTATGCTGGCGAGGTGTTTTTGCATACCTTTGGTTTCAATTCGAGTGGGGAAGATAAACAAACAAGGGGTTCATTTTCAGCCTACTGCTGTAAGGTAATTGAAATTTTACTCATATGGGCGGATTTATCATATGTTAACCGATCTGGATATCGTGTTCAGTCTATGGGATACATGTTATCCTTTTTGTTGCAAACCATTAGCATTTATCCATGACATATATCACACAGCCATATGCTTAATTAATTGTGAACAATTTCTATAGAATTTTTACATTTTGCTCTCTCTAGAGACTAGTCTTTTTTGGTAGACTTCTCTTTCTAAACTTAAATTTGTAATTATCAAATTAGTTAGTTAATCCCTAGTTTGGAATATTAAAGACCAATTATAGATATAGCACATTTATCCCTAGGTTTTTATCCATAATTCTTATTCATTAATAATACCATTGTAATGGTCTTTTTCCCTTGATCTTTCATGATCCTCAAGCATATAGCACTTTGACAATTAACCTTGGATTACTACAACTGTTTTCTGCCCTTTTAAGGTTAGATTTGGAATTATCAAATTAGTGAGCTAATGCTTAGTTGTTGTTTTTTATCATAGAGCTAATGTTAAAGAGCAATTATAGATATAGCACACTTTCCCTAGTCTTTCATCACTAATTCATATTCATTAGTTATACAATTGTGATGCTAAGATTGAAATTTGGAATTATCAAATCAGTGTGCTAATACTTAGTTTGAAATATTAAAGGCCAATTATGGGTATAGCGCCCATTTCCCTAGTTTTTTATATCTAATTCTTATTCATTAATGATACCATTGCAATGGTCTCATTCCTTTGATCTTTCATAGTCTTTAATCATATAGCATTTTGGCAATTTGCCTTGGATTACTACAGCTCTTTTCTCCCCTTTCTGTCTCTGTTTGAGAATTAAGATGGCTTTTAATTGACTGCATTATGTTATACAGTAATGCTTTCAATATTCCATGCAGGCAGCTGGTTTAAAAATATACATGATTTAGAATGTTCTGGTAGTCACAGTATGTAACCCATGCATACTACCTGTAAGTTTGAAATGAATGTATCATCACATGATTATATGTACTGACATTTGCATGTAACTTATTTCCGTGTTGTTTTTCTTATATTAACTTTGCTATATTGGCGGTTGTAACCCCTTTTTTATCTTTGAATTTCACGATTTATTATATTGGTGCATCTTATCTGGTTGCATTCTGCATGGTTAGAAATTTGGAGTTTGGTGTATTTATTGTGCTTTGATAACTGTTGTCTGCAAAAGCCCTGTCTGTATCATCCACTAACATTTTCTCATAGTGTTTTAATCTTGAAACAGATTGAATTGATTTCATGTGTTGGAATCTGTTCTGTTGTAACACGTTTACTGTACGTAATAATTTGAATGGAAGCTGTATATTTTGTTGTAGGTAATGGGTAGAAATTTCAGGATTCTATTTGAGCTTGTTGTTGGTCATCATGTTTGTGCTTCCAAATAAATATATCTTTTGGCTTGTAGGTAAAGTGGGCGTATTCTATAATGATCTCTGAATTATGAGGAAATAAAGGTAGTTCCATCTCCTATATTATATGGTTAGCTGCAGCCGTTTTGTGGATATACAGGGTTGACAGTCGATAAATCAATTACAAGTAAAATAGGGTGCTAGTGACTTGTATGAATTACAGTTATGCTGCTTTGTCAGTCAGTATTCTTAATTTTGCTGTAATTTTTGTTTCAAATATGAACTGTATATTTACCCTGCCATTACTATCCCATAGTTATTCTTTTGCCATATACTGCCGTTTATTTGTTGTTGATTTGATTGTTTTATTGTATAGTCATGAGTTTGAACAAATTCTTGATAAGAATTTATGATTGCCCCTTCTGCTTGTTCGTATCTGTCCATGTTTGTTTAAAGGAAGTTTGTAAGATGTGTTGCATGATATACCCCTGGTTGTCTTTGAATTGCTGAGACCATAAAACCAATACAGTTGGAAATATATAGGAATGCTAGGTTGGGTCTTTAGTTGACATTAAACCATTGAGTAGCGGTGTCTTGTTGTTGTTTTGTTTGAACAAACCAAAATATTAAGTTCTTTAGTGTTATTATCGTAGCAGATGGAACTTCTAGATTCAAGTGTGATGCTTGAGATAGAACAAACTGAATTTCTCTAATTATTTTTTTAATATTGAATTTATTAAAACTAAGCTCCCAGCCTTTTGTAGATGTCCAAAAAAAAAGTTTGCCTTAAACCTCTATCTATCTTATTTGGGTACCTGTGCTATAATTCTATGGCTTACAGCTGAATCCCTCCACTTAGAAGTCCCACTTGGACATTTTTAGGATGATTTCAACTGTTAAATCTTACAGCTTGGTCCATGCAAATTGTAATGTAATAGATTTTATTATATCTATGCTTATAACTTGATTTTCTCATATTGGTGTTTATATTCCTCTATGAAATCTAAAATGTTTTCTAAATCTTTTTGAATTGCCACAGGGGAAATTTGAGTCTTACACTCCTGCCAACATCGGACTTGCGCCTTTCATTTGTTGGGGATGATGGTCAAACAGAGAGTTTGTTTACCTTAAGCGACAAACTTCAGTGCGCCGCTGTTTCCATCAATGAGATTCCATCAGACAGTTCAGGACGATCTTTCCTTGTGAAAGTGCCAGATGGCAAAGCTTTTTACTATTGGTGCTCAGAGAAGTCAAAACTCTTGGGGGTTGAATTGCTTTCAAAGGTACTTGATGTTTAACCCTTTAATACTCTCACTATAGTTCTGTGCAAATTTCTTTGTTTGTGAAGCATTTTCTATCGAATATTGTGTTTTTTCCTTTACTAGATGAAGGATTTGATCAAGAGAAAACCATCTATAGCTGATTTAACTGGAATCAGTGGGTCAAGACTAGGCTGTTTCGCAACTCAGCTCCGTGCTTATCTCCTAGGAACAACAGTGAATATACAAGCAAGTTGTTCTGGTTCACCTTCATCCAGTGTGCACAATGGGGAGCCTTTGTCAATTACATCAAAATCTTTGCGATCCCGATACTCTAGCAATCAAGCTCTCAAGGTGAGTCCAAGATCATGCTCTTTCAAAGAAGGTTTGACCCGAAACTTATCTTTCCCGAGGAGCACTGCCAGGGATAAGTTGCGAAGGCGTGGAGATAACCATCTTCCGGTAGCTGAGAGCCATACAATTGCTTCACCTATTACAAACAATTCATTGAATTGCAATCAAGCTGAAAATGACAAGCTTACAGATGGCAAGAGTTGTTCATTCACTCTGAATTTCCTGGAATCCCTTGGAAAACTTACGGTTCCTCCAACTCCAAGCAGTGTTTCTCAAGTTTCCACCTTAGGATCTCCTCTCTTTTCTCCTTACTATTGTTGGTGCCCAGAATCATCGACTGTGCAACACTCATCCGCCTATCAACTCCCTGCCTCATCAATAGGATCTTTTAAGCTTCCGCCACTTTCATCAATATTGCCAACAAATGGTGCCTCCAGCTCGTTGAAACCAACTCTTCCTCTTGGTCTTGCCGATGTTCCCTCACTTGATTTTCCAGCTTTCCACCCAGAACCATTGGTCCGACTGCCTTTGGCAAGTTCACAACAAATTCCAACCTTCACGCCTTTGATTTGTGACCCCATTGTTCATATTCCGGTCATTGATGTTTGCTCTTCAGGACAAGGTTACTTGGTTAGTGCTGGTCCTACCATATCAACTACAATCCCTCCATTGCATCCAAACCTTGTGAACCCTTTATTACCCGATACTACCGATTCCGTGGTGGAGAAAGGTGCAAGAGAAACTCTTCGGCTACTCATCAGCAACTCAACTCAGAGCAACCCTCCATTGATTGATGTACTACCAGCGGTTCTAACTACTACCGATGAGAAAAAAGGCTTCCTTGTTACCGGAAGCAGGGGTCTATACAGTGGAACTAGAGACGTCAGTGCCGTTGCCAACATGAGTTTCGCCACACTTTCTTCGACCTCCATGACAGGTAGCTTTATAAGACAATGTGGAAGCAGCCATGATAATCCCGATGCGAAGAAGCCGATGGAATCTATTGGCTCTGAAGGATCTTGTTCAAGCAGTGATGGCAGTGCTGCTAATTTTTCCGACTCGAAAGAAGCTTAAGCAGTGATCTAAATAAGAAGGGAAATGTTTTATGTTTACTGTGTAGATCTTTCTTTTGTTGGTTAAAAATGAAAATTGTAGATCAATGCATCTGCAGTTTGTCATGTTTTAAATATAAGTGCCGCCATATGCTGCCATTCACCGTCGTCAAAAATATTTTTTTTACCCAAAACCCTTCAAAAGGACAAGGACTTATTATTATTAGATCTTACATAATCGTATTGTGGAAGAAAGTATTTTAAATAAAAGTAGTACTATGTTTTATTAAATTTACTTAATAAATTTGTACATAAATGTTTAAAATAACAGTTTTTAATATCAAAACAACAAAGTGATTTAAACTCTTCGACAATATTAGAAATTAGTTGTATGATCAATCTTAGAATAACGATTTTTAATTATTTTGTTTGGAGATTATATAATATAATGAAAAGATAACAAATATCATACAATAATTATTAATAAAAATTAATTTTTGGCATTTCTTAATTAAGGCTGTATTTAGCATTGTTTTTCAAACCAGCTTTTGGTTTTAAAAGTTGGTTTGAGACCAAAAGCAATGCTAAACAGATAACTTTTGAAGAAAAACTGCGTTTGAAAAGTGATTTTTAACTCAAACTCAAAAGCTGAAGTGCTTTTGGGAGTTAAATTACAATTTGAACCTTCATTTGCTATTGTTTTATTTATAATTTATAAACTTATATTTTTTTACGAATACATAATTATATGGTTTATTTATTAATATTTTTATATTTTATTATAATTTATTAATATTTTTTAAAATCACTTTTCAAAAGTACATTTGGAGAAAAAAGTACTTTTGAAAAGTACTTTTTAACCCAAACGTAAAAAGTTAAACTTTTTATTAATAAAAATATTTTTATAATAATTTAAGTTGATATATTATAACATTAAAGAATTTGAATACCATTTATATATATATACACATACACATATATATAACTTACAATATCATGTCCAAAATGATTATTTATCTTCTTAAAAGCACTTTTTAACAACAATACCAAACACTAAAATCTTACAACCAACTTTTTCAAAATCTTTTTCTGACAACACTTTTAAAAATCACTTTTCAAAAGTAATGCTAAACTAGCCCTAAGTCTGTGCAAGTAATATGTGACGTTAATTCAATCAAGTATTTTAATTTAGTTGATATTACTAAATTTTGCTATATTCACGCCGCGATATAAGTGAAAGACAAAGTTTTATTGTAATAGAAAACGTCTTGTATAAAAATATGATCGAATTTTATTATTATTATTTTATTATGCGTAATTTATAAATTTGTTCATATAATATAATTTATCATTTTTAAATCATATGCTTTTTGAATTTAAAATTAATATAAATTGTAATTTCTAAAAAAAATTAAACAATTTTTACTTAGGAGAGGGGAAAGAGAAATTTGCTCGTAATAGGTTTAGAAGCCACAATCTAGGGAAGAGGGGAGATGTCAACTGAGAGCTCTTAATCATTTACTCTAGAGATTGTTGACCTAATTTCCAAAATTTTAATAATAGATTTAGTGTAAAAAAATTCATGATTACATGTTGGTTAGAGTTAATTTCACCGCAAGTCTCCAAATTATGACCCTCGTTCTAAATTAGTTCATAAACTTTAAAATGTTTCAATTTCATCCTCAAATTATGACATTTATTTTAAATTGGTCCATAAACTTTTGAGCATTCCAGTTTCATCCTCAAACTATGACTCTCATTCTAAATTTTTCCTTAAACTTTTTGAACGTTCTATTTCATCCTCAATTTATCAATATATGCTAATCATACCTTATGTTAATAAAAACCGTTATAAAAAATTTAATTGTCATGAAACATTGATGTGTACTCTATAATAATATGATGTGGTATAAACAATAATTTAAGGATGAAATGGGAATATTTAGAAAGTTTGGGGATTAATTTAGAATGAAAACCACAGTTTGGGGATGGAAATGGAATATTCAAAAGTTTGAGGATCAAATTTAGAATGAGAACTATAATTTAGGGATAAAATTAAAACATTTAAAAGTTTAAAGACTAATTTAAAATATAAATCATAACTTGAGCACGTATGGTGCAATTAACTTTGTTGGTTATGTAGCCACGTGGAATACACGGTTAATTTGGAAGTATTCCGTGAAAGCTTTATTTTTCATTTATATATTTTCAAATGTGGGTCAAGTTTTCAATTAGAAAAGTAAATAAAATAAAACAGGTTTGTTTCTACTTTCTAGGGGTGCAAGTGGAGAATTTACAGAAATATTGTATCTTATTTTTTTTCAAAATATGGTATAATCCAAATTATTTCTTAAAATATTACACTTTCTACAGTAACTTAAAATATGATACTATCTGATTCCGAGTTTGAATAGTAAATTGAATATTTCAAATAAAAAATAAAAGATGATACCAGCAAGTTTCGAGTTTAAACAGAGTCTAAATGAAGTTGATAGCAGCAGATGTCGAGTTTGAACAGTGGCCATAGAGTCACGTGGTGCAAAATCAGCGCGCTAGCACTGTTCAAAAACGAACTCACATGGCTCCGCCTATGAACAATGTTGATAGCCTTGATCAGCGCAGGGTGGCAAGCGGTGCAGTGTGCATGCATGCAGCTTCGGGAATGGTTTTTTTATTGTGGATAGGTTGGTTGGATGAGTGGTTGGGATTAAATTTGAAGGTGTTAAATAGAGGTTGAATGTGAGAAATGATATAAATGTGTATTTGATTTTTTGAGTTGACAGAGTAAGAGTAGGAGGAGGAAGAAGATTTCCCAAAATATTATAAGTGTGTATATTTTTTTAATTTAGTAATATTATTATTTCAATAATTATAATTTAAATTTTAGATTGTATGTGTTGATTGTCAAAGTCAACAGGGGTTAGAGGCGATGGTCCGACGGAGGTTTGGATGGTGGTCTTATGTACGAAAGTGTCTATTTCTCTTGTTATAGTAATTTGTGGTGCTTCTCTGGTCTGGGATGCCCCGTTCCTCTCATTACATGTCCTATTTATACTGTTGGGACAGGTGTCAGGACCAGATAGTCGTGGCGTGTTGTTTGGACTGGCTATGATGGGTTGTCGTAGGTTCATATCATCACCCGCAACGATCTTGTTACGTTGTTACGGGATCGCTGGGCAGGGTGTTGTCTACGATCTTACGTTTGCCATACATTACGGAGGATGTTAATCAGCACGCGATCGTCGGATGACCTTCGTATGATACTGTTTGCAACCCCGTTTGCCTGTCGTAGGCTGTGTAGCTTTGACACGTGGCGTTGGGTATTTGTAGGTACTAACAATTGCTCCCCAGGTGAGAGAAGGTTATAAAATAAACATGGCGAGCTTGAGAAAATTGAGAAGGCCTCGTTTAAGTGGGAGTTTAGTAGTAACAATTTTATTACTATTATTATTATTCTGGAAAAAAAATCGTTACGTATGAGGTGCAAAGGTTCTTGACTTGGTGAAATAGTGTACTTATTTCAGTACTTAAAGTGTGTATATATATATATATTTCATCTAAGTTCCTAAAAATTGTCGTGTGACATTGATTAAAAAATATATTAGGTACTTATTTTAACAGAAAAAACTACTTTAAGTACCTATTTTGACAAAAAATATTTTGTAAGTACCTATTTTGACCAAAAAATATACTTTAGGTACTTAAGTTAATAAAAAAATTATACTTTAAATACTTATTTTGATAAAAAATACTTTAAGAACCTAAATAAAAAATATTAGTGTACTTTAGATCATTGTGATATAATCCTATTTTATATGGTTTTGAACTTGAAGAGTGTAAAGAAGGATTGCCTTGGTTACAATTACTTGGGTCTTCAATACTTCAAGCTTCAGTCATCCTTCTTTACTTGTGATACGAGTATGGCAATTTCTTCACCGTGTGCACCATTATGTTTTGCATGCTCCGAAGAACGACGGAGCTTAAAGTTGCACGAAGTTGTATTCGTTCTCCTCTCGAAACAATAGTGGAAATTAGTTTCTTCTTTTTACTATTAAATGCTTCAAGTTGATTAGAGAATGTAATGGATATTTATGAGATAATGAGGTTGCAGCAAGGTACTCTAAGCTTAAACGGTACGATGCTGATAGTAATGGCTGAACTTTTACGTGATCGATTGATTAACAGTTCATTTATAAAAGCGGATGTGCTATGATCCATCAGGACTGTCTGAGTTCGAGATTTCATAAACTCGATGAATCGAAAAGAAGTAAAAGATAGAAGTGTTAGCTAGTTGTGCTTTTGGTATAGTTTTAGTATATATTGAATTCCTTGTTTATGACTTGAATCTTGATATGTTTCTGCAGGCAACTAAGAACCTTGTGTCTAGAAGAGAGCTCGATTGTCGAGAAAGATGGTCAATGGCTTCACGAGATCGCAATGAATAACTCCGTTCTCGAGATTTTAAACTTTTACAGGACCAATCTCATCCAATTGAGTTTCGAAGACGATGAAAGGATTGCCAGAAATTGTTGCAACTTCACCTCTGTGAAAATTAGCAATTGTGAAATTCTGGATCTTGTTGGCTTCTTTCGTGCTGCTGCTGTTTTAGAAGAATTCTGTGGTGGTTCTTTCAATAATGAGCAATCGGACCGGTATAATGCCGCAACATTCCCCCCGAGGTTAAGCCGTTTGGGTTTGAGGAGTCGCAAAATGCCAATCGTGTATCCTTTTGCATCATTTCTTAACATTTTCCTGCATCCATTTTCGTGGAATTGCGATTCTTATCTTGTTCTTTGTGTTCCTTTCGTGTGTCTCGTAGTTTCTGTGCTCCGAGTAAGGTTGTTTTTAATGAACTTTGGCATTGTGTTATAGAAGTTTCTAATGTATTTGCTTGATTGACAGACAAGGAGTGTTATTGGAGACTGAGGATTAGAAGTTCTTGCTCAAAGTTGTACGAAACTAAGGCTTTGTTTTAGGTTAAATCAAGGTTTTGCAAAAGCTAGAAAAACTAGCTTTTTGGCAAACCAAGGTTTGAGAAGCTAGTTTGGCAAACTGAGGTTTTGACACTCAAAAGTTAACTGTTTTTTGTTGCTTCTGAAATTTCTTAGGTGGAAAAGCTAGTTTGGCCCTCCAAACGCAATAAAAAACAAAGCCTTAGCGGCTTAGAATCGAGCGAGGTTCCGGTAATGGTACTGTTTCACATAGAGGATTAACGGCTTTAGCTCAGGGATGCCTTGAATTGGAATATATAGCTGTTTATGTATCGGACATCACGAATGCATCATTGGAATCCATTGGAAAGTACTCGAAAAACCTCTGCGATTTTCGTTTAGTGCTTGACCGTGAAGAAAGGATAACAGAATTGCCTCTTGACATTGGAGTACGAGCTCTATTAAGAGGCTGTGAAAAGCTTAGAAGGCTTGCGCTGTATCTCCGACCCGGCAGTTTGACTGATGTGGGCCTCGGTTATATCGGGTGACATAGTCCGAACGTGAGATGGATGTTTCTGGGATATTTTGGAAGTTTCGACACCGGGCTTTTAGAGTTCTCTAAGGGATGTCCTAGCTTGTAGAAACTCGAAATGATGGGTTGCTGCTTCAGCGAGCGCGCACTCGCACATGCTGCGCTGCAATTACCTTCTTTGAGGTACCTATGGGTGCAAGGTTATCAAGCATCATCACAGTCAGGTCACGATCTGTTAGCCATGGCCCGTCCGTGCTGGAATATCGAGCTAATTCCTGCGAGACGAGTCGTTACGACAGATCAAGTTGGAGAGGCAGTTGTGCTTGAACATCCGGCTCAGATACTCGCCTACTACTCCCTAGCTGGACCAAGAACAGATTTTCCGGATACTGTTATTCCTTTGGACCCGGTGCTGTAAATACGACCCATAGTACTAAATCGCGGCCGCAACACAACATAATAGTCGCATCGTAATGGCTTCAAATTCAACGTGATAAAACAACCTCAATTTAGAGGGTTTTGATATTTCCTATCCACGCTCTGTTTATACAGATTTATGTACTTTACATTCCCCTTTCTTTTACGGTTTAGCGGGTTTAGGTTTGGTATTTTTCGTTTCCAATTTCATTTCTAGACTTTGTCTTGTAATAAAGATTGTGGTTTGGTATGTAGTTTTGAAAGCATTTGTAGTCATACATTGTCCTTTGTTCTGTAATTTCAGTTCCAGTTGCGTTTTTTAGATCAGATCATTATTAGTTCTGTTAACTTCATGTTCAAATAGGATGAACAGTCGGTTTTTTAGTTAATTCAGTCATTTTATTGAATTGACTAAGGGCTCGTTCAGCAGGAATTTTTGAACGTAAAATTCTCGTCAAACGGTTTCCAGATAAGCCGAAGAATACCCATTTGGGCGTGAAATCAGGGAAAAACGAGGGCAACAATGTACATTGATACTCTGTTCACCACAGCTTCTTCGTTTGGCGCTCCAACGCCCGTTGGAGAAGCTGTGCTGAAGGCAGTCTTAATCTTACAAAATTGATTTTTTTTATCCAAACAAATCTAATTGAACCAGAGGCGGATGTAGTTGGCTCTCTAGGGAAGTAGTTGTATTCTCATTTCTTTTGAAACAAATATAAATTAGGATGTAATTCTTGTTTAAAAACTTTAATTTAATGTGTGAAAGTAAAAAAAAAAATTGCATACTCATTTTGAAACAAAAATTTATTTTAGACTTCATTCTTGAATTTCTAAATTCGTCATTAAATTGAATCGACATAACTCTAGTTTGTTCATTTGATTAACTCGGTCAATTAAGTTATTGGTTGGATTGGGAACATAGTTTAATGGGCCGGATTGGGCTTTGTTTCATATTATAAATATATTTAAAATAATTAAACATATATAATTAAATTTTTTTCGGTTGGTTTGATTTGAAAATTCAAAAATTGAGATCAACAAAATCTATTTTACAACAACAACAAAAATCCAAACTGCCCAAACTAAAACAAACTAAACAGTGTTAAGTCGGGTTTTTTCGGTTTAAACCAAAAATACTCTCTTAGGTTCAACTCATTTTGGGTTATTTGTTAGAGTCCTTCGAAAATTCGAGTCAATTAAGATTCGAGTAACATTAATTTAAAGTGTTTATTTCTATGCCCAAATCGAATTAAATCAAGTTTAAGTTTAAGTTTAAATTGTTCCGATCGAACTTATAGATTCGAATAAAAATTATGAGGTCTAGTTTTCCTTATCCAAATTTGGAGCTTGATTGGTTTTGTTTTGTTTATGGCATTGAAAGGGAGACAGGTGGCTATTTACTGAGTGATCCCTATTTGTATGAAATTGACCTCACAAGGCTGAATTTTGATGAGTAAATATACATTTTTGTTTTTTGAATTCGAATTCAAAAATATAATTTCATATTTAAGTTTTTTTTCCAATTATATACCTAAACTTCATCTTAAGGTTAATTTAGCACCTAAATCTTTTTTTGATCTAATTAGATATCTGAATTCGACTTTTAGGTTCATGTTAATACTTGAATTTAGTTTTATAGTTCAAATAAGTCTTTTAACGTAAATATAATTTTGAACAAAAAAGTAAAGTTCATATACCAATTTTAACCAATAAGTCAAGGTTAGTACTTCATTGGACCCAAAAAAATTCTTAATACTAAATTGAACCTTGAAACTAAACTTAGGTTCCTAATTGAACAAAAAAATTATTAAATTACAAAAATCTATATTTATGCAATTCTGATCAACGGCAGATACATTTAGCTAGTTTCAGGACCCATTTCAGATATTACAGTCTAGCCTTCTGATGTGGGATCATAGAACTATAATTCAATCTTGGTATAATTATAATTGGCTTAAAGGTCAAATTAGCCCTCAACAAAAAATTAAAAAATTAATTAAGTTCTTATGAAAAAATTTCACCTAATTTAGCCCTCAAAATTTAAATTGCAACCAATTTAGCCCTTCCGTTACGTTGACCGCATTGATCGATTCAAATATTGGGCATTTTGAAAATTTTGAGGATTTTGGGGATTTGGGAATGTAGGGTTAGGATTTGAGGATGTAGGATGGAAAATTTAAACTAATTTGAGGATTTGTGAATGTAGGGTTAGGGTTTTGAAAATTTTGGGGTTTTATTATTAAAATATTTTTTAAAAAATATATATAATTTTTAAATATTATTTCATTATAAATATTTATATATTTTTTAATAATTATTAAAATTATTTCTATATTTTTTGATTTTAAGTAAAAATATATTTTTTATAATTTTATACATAAATTTAATTTTTGTACACGTTTAAATATTTTTTTAGAATTTTCTTGAATTTTCTAAATAATTTTTTTATATATTTTTAATTTTTATAACTTTAAATATATTTTTTTAGATTTTTAATATATATTTTTTGAATTTAAAATATATTATTTTATAATTTTAAATATTTTTTAAATTTTTAAATGATTATTTACGGTTTTGATGACATTGCACGTCCAGAGTGTGTCATGATCATAATAATTACTTTTGAGTTAACGGTTAACGTTACGGAATGACTAAATTGATCGCAATTTAAATTTTGAAGGCCTGATTGATCGTAATTTGAATTTTGAGGTCTCAATTGAGTGAAAAAAATTTATAAGGGCTTAATTGATTGTTTGATTTTTTGTTGAGGGTCAATTTAACTTTTAAGCCATTATAATTTGATCATTGTATTTTATAATATGATTAGTAGATCCAATTTGGCGATACAATAGGTCTTATTATTGCATTTTTGTTGACCAATACTCTAAATATATGGGTAAATAGATCGCAGGTCACTCAATTGCATGTTTGGTCACAAATATATTAATTTTTTTTAGAAAAATTATAATTTAGTCATTTAATTAAAATTTTATTACAATCAGGTCATTATGCTGTTAAAATTGAAACTAACGTCACATTTTTAGTCCTTCAAACTTATATATTCTATTGATTTGGTTCTAATTATAAATAATTCAATAAGGTTGACCTTTCATGTTTAAAAAATTCAATGAAAACGGGTTGGACAGGTTGATAAATTTGAATGACTTGGCACTGGTAGAATGTCATGTGGAGTTTTCGACGATGAATTTGGAAGTCGGTGAAATTGAACCCGTTGATATCTGATACGAAGTACCTGTGTAACCTATAGAAGACCATATTGTTTGTAATAACTTGTTTTGACCTAAACCAAATTACAACCCAGTAACCCAAACCCGAATCCAAACCCGTTTACAACCCATGACCCGACCCAGTAACCAAAAACCCAAAAAAAAACCTAACATTAAATAACCTCTCTTGCCGCAGCCGCCGCTGCCTCCGCCGTTCGTCCTTGCTGCCGGCCACCAACCATCCGAAACCAAATCAAATCGAAATCCCTAAATAAGCCTAAACTAAATTAACCCTAAATTTAACCTCCAACTCGTAAACCCCAAATTAACCCTAAATAAATAAAATAAACCCTTTACCCACAGCCCCAAACTGACATCTGCCTCCACCATACCCTGTCACCAACCCTACCCATACTTTGTCTTCACGAAAACCCCAGAAAATCCGCTCCAAATCTGCAATCAACAGAAGAAATCTTTTTTATTTTGTTATATAAGAACCAAAAATAAAAATGTAAGGGGGGGCTGATATTCGGAAAAAAAAGAAAAAAAGGGGGAGAACGAGAGGATTTTTCAGATCGAAAAAAATTGTAAGTTTTTTGAATGAAATAAAATTTCTAAAACAAAATCCCTTTGTTTTATTCGAATCGTTTTGTTTTTAAAAAAAGGAAGAAAAGGTTTTGAATCTACCGAGTTAGTTGAGGACCGTTGTGGGTTTGCCGGGGTTATATCACCCTTGCCGTGACGCTGAGCCGCCGATGACTAGAAAGCAAAGGCCAGCCAAGCATGGCAGTCCCCGGAGCGGCACCGTCGAGCTTTGAAACAGAGGAGAGGGATGAGAGTGATGAGAAGTTAGGGTTTCTTTTTTGGTTTTAATTTGTTCGAATGAAACAAATAACCCAAACATTGTTTTTAACTCAGCATTCAAAACGACACCGTTTGGTGTTTGTGTTTTATAAAAATGGTTAAATTACACCAGTGGCCCTTATGCTCTTCCCCGCATTTTTCTGGTCATGGGATAATTACAGTTTTAGTCCTCCCCTTTCATTCTCGCATCTTTTCTCGTCCTTTTTTCATTTTAATTTAGCACTGTTATTTTACGTTTGTTTCAATTTAGTCACATGTTTTATATTTATTTTCAGCGCCTCCATTTGATATCATTTAATTTATGCTCACATGTGTTGTATTTGTTTCATTTTAGTCCATGTTGTTTCTATTTATGCCATGTAGATTGTCAAATCTTGCATCTTAATCATTAGTCCATGTTTTTATTTGATTCACATATTTTAGCATGGTTATTATTATTATTATTATTATTATTATTATTATTATTATTATTTTTGTTGTTGTTGTTGTTGTTGTTGTTGTTGTTGTTGTTGTTATATTTTTATATGTTAGATTAATATTCATACATGTTTCAAATTAGTTTTTTATGTTATATTAGTATTTTATTATGCTAGTATTTATTTATATTTTTATCACATTATATTTATTTGTCTGTCATGTTTTAAGTTGCATTTCGGATATATATATTATTGTCAATGCGGAGCCCTTTTATCCGAGCGTAAACGAGGCCAGTATCAGGCGTAGTGATAGTGGTTGGGTGTTTACTCTCAGATAACGGGCCTTTTAAAATTTACTCACACATATAATCAAATTTTAATTTAATCGTCACTTTAATCCAGAAAGTTTAATATTAATAAAGCGGTAATTATTAAAGTACCAATTTTGGGCGGTGTGGGGGTGCTAATCCTTCCCCATCCGTAACCAAGTCCCGAACCCGACATTTTGAAATCTCTGGTTTTTACGGTGTCCGGTCCACCTTGAGTGGCTGGTGGCGAGTCCATTTTTAAATAAAATACATTTTTTCTAAAATCCCATGGGAGACATCAAAATAAAGTAAAACAAAATAAAACACATTTTTTTAGCGAGAGGGACATCGCTACAGATGGCAACTCCGCTGGGGATATTTTTGTTTTTTCAAAAAAATAAGAGAGTCGAGCTTTTTTCAAATAATTACCGCTTTATTAATATCGGAAATTCCGGATTAAAGTGACTATTAAACTAGCATTCGGTTATAATTGTACGTTTATTTTAACGCATTTAAAATTTGGCATATAAACTCGTATTTTTTAAGTGGGGGAAAACGCTAATGCTTTCGTGAGGATATCGTTCCTCCGTGTAGGCCTAGCAAGTACCTTCGGGGCTCGAGTACCTTATGCTTTCGTAAGGATATCGTTCCTTCGTGTAGGCATAAGCGAATAGGTCCCCTGAATTGAACCCGGTTGAAAGGAGCCTATAATGGGTGATGATCGGGGGCCTTGCTACTCTTAGTAGAAGACAGCAAGGACAATTTGGGTACCTCTTAGCACCAAAACTGCATGTAGAGAACATATAGAAACTCACCCTTCTAGAGCCATACGGATAACCTAGGTGTTTTAGACGGGATGTAAATAGGGTTGTTTTGTTTTGCCCTTTTATTTGTTTATTTATTTTATTCGATACTGACTCGTTTTCTTTTTGCTTTGCTTTCTTTTTTGCATACATCATTGCATTTGCACTACATGAAGGTGTTGGTTCAAGTGGCTTGCCCGAGCAGAAATCTTTCATTTTTACCCTATTTTAATTTATTTCAAATTGACCCATTTTGTGATCACATCATATCTGTTCATTTTGGAATTCACTGCATGGCATATCATAACACTTTAATTTTTGCATTTTACCAGCATGAAATGTTGATTCAAGACTGATTCTTAATTTAAAAAATTATCATCGGGAGAAAATCTAGTACTCTAGATATCGAGGAAATATTCAAAGTTGCAAATGAATCATGTGAGTTCGGAAGTTGTGCCACGAGAACCATTTTTGAATCAGTACTTTCGCATCTAAGACATGCACCTCACATTTACATGCATAAATTTTGAAAATTTTAAAGTCGGTTATCGGGTTGCCCTATTAAATACAACGAAGTTGGTCGATCTAGCACCTTACAGAGCCTCTTACAAAAGTTTGGTCTTGGGGCATGTCCAAAAGCACCCTCACATCTTTTACAAACATTATGCCACTAACAAGGCCTCAGTCCAGGGGCATTCTTTGCCAAGGTCCAGCCTTCATTGCCGAGTCAAACCCCCGCACCCCTAAAGTGCCTACATTGACCACAGTCTGCAAAACTGCACCCAATCCAAAAAATAATGAGCTACCATGAACCAACACAATTTATGAACCCAACTTAGGGGGCAACAGAATCTACACTCAAAGTGTCAAATTCAAGAGCAGTTTCAGACGATGGCATAAGAAAGATTAAAATGTTGGGGCATGCACCCAGATGACCGATCGAACCCAATAAGAAGTTGGGGCACCGTCACATACAAAAGACCAAGATCCTGACAAGACCAGTGAGGAGTTAGGGGCATCCCTCTGAGGACCAAAAATCGCATTCACACGTTCAAACCATTTTGCATGTAGGATAAAATGCATACATCTTACATACATTTAAGTTGCCATGCATTTAGACTAGACATATGTATTAGGCACAAATTTAGGTGCACTCATGGTGCATTTATTTGTGCGTGCGAACAGGTCCAGGGAAGAGACCGAAGAACCTCAGCCATGGGGGCAACAACACAACTGCCAACCTCTAGCCATGAAGAGGCCAAACATGCAGAAGAGCTGAAATCTTTAGACAAAAGGTATCAGCGGCAAAATTTTTGAACAAATACTAACTAATAATTTCTTTCATTTTCAGGTCTTGTTTACATCAGTGGTGGTGGACCAGCTCAGACAATCCAAACAAATCCAACATTTTGAAGATCTTTTTCTACGTTGATGGTGCAATAGGTTAAATTTTCCTTCGAATCTCGTCTCTTCGCCAATGATGTGACAGATCCGACATCTCCCAAATCTTACTTCTCCGTTAATGGTGCGGTAGACCAAATTTCTACTCATGTCTTGTTTCTCCGCTGATGGTGCAGCTAGACCTAACTTTTTTCCTCAAGCTACTTCTTTGTACAGTTACAAAAAAAAAAGAAAAAAAGAAAAAAATGAAATGAAAAATCAAAAGAAAATTTATTAACTTTTATCGCCCGATCTAGTCTCTCCGCTGATGGAGTGGCTAGGTACAAGCTATCGTCGTCCTTAGATCCTGTTCTCCGCTGATGGTGTAGCCGGTTTCAGGTCATCATTATCCGATCCAGTCCTCCGATGATGGAGTGGTCAGGTACAAGCTATCGTCCTCCTTAGATCCTGCTCTCCGCTGATGGTGTAGCCGGTTCCAGGCCGTCATTATTCGATCCAATCCTCCGCTGATGGAGTGGCTAGGTCCAAGCTATCGTCGTCCTCAGATCCTGCTCTCCACTGATGGTGCAGCCGGTTCCAGGTCGTCATTATCCGATCCAGTCTTCCGCTGATGGAGTGGCTAGGTCCAAGCTGTCGTCGTCCTTAGATCCTGCTCTCCGCTGATGGTGTAGCCAGTTCTAGGCCGTCATTATCTGATCCAGTCCTCCGTTGATGGTGTGGTTGAGGTCCAAGTTGCTACTATCCTACTTCTCCGCTGATGGTATAGTAGGGTTCCAATTAATGTTCTGCTTCTCCGCTGATGGCGTTGTAGAATCCAAATTATTCGATTTTGTCCCTCCGTTGATGGTGTGGCTGAGGTCCAAGTTGCTGCTATCCTGCTTCTCCACTGATGGTGCAGTAGGGTTCCAGTTAATGTTATGCTTCTTCGTTGATGGCGAGGTAGAATCCAAGTTACAATTCGATCTTACCCCTCCGTTGATGGTGTGGTTAGATCCAAATTTACTGACTTTCAAATTCCCTTTATTAAAGTTACAGCTAAAAAACAAAACAAGAAAAAATTCAAAAAAGAAAAAAATGAAAAATTCAAAAGGAAAAAGGAAAAAGGAAAAAATAAAAAAAGAATGAAAAAAGAAGAAAAAAGAAAAAAAAGAAAAAAATGGAAAAAAAGAAAAAAGATGAAAAATGAAAAAAGATGAAAAAAGAAAAATAATCAAAATGAGCTTTCAATCATTTGATCCTGCCTCTTCGTCAGAGTTGTAGCTGGATCAGACATCAGATTTTTCATCCATCGGTCTTGTCTCCTCGTCAGTGTTGCAGCTGGATCGAATTTTGTCGACCCTGCCTCTTCGTCGGTGTTGCAGCCGGGTCAAACTCTCTTTAGGTATTAGCTTATTATCAATAATGTAGCAAGTTGGACTCATTTTGCTTCCCCAACAGACAACCCCTTATTTTGAAGATTTTGCTTCCTAAGAGTGACAAAGTAGATCAACCAAGACAAGAAAGAAGACCTGCATCAAAGAGAAAGAAAATCTATCGAGGAAAGAAGACATACGTCAAGAGGGGAGAAGCTCAGTCGGACCGGACAAAACGGGTCATTTTTAGTCTTTGCTCTATTGTCGTTACACAACAATGAGCAAAGAGGGGCAACTGTAATAACTCATTTTGACCTAAACCAAATTACAACCCAGTAACCCAAACCCGAATCCAAACCCGTTTACAACCCATGACCCGACCCAGTAACCAAAAACCAAAAAAAAACTAACCTTAAATAACCTCTCATGCTGCAGCCGCAGCTGCCTCTACCATTCTTCCTTGCCGCCGGCCACCAACCATCTGAAATCAAATCAAATTGAAATCCCTAAATAACCCTAAACTAAATTAACCCTAAATTTAACCTCCAACTCGTAAACCCCAAATTAACCCTAAATAAATAAAATAAACCATTTACCCACAGCCCCAAACTGACCTCTGCCTCCACCATACCCTGTCACCAACACTACCCATACCTTGTCTTCACCAAAACCCCAGAAAATCTACTCCAAATCTGCAATCAACAGATGAAATCTTTTTTTTATTTTGTTATATAAAAACCGAAAATCAAAATGTAAGGGGGCTGATATTCGGGAAAAAAAGAAAAAATGGGGAGAACGAGAGGATTTTCAGATAAAAAAATTGTAAGTTTTTTGAATGAAATAAAATTTCTGAAACAAAATCCCTTTGTTTTATTCGAATCGTTTTGATTTTTTAAAAAATGAGAAGAAAAGGTTTCGAATCTACCGAGTTAGTTAAGGACCGATATGGGTTTGCCGGGGTTATATCGCCCTTGCCGTGACGCTGAGCCGCCAATGACCGACAAGCAAAGGCCAGCCGAGCATGGCAATCCCCGGAGCGGCGCCGTCGAGCTTTGAAACAGAGGAGATGGATGAGAGTGATGAGAAGTTAGGGTTTTTCTTTGTTTTAATTTGTTCGAATGAAACAAATAACCCAAACATTGTTTTTAACTCAGCATTCAAAACGACACCGTTTGGTGTATGTGTTTTATAAAAATGGTTAAATTACACCAGTGGCCCTTATGCTCTTCCCCGCATTTTTTTGGTCATGGGATAATTACAGTTTCAGTCCTCCCCTTTCATTCCCGCATCTTTTCTCGTCCTTTTTTTCATTTTAATTTAGCACTGTTATTTTATGTTTGTTTCAATTTAGTCATATGTTTTATATTTATTTTCAGCACCTCCATTTGATGTCATTTAATTTATGCTCATATGTGTTGTATATGTTTCATTTTAGTCCATGTTGTTTCTATTTATGCCATGTAGATTGTCAAATCTTGCATCTTAATCACTAGTCCATGTTTTTATTTGATTCACATATTTTAGCATGGTTATTATTATTACTATTATTGTTGTTGTTGTTGTTGTTGTTGTTGTTGTTGTTATATTTTTATGTGTTAGATTAATATTCATGCATGTTTCAAATTATTTTTTATGTTAGATTAGTATTTTATTATGCTAGCAGTTATTTATATTTTTATCACATTATATTTATTTATGTCTGCCATGTTTTAAGTTGCATTTCGGATATATATTATTGTCAATGCGGAGCCCTTTTATCCGAGCGTAAATGGGGCCAGTATCAGGCTTAGTGATAGTGGTTGGGCGTTTACTCTCGGATAACGGGCCTTTTAAAATTTACTCGCACATATAATCAAATTTTAATTTAATCGTCACTTTAATCCGAAAAGTTTAATATTAATAAAGCGGTAATTATTAAAGTACCAATTTTGGGCGGTGTGGGGGTGCTAATCCTTCCCCATTCGTAACCGACTCCCGAACCCGACATTTTGAAATCTCTGGTTTTTACGATGTCCGGTCCACCTTGAGTGGCCGGTGGTGACTCCATTTTTAAATAAAAACGATTTTTCTAAAATCCTATGGAAGACATCAAAATAAAGTAAAACAAAATAAAAACACATTTTTTTAGATAGAGGGGCACCGCTACATTGTTGAGGAAGCTGCTAAGGGTAAAGCTATGTCAAAAATCATCTTAAATTCAGTCTTGCCTATTGAACAAGAGATAACGACACCATTGCCTAAGAAGGGTGGTGGGCGACGTAAAGGATCAACGCAAAAGGCTGTTGAGGTGAGTTTGGATTATGTGTTGAGGTAATAGGCGCTACTGAAAAGAGGCTCATGTGACTGTGAAGTTGGGTAAGCTCTTATGTGTATCGACAATAGGGAATGCGGAGGCAATTGTGAAAGATATCGAGAGATTGCTCGAAAGGGAGATCGTGAGCATTAGTCCGAGTTATGAATATGTTGTCGTGTAATGTGTGAGGTTTGGGTTTTCGTCGGCAAAGAAGATTGTACAGAAACTATTCCGACAACGCAAGTGTGAGATGGCGTGGATACAAGAAAAAAAGTAGAAGAGTTGGTGAGGTAATGCTAGAGGTATGTAGGCGTTCGCTAGTTTCATTGATGGCGAGGGATTGGTTGATGTGCCGATGTCAGCTTAGAATAAATCCAGTTGGTATGAGGGGTTGTACAACACATGTGCCTTTGATGTAAAATGCCTTTGGAGCCAGGTTATTAGACGTGAGCTATAGTGCATGGGAAACCGTGCTTTCTTGGTTTTGTTTTGTAGTATTCCTTTTTATATTTTGCGTGTTCTAGTGGTTGGTTCTGCACGTTTGGGTTCTACAATTTCGTGGAGTACTCTTTTCCTCTATTTAGTGCTAGGGAGGTTTTTAATGATGCTTCAGATAATATCTATATGATTTTCTCCTTCATAAAATCATACTTGAAGATAAAAAAAAAAACTATTATTATATCATGTTTAAATTTAATTGATAGAGCGACATGTTTGTAACAAAACTTTAATTGAGTGACTAAATTATAACCTTTAGAGAGAAAAAAGATAACATTTTACGATCAAACACAAAAATAAGTAATCTAAAATGTATTTTACCCTAAATATATTGGGTCATATACATTAAAAATTAGAAGTGAAGTAAAATCAATTTTTCAAAAAAATCATCCATTGGTTGAAAAAAAAAAGTTAAGACCTAAATTGTTTCATTCTAATAGTCTATTTATGCATTTATTTATAGAAATCAACTTTCATTAGCTTGATTGGTGAGAATTGTTGGTCCTTGAACTTTATGCTTCCCGGTCCAAAACCAAAGAAATGAGAAAGTATCCTTCAAAGATTTTCTTATTGGATCTTTCTTTTTTACTTTAAAGTTTTTAGTGGGGATTAAAAAAATAAAACTTTTTTCTTATCAGTTATAATGGGTGACTTAATTCGAGGGTATGTTATACCATTAATATTATATGATACTAACAATAGTGGGATGAGGCACTACCGCACTAGATTCCTTAAATAAAATCATGAGTTTGAATTCTGACGTTGTAAATGAAGTATATTGAGTTCAGATGGTTAATAGTTGGATATATGTGGTTATACTAGGCATGTAAACAAACTGAATGAATACGAATGAGAGTAATGAACGAACACGAACAACTAAACGAACATAATTTCTTATTCGTGTTTGTTCGTTAAGAAATGTAGCTTGTTTGTGTTCATTCATGTTCGCCCGTTAAGGAATGTAGCTTGTTCGTGTCCGTTCATGTCCGTTCGTTAAAATGATAAACAAACATAAACGAACATAAACCACAACAACAATAACCACATAAAATTCATTAATATAAGCTGCAACTTTAAAGTTAATTTGTTCGAGTACGATAAAAACATGTAAATTGTAAATAAGCTACATATAATGATGTAAATAATAAAGTTAAAAGTCTTAAAGTTGATTTAGTGTTTTTTTTTTCAATTTATCGTGAAATGAAAGGGATAGTGAGCTGCTATGCGGGAGATATATATGTGAATAAATTTAAATAAACATAAACAAACGAACATAAATGAACGAATTACCAAACATTCACAAACGTAAATGAACAAGCGAGCCCTTTGTTCGTGTTCGCTTATTTAATTAAACGAATAGAAAATCTTGTTTATGTTCTTTCTTTTAATAAACAAATGAACTTCCTGCCGAACGGTTCGCTGAACATTCGATTCGTTTACGGCCCTAGGTTATACAAAAAAATAGTACTATATGATGGTGGTTTAGTCTTTTCTTACTTTTTTTATCTATGCTATTGCCCCTAACTAAGTTGGAATCACCAGTTAATCGGGTTCAATTAAGTTAAGTAATTATTAAAATGATTTTTCCTATAAATAATAATGGCTTTAATGACTCCATTGCCCCTAAACTATGTACTATTTCCCTAGCTGGCCCCTAAAGTATTTTTTGAGACGTTTTGCCCCCTTAACTAAAAATCGTGACCTCATATGCTCCTCCGTTAAAAAAAATTCGTGGGCCAATCAGAACGCACCACATGTCATTTTATTAACAAAAACATAAGCTGACTTAAATAAAATGAGTGAATTTCATATTAAGTATGCTAGATTTTATTTTTTGTTCATTTTAGTTCCTTATATGAATTGTTCATCTTATTCCTCTCCAGAACTGTTGCCGAAATCTTGAAAGTAGAAACAGAAACAAGAAACTCAAATCTGAAAACTTTGGAAAGGTCACTTAGACAACACGTTGAACAACAACCCGATCGCTGACCCTGCAATGCACAAGAAAGAAACAACACGGAACCGAACAAACAAAACATTCAAGCTTTTAGCAACCTAAAGAGTAAGAGTCAGAACCTGCAGCCTGCAGCCTACCTCGCTCCTCCATCATCTTCAAGAAGTACATAGGCTTCACCGATTGCCGAAACATAAACGCCAGCGTAAAAGGGAACCCAAATGCCATGACACTTTGGATGGTAACCTCACTTAATGGGTGTGCTCCAGAACTATGAGCATATAATATCCACGCTCCAAGTCCAAGGTGGAGCAGACCCAGAAGATCCATTGCTTTGCTGAGTCCATATATGTTCTTCATCATTGTTGTAAGGACCACTCTCGTCTCATTAGCCAATGCTCATAGATCACGCTCCACGGTTGGTCCCTCGATTTCTTGGTGCTTGAAATCAGGGTTTTGACTCGGGTGGGATTCACTGCTACTGTTGTCTGGTTTCTCATTGTCAGGTTGTTCTAAAGGATGAACAGGTCATATAAAGGACTAAAATGAACAAAAAAATAAAATCTAGCATACCTAATGTGAAATTCACTCTTTTTATTTAAGTCAGTTTTTTTTAATAAAATGACATGTGACGGGTTCTGATTGACACGTGAGAATTTTTTTAACGGAGGTTAACGGATTGGGCATATTAGGTCACGATTTTTAGTTAAGGGAGCAAAATGTCCAAAAAATACTTTAAGGGTCAACCCGGAAAAAAAAGTGCATAATTTAAGGTGCAATGGAGTCATTAAGCCAATAATAAGTTATATTCTACTTTAGTCTTTTTCTATTGTTTATCTATATTATTATTAAATCTTTTATTGAGTTGGTGTCACTACTCACCAGTTTATCGGGTGTTAAATTAATTGACTAATTGCTAAAATATTATTTTCTTATAAATAATAACATTACATGACTGTACTTTAGTCTTTTCTTATCTTTTATAATCTTTAAATAAAATAATTAAAAATTACTCGTCTGATAATCAAACTCGTATTTATAATATTACAGTATACAAAATTTTTATCACTCTACCTATAATCATTCTTAAACAAAATAAGGAAAAAAAATAAGAAACACACGAATATTTGATTGAAAGAGAAGATGTTTGAAGTGAAATCTAAGGTAGACTAACGAAGTTAAAATGTCCTAATCTTTGATTAAAAAGAGAGGATTTGATTATTGTTAATTAAGAAGTGTGAGGGGGACCATGCATGTTGTTGATAAAGTAAGAGGACCACCTAGTACATGTTCACTTAATTCATGTCCGGTTCGTTCAAGAATAGAATTATCGATTCTTATTCGAACTTAAAAATACGAATTTAAACTCAGTCGACTAATTTAATTTAATCGTGAAAATTTTACAATTTAATCAAGTTTGGAATTCATTTAACCAAATAAAATCAAAATCGTGAACCTGTTCAACTTTGAAATTGACATGAACTTGAAAAATACAACCAGTAGATCTAAAAGGATCCAAACTCGAAACGACTCTGATCAAAACTTACTTGAAACTAAAAAGGATTCGAACATGAAAATACCCAATAACTTTAAAACCGACTCAGAACCAACTTGGCACCCCCAATTGGCAAATCTATTCAAATGGAAGTTACTTGTTTAATTTAATAAATTCAATTTATACGATATTTTATTTTATCATAAAATATCTTCTATTTAACTTGTAAACATTTTAATATTTAAAATAAATAAATATTTTATTATGTTTAAAAAATAATGAACTATTAAATCAATCAACAAAGCATGTAGTGTATTAATAAAAAAAACATTATTTTAGTCTTTAGTTAACATCAGATCTCGGATTCGATCTTCAATATTCATTCTTTCTCCCGTATAAAACAATAAATCCCTAATTTAGAATAATTTTTTAAATAGCCTGAATTTGACAATTTATATTATGAAAAATAAAAAAAATGCTGACTACTCATCAATCATATATATTCTTGAAGTTTGGAGTAAAATTTTAAGTATTTATGACTTTCTGCTTGTGTACTATTTTGATTTTATTTGTGATATTAAAATTATACTTTGGACAATGTATTATATTTATTAATAATATCATTTTATTGTTAAAAAGTATAATGAAATTTAGCACTCAATATCATGAATGGACCGACCATACACATGGATGTCCACATGAGTACATTGCTCTTCGAAATGAATCATAGGTAGGTTTCATAAGAATATTCCATGTCTCCTATTTTATTAATAATATTTTAATCATTGTTTTATATTTTTTTGTTGACAATTTTACCAAAAAATCAAATATCAATGTGGATGGTTTAAATCATGACAAACACCATATGCTAGAAAGTCAAAAAGGAATTAAGATTATTATTAATGAAAGGTTGTAGGTGATTATGATTATAATTATGATGATGATGATTATATACTTGATCAATGGGAATTAATTTGTATTAAATAAATATCCAAACTAATTATTAACTTATTAAGTTAATTCCCCCTAAAACGAGTCAAAACCTCTAGAAATTATCTAATATATATTTTTTATAACCACTCATATCTAATTTATTAATTGATTAATTCAAATTGAGTATTGCAGATGTTCACTATGAGATGACCCTTCTAGCTCAATTATCTAATACATTAGTAGTGAGATTATTTTTCATAAATTGGTTTTAAAAACGGTCAAATATTATCTTTTTATTTTTTAAATATAATTTAAAAACATATGATGGTTTTTTAATCTCGATTATAAAGATAAACATATAAAGTAATAGAGTTCTACTAATTAATCGAGTGATCAAAGATGTGATTAAAACACCCTCACAACGCTCAAAATGACTATCATTCTAAAAATTGTGTGTTATCTCCATTATAAAATTGATATGATTACACACACAAAAAATTATCTTCCCTTATTAAAAACCCTTAAATAATTACGAGCAATATAATGAATAGTTATGTATTGTGTATGCTAGAGGATTTGATTTGTGTTTAAAAAAAAAAAAAAGAGATGTCTATGGGAGTAAGCAAGTTGCAAATTGCAAGCAAAATTCATGGTTTTATTTATTAGATAAAGTAGACATTTCAACATTTGGGCGATTTTATTCATAATAAACCATACCTAGTGGCTACCAACTATAATATTTAAATTGGCAAAGTGAATTAATAATATTTTAATGTGTATTATTTTTATTATTAATAATAATTATTATTACTATTATTATGACATATGTCAACATGAATTGTATTTAATTCTATAAAAAAATAGTTATATAATTGAAATTGTGACTAAAGAATTGTTCTTAAAACAATATTTTATTACAAAATTTAGTAACATCTACTCATTAAAATTAATTTTACATTTATATTTTTTTGGATAAATTTTTAGTTTCTATTATCCAAGAGAAGCAAACGAAACTGCTAAAATGTACAAGGCTCAAAAAATAAAGTACCTTAAACAATACCCCAAGCCATTCAAAAAGAAAAAAAGACGAATTAAGATATCTGTATCTATGTATATCAGCTGCAGACGGAATATTGCCTACAAAGTTCCTCTTATTTCTTTTTTTCCAAACAAAATAGAGAGTAGCATTCCACGAGAGCTTGAGAATATAAGTCAACAAGGACTTACCTTTAATATTTACATTTTTATTTTATGAGTATTTAGTTCAATAATTGATATTTTAAAATATATGTATTTACTCTTAAAATATGCAAGCGAAGAAGTAATTCATTTATTTTCTTTAATTTTCTCATCATATATTCATATATTTAATTATAAAATTTTAATAAAATCTTTTTTGCATAAAAAGATGTTGATTTATGTAATTATTGAGTATTATTTGCATAAAATATGTTGATTTAGAAAGATGAGACGTTAAGTCCCTTAAATAATGTTAGAAATTCAAATTTTATTGTTGTAAATAAAAAATATATTGAAAAAATAGTCTCTATAATAAATTTATATAATATTCTATTCGAATTAATTGACTAATAATAAGATATCAATGGTTATATAGAAAAATATGTATCTTGTATAATAAAGTAATGCCTTTTCTTTTGATTTTAGCAAATTCTGTTGACAATTCTTGACTTTCATTTCATTAATTTGCAGCCTTTTCAGGTAATTTCTGGTCCAAACCAGAATAGACAAATATAAACTTCCAATTGATGACTGCCACGCGTAAAACTTACCTCTCCGCAACGGAATTTTCTTGGTCTATTTCTTTATTTAGTCTATCTACTGTACTGAAAATTATAATTTAGTCCCTTTAGTTTTACATAATTTGATAACTCTACTTTTATAATGTTACTAACTCGTGCAATTTGATAATACTTTTTTTAATATTTATGGTGTGATTATATGGTGGTATTTGTTACTTATTTTTAATATTTTGAAAATACACACATCGTGTGAACTACACTGCTCGAACCCAAGTCATTTAAGAGGAATAACGTCATCTTTTACCACTGGGGTTCAATACTCTTAACATTTACCATTAAAGTAATGATGTGAACTTTTTTACTGGTATTTTAACTCATCACCACTCTACTGACATGAGATAATACCAGGCTTAAGAATACACAACCTTCAAACTGAAAAATTTAATCAATTAATCTCTCGAATCGAGAAATTTAATAAATGGAGTCCTTTAACTAATTTTGACCGTAATGTATCAACACTTTTTATGAGATATTACTGTCATATGAAATACAATGATTGAGTCGCAAAATTTGTCAAATTTTAAAGAAAAATCATTAAAATTCTAAAATTTATTTAAAAAATAATAAATTTATGAAAATGTCACTCTACGACAGCGCTACGTGACTTGTAGCACTAAGTGATAAAAATGTTAAATTTAATAATCAACGTTGGTTAAAATGGTGAATTCATGAAAATTTAGAATATAAAACCATGGTTGTGTTACTAATTTGGAAAATGTAATAACACTATAATAATATAGGGATCAAATTATGGCCAACTTAAATAGTGGAAGTAAGTCATGAATCCGGTGTAGTGAAGGGACTAAAATCAAAATTAGACCTTTTTAACATAAACTCGTCATATGATATTACCTCGAATATTAGCCGCCACGTAATACGGTATTTATTTTTTGCCATTTTTTGAAGGGCCCATAACCATTGGTTGCATTACAGCTGTTCTGATGTTGCCAACAGTTAGCTTTTGGCACATTGCTTTTGTTTCTTTATCAATTATTATTCATTTATTATATATATAAATACTATAAATTAAAAGAAACAAATTTTAATCTAAATTAAAGTTTACGTAAATCTTTTAGTTTATAGATAGAGGTTTCATTTAGGGGTTTGTATTTTAAGGTTTTTAATTTTTTAGAGTTAGAAACTTAAGATTTTGTTTTTGTAGTGTAAATATTCATGTTTGTGTAAAATAATTTTTACACAATATGTATATAAAAAATTTATCTAAATTAAAATATAACGTTTGCATAAATACGCTACTTACAAGTTATAAATGTAAGCTTCATATAAATTTATGAGTAAAGTGCACAAACGATCACTAAACTATGTTAGAATAATATATATCTTTTGTTATTAAACTTTCAAAAGTTATATAATGGTCGTTAAACTTTTGATTTGGTTACGAGATTGTCATTAAAGTCTTTCAATTGTTAAAAAAATAGTTATCCAAACTTTGAATTATTATAAAATGATCCTTAAACTTGTCTAAATTTACCGCTAATAGGTTCCATTTTGTAATTGAAACAAAAAATATTGACTATTTTGTAACTTCTAAAAGTTTATTGCCTAAAGAGATTGTTTTAGCATAGTTTAGTGATCGTATGTTTACTTTACCCTAATTTTTTATACAGTTCTTAACAAAAATTTATTAATGAATTGTAATTTTGGTATAATGGTACACAAGGGATAAAATCTGATAAGTCAGGTAAAAATGTTTTGATTAATCGAGTTAGTAAATCTTATTTTATCAACCGAACTTGATTTGAAATGTTATTGGCCTGAGTAAATGAAAAAAAATCCAGTTAAGCCCAAAAAAAATCCAGATTAAAATAGATATTCAATTATATTTAACTATGATAAAGTAAGTCTTATAAAATTTATTCAATTTTGACGATTTATTCGTTCGATTATTGGTTTTGTAAATCCAAACTGAATAAAAAAAATAAACGGAATAAGATTTTTTTAATAACAAATTGTTTGTAAATGTCTAGTTAAGACTTAATGAGAAAAGAGACCCTCAACAAAAAAATCAAAAAAAAAAAAAACAAAGGTATCCAACTATGCTAAATAATTGTATAAAAATTATAAATAAATCTTAAAAATAAAAAAACTTAAATAATATCAATTTGATTTATTCAGTTATTTCGGTTTAGTTACGAAAAACTTTGGTTCGGTACTTTTATAGTTTATTTGAATATTAATATATAAAAATCAAACATAACAAATGGTAACCTAAAAAATCGGCATTCGTAACTCGAGTCATTGTAAAAAAAATCAGTTCAATCGAAGCACAAATAACCTTTTAATAATTAACTTATTCAAAATAGTATACAAGATGTATGATTGAATTATAGTTAATTGTTCGTATTAAACACGAATCACTCAAGTTATACATTTTTAAATATAATCTAAAACTTGTTAATCCAAAAATTCAAATGACTTGAACTATTCAATTTGAAATCTATAAATTTAATCCATTTTTTAATCTAGTTAAATTTTGTTCACCCCTAATGTATGAGTTTCTAATCCATAACATAATAAATAAATGGATTTAAATTAATAAATATAAATTAAGTTAATGAAAATTTGATAAATATAGTGGTATTGGTTATGAAAAAATTATTGGTTTTGCTATAGGATATTCTAAAGTCAATTGTAAAGGTTATATTATATAAAACAATATGTTTAATAAACATTTAAAGATTTTGACCAAAATGATTAACTATTATATTTAATATAAAATTACTAGTATATTAAGCTTTAATATAAAAATGATTAACTTATCGAGTGATCCTAGTAAAAAATGGAGTGTTGTTCTTCTTAAAAGATTCGGGTTCGAGCATTTTATCTGCACGATGTGCATGCATTTTTAAATGGTTAAGAATAAAGAACATATGTTTCCATCATACCAAAATATTAAAAAAATAAATTTGAACAAAATGATTATCTACTGTAATATAAAATTACTAGTAGATTAAGATTTAAGAAAACAATGTTTAACAAAGGTTTGAAATTAATGCAACTTTCAATAAATAAATAAATTGATGCAAATGGCATAAGTTCTCCTGTTGCCGCAATTGTTGCCTGTCCCACAATTATCAGCTACCAAAAGTCTCTTTCTTAAATAACTTTTTTATTTGATTTGAAAGTGACATATGGATATGTCAAGAGGGCTTAGTAGTGGGTAGTACATTTTAAAAATTTTAAATTTTTATATAATTTAAATATTTTTTTTGTATTTTTTATCAATATTTTATTTTATATCCCTTTAAATTTAATAATTTTTATACTATCTAAATTTTGAATATAAGTTTTTAAAAATTAATATTGTCCGACATAAAATCATACATGCATTCTTGGGTGACACCTTTCTCTTTATACGTTCTTTGTTATTTGTATTATTATTATTATTAATAATCTCATGTTATGGATGGAAGAAAATATTTTATATAAAATAATATATTTATTAAAATTCACGACAAATAATTATAGGTAGAATGGTAAAAGATTTATACATAAATCGATTAGTACCATGTTTAACCTTTAAGTTAATTACTTGTATAAAAATATGAAGAAAAAAAAATAAAATTACGCTTATAATAATTCATTGTCTTTATAAAAATATTTTTTAAAACTATGTCATTTTTCTTCTTTTAGTCCCTAAATTATCTATTGATCTAAATTTTTTGTGATGTGTCAACATCTTATTAGTCGAAATAATTTTCTTTTGACTTAGATAATTATCGGACTTAAAGTGACCAGAAATGATAGTTTAGAGACATATTTTGACCAAACAATAGTTTAAGGACTATAACAAACAAAAGGTATAATTTAGACGTTGTTTTTTCATTTAATCATTTAAAAATAGAATAATTACATTTTAAGACCTTTATTTTTTTGAATATCCTGATATAATTATATGATATAATATATTCTTTACTGTTAACATTTAAAAAACGCACATATCATCTAGATTATATTATTCAAATTTAAATCACTTTAAATGAATAATATTACCCTTCTGGACCACTCAATAGATTCCTTTAAATCTTTTCTTTGTTTGCCGGACTTCAAAGGTTTCGTCTCTTTATTTTATTTTGTATTATATTATATTATATTATAAAAAAAGAAATTTTATAGTCAAAATACAAAAGGAAATAAAAACTTCAAACAAAAACATTTCCTTTATGGAAAGTAGTGGAACAATTGTTAGACATAAAGACAAAAATAGGATCACTAGGTCCTATTATTACCAAATTAAGACCCAAAATTTTATATTTTTCGGACCAATACTATTACAGTAAACTTACTACATAAGAACGACGAGTTTTAAAAATATTATTTTTTATTTAAACTCGTCGCAAGGGCACAGTGAGTTCCGAAAAAAATTCCCTCAAATTTCCATTTAAATCTTAAGCAAGGTGGTTTAGATAATTCTAATCTGAACTCGCCGTAGGGGTCGGCGAGTTTCAAGAGGTTTAACGGCTATTTATAGGTGCACTTAAACAGAAATTTGGAAAGTTTTATTCCAAACTCGCCCTGCCTCTACGGCTAGTTCGAATTAGGATTATGCTAATCACCTTACTTAAGATTTAAACGATAATTTTGGTGGATTTTTTTTGAAACTAGGTGTGCTCCTACGACGAGTTTAAATAAAAATTGTGCGGCGAGTTTACTATAATAACACTAGTCAGAAAAATATAAAATTTTGAGTCCTAATTTAATAAAAAAAACCTAATGGTTCTAGTTTTGTCTTTAAGCCCAATTGTTAGACATGATAGGACATCTTTGATTTTCCCAATGGCCATATCCCATGGGTAGGGTTTATTTTATTTTATTAAAATTTCTATATAAATTGCATAAATTATTGGTGAAATTGATCAATTTGCATTAAATAAATTGTGAAAAAGATTGTAAGCATTGAGTGGACATCTTCGTCTTCAAAAAGAGATTACTTTATTTCTAACTTTATATGAATTATTAGTATTAATTATAAGTTGACAAGATGGAATCTAGAATAAACTATAAAGGAGGTAAATGGATTAAGGTTGAAGTGAATAGGATCTTATAAAAATTAAATTATAAAATTAAAAGATCATAAAAAATAATTAAACTATAAAAATAAAAGTTAATGCTTAATTTTATCAATTTTAATTAACAGGATCTTAAAAATAATAAATTATAATTTATGAGAGATAAAGACTTAATTGCATTGATTTAAAAAAACTATCAATAATTTAAAGTGTAATTAAACTATCAAATTGGGAGCAACTGTCCATCCCGCCCACTATGTAGTTTTGTCTTCGGCAGCTGGTCTAATAATACAAGACGTTAAGTCTGTTAAATAAAGTCATTTATTCGAATTCATATACAGCGAATGAAGTAATATGGATTAAAAGAATAATCTCATAATGAACATTTAAAATGCTAGATATAAATTAAGCAATCAGTGAAATGAATACGCGTAATTATATAAAATAAATAAATTATTAGTAAAATTGGCTCCCCTTTGCTATAATAATTATGTACTCCAATTAATCAGTTGTCTCTTATTCGATCCATGATGCATGAACAATAATAAATACTAGTTGTAATGAAATATTTATAACTGTCAAAATTGGTTGGTGATATAAATGTTTTTAGCTATTTGCAATAAAATTAAATTATATTTTTTTTTTATAAATTATAATTAAATGCTTGATTTTAATAATCGGGTGTTAGATTCAATACTATTATTTCCATCAAAGCAATTATTGATATTACTATAGCTACAATAAATAGTATGAAAAGGAATCTTTTTAATTTTGTCAAAAGATATGGGCAGTGTTTACTTTAATTATTCTAATTCCTTTCGAAATTTGGCTTATTTTGTTAATTTTATTAGTATATTAATTAATATTATTTTATTTACAGATTCTTTTCCCCACACAAATCTATCTAAAAGCTACTAATTGATTGAAAAGCTACATGGGTCAAAGAGAAGAAAGACAAATTAAAAGGAAATATATTCTCAAGATCTTGTTTCCACAAAAAAAATTGTATATAGAGATAACTATAATATATTATTCACTTATATTGGGTAAATTTCATTAGTTTTAAATGAAAATATAATTATTAGGTGAATTTAAATCGATGGTTGAAACTAAAGTTCTGTGTATTAGTATTATTTTTTTATTAAGTGAGGAGGTATTATATTCTCAATATAATTTCCAGGATTCGAATCCACATAAGGTAAAGACAACATGAGTATTATTGACCACTCAGTCAATCATTTTTCTTTTCTAATGGTTATATTTTCATGTAACACTGACGAGTTTTATACAGTGAAAGTCAATTATACATTGACATACATGCTTTGTAAAAAATTACACAAGTCTACATATATATTCTTTAAAAATATATAAATCTTAAATCCTCGAATCCTAAATTTTAAAATATACAAAATAAACCTAAATTAAATGTATAAACCCTAAGTCAGAAAAAATGTATTGATCTAAATATTGAGTCAAGCTACAAATTGAGATGGAAGTTAAGCTAATTCGAAGCTGTTCCCTTACATTGTTGGCTCAAAAAAGTTTATATTAGATTCGGAAAAAAATGATTTTAAGTTTCACAAACAAATGCATTTAATCTTAATGTGTTCTATTGAAGAATAGGATGTAATTTTTTGGGTGAAATACATTACATGCCGATTACTCGTAACAAATATGCCATTTTTTTTTCTAACAATAATAATTTAATTACCGGTTACAGCTTTGTGACAAACATGTCACTCTTTCGTTATAATTGAAATGGATTGTTTGATATAATAATAATTTTAGTCCCAAAGCTTATACATTCTATTAATTTGGTCCTAATGTAAAATAATTCAATAAATTTAACCCTTCATAATTACAAATTAGATAAACTATATTGGAAGTTACTCAAATATTAGTAAGGTTACATTTGAGTCACCCAATTGTTAAAAGTTACAATTGAGTCACTTATTAAAGTTTTAGTTACGATCAGGTCACTATTCTGTTAAAATACAAACGAACATTCAAAAAAGTTTGATATAATGATAGTTCTAGTCCTCAAAACTTATATATTCTACCAATTTAGTCATAATTTAAAATAATTCAATATATCTAACCATTCCTATTTAAAAAATATATCAATTTAGTCAGTTTTCTTCTCCAAATTTTATGTTCTTCATTGTTCATAACCATTCCTACTTGGGTACTCGCGATAACACGAGTTACACCAAACTTGATATTTCAAATATGTTTAATAAAAAAATTAGCAACTTAAAAGTTTTAATTATTAGTTTATTTTAAAATAAAAGGGAAATAATGAAGTCATTAAAATATGAAATTATTAAGAAAATTGTATAATAATACGAAGCCTAAATTTTTATAGAAAATTGCGTGGTAGTTGTATCTAAAACTTGAAGGTTTTCATAAATAATTTTAAATAGATAATAATTACACATCCAACATTAAAAAATAATTATAAATATCTTTACACTTATAAATTTGTGCATTAGATTAATTAGTGATTTTAAAAGAAGTACTCTTGTGTTAACGAGGGTTTACAAGCGATTTGGGAGAAGAAAAATATCTAAATTGATATATTTTTTAAATATGAAGGGTTAAATTTTTTGAATTACTTTGAATTAGGATAAATTGGTAGAATATATAACTTTTGAGGACTAAAACTATCATTATAATAAACCTTTTTGGATTCTCGTTTATATTTTAACGGAGAAGTGATCTGATCGTAACTAAAATTTTAATTGATTGACCAAATTGTAACTTTTAATAATTTAGTGACCTAATCATAACTTTATTAATAATTGAGTGACCTCCGATATAATTTACCCTTATAAATTTTATTGGTAAAATGATGGTGTCTACTAGTAGGTGACGTTAGTGTCATAATGAGTATATTTTATTGGTTTGTCAACTACTTAGTAGGAAGTGAATTTATCTATCAAGCTTAGGAACAATAGCATATAGTGTAGACATCATCACTTCACCAATGAACAATAGTGAAATGATGGTGTCAACTGCTCAATAATAGAATATACTTTCGTTCTATATGGACTTATTTTTGAATTTTTACTCAAAATTTTGAAAATATTCGAGACGACGATATCAATGTTATTATTTTTAATATAATTAAAAGATATATGATAATATTATATCTCTGTTAAAAATTATTTTTAGTGTGTAAAATAATAATATCTATCATGAAAATCAAACTTGATTCTATTAACAAAATTATAAAACATCTAGATGGCAATCACATGAATTAAAATTATAAATCTTTTATATTTAAAATAATATAAAAAATAAATATTTTATCCAAAACAATTAAAGACATAATCACTATATTTATCCAACACAATTTCTAACATCAAACCTTTTCTTACCGTTATAGATTTGTCCCATAAGATGTAGGAATCTACTACACTAAAAGTTACCATTATACAGTTAACGCATCCAATCAAATACCTCCACGTCATATTTCATTCCAGTTAATTATATTCTATTAAAATACATTATATTACAGATCGTGTCGCTGTCATTAATTTGTTTCTATTTTGAAGTTCGAGAGCCGCACTCGCACTTGATCTCGTACTTTCATTTTCCACCGTTCGATCATATCCTTCAACTCAATCTCCACCGTCCATTTCTACTCTTAGCTTCAATCTACTAGAAAAAGCTTTCCTCAGCTCTGTTCTTTCTCTAGTTGATCTCTCTTCTTCTTCCTCATGAATCGTCGACCCGATACTTAACCGACACGGTTCGTTTTGTCTATGGACTGGTTCCGTTCCTTTGGTTTTCTCCTTATTCGTTGAATATAAAAGAGGCTTCGGAATAAACCGTTTCCTTGTTTTATTACAGATCGGTTTTTTTATCCCCGTTTCTCGTTTTCTGCTCGGAAAGTGAACTGCTCCGGTCCTTTTTGATCCGATTTGATTGTTTGGATGGAGGAGAATGATAACAAGCTGCAGAGAACGGCGTCGTTCAATTCCGGCATGTCCGACGTCGTATTGGGATGCGTCTTGTCGTACGTACACGACCCGAGGGACCGCGCCGCCATTTCGCTCGTCTGCCGGAGGTGGTACGAGCTCGACTCGTCGTCGCGTAAGCACATAACCATCGCGTTTTGTTACACGACGACGACGGATCGGTTGCGGCGGCGTTTTCCGTTCTTGGAATCGTTGGAGCTGAAGGGAAAGCCTCGGGCGGCGATGTTCAATTTGATTCCCGATGACTGGGGAGGGTACGTGACGCCGTGGGTGCGCGAAATAGCGGAGAACTTCGATTGCTTGAGATCGCTTCACTTTAGGAGGATGATTGTTAGAGATTCGGATCTCGAAGTTTTGGCTCGGTCTAGAGGGAGAGTTTTGCAGGCTCTGAAGCTTGATAAGTGCTCTGGGTTTTCAACTGATGGACTCTTCCATATTGGAAGCATGTGCCGGTAATTTTCTTTGTTTTTTTTAAAAGAATTCTAATGTTTAATTACGAGTTGTAAGCTTGATGGTGTTAATTTTGCTTATTAATCTCGATTAAATCCATTCTTTAATTCGAGTCTAAGCATTGATGTTGATTACTATAAATGATTTGTTTCTGAAGTTCATATGATTGGATAGATAGAAATTTTTTTTTGAGGGAAATACTAAAGGAACAACTGGATTAGAATTTCTACATTGAAAAAGTCAGAAGATTTAATGTTTAAACCTTTTAATTATAGGGACTAAATCTCGAATTTCATTCAAGTACAGACACTTAGTTGCTTACAAATACTTGGATCTTCAAGCTTTAGTGTAGTTGACTTGAATTGCAGAAAATATTTTGCTTTATAAGTATGTTTTTTTTTTTTATGAAAATAAGGAATTCAATTTATGAACTAGTAGTTAGGTAGTCTCTTGTATTTATAGATTATCTATTGCTTGAAAATGAGGTAGATCTTTCTTTTTTCGGGGTGTACGAATCGGATTTATACATGTGATATGAGGATGGCGATTGCATCATTGTGTGCACCGTTGATGTTTTGCATGTGTCGGAGAGCGGCGGAACTTAAATTTTCATGTATCCGTTGTAGTCTCAAAACAATTGTGGGAATTTGCTTCTTATTTTTAAATGCTTCAAGTTGATTAGAGAATGTCATGAATATCTATGAGATGCTGAGGTTGCAGCAAGGTATTATAGGCATAAATGATAGGATGCCATAGCAATGGCTGAGCTTTTACGTGATCGATCGGTTAACGGTTCATTATAAAAGTCCATGTGCTGTGGTCCATCGGGAGAGTTCGATTTTTAGATTCCATAAACTTGATGAATCGGCAAAGAACTAAAAGATAAAGGGTTAGCTAGATATGCTTTTGGTGTAATATTAGTAGATATCATTCCTTGTTTATGACTTTAAATCTTGATATGTTTCTGCAGGCAACTAAGAACCCTGTTTCTAGAAGAGAGCTTGATTATCGAGAGAGATGGTCAATGGCTTCACGAGATTGCAATGAATAACTCCGTTCTCGAGACTTTAAACTTTTACATGACTGATCTTGTCCAAGCGAGTTTCGAAGACCTTGAACGGATTGCCCGGAATTGTTCCAACTTGACCTCTGTGAAAGTTAGCGATTGTGAAATTCTGGATCTTGCTGGCTTCTTTCGTACCGCTTCTGTTTTAGAAGAATTCTGTGGTGGTTCTTTCAATAACGAGCAATTGGATAGGTATAATGCCGTAACGTTCCCCCCGAAGTTATGCCGTATGGGTTTAACATACATGGGGAGTCATGAAATGCCGATTGTGTTTCCTTTTGCATCATTGCTTAAAAAGTTGGATCTCCTCTATGCATTACTCGACACAGAAGATCATTGCCTGTTAATTCAACGATGTCCCAACTTAGAAGTTTTTGAGGTAGAATCACGAATCTATTATTTCTATGTTCCGAGTAATGTTGTTTTTAATGAACTTTGGCATTATGATTTATGTCATAGAATGATAGCATTTTTTGTGGCAAATTTTATCTGTCATTGTCATTTTCAGTAGTTGAATGTGCTGAATGAGCTAAAGAGGTTTCTGACATTTTTGGATAATGCGAAATCCCGAGCAATGTTCTTGAAACGAAATGTTGTTGGCTTTCGTTCTAAATCTTCAATCATGTCTTATTAAATGTATTTTCTTGATGGACAGACAAGGAATGTTATTGGAGACAGAGGATTAGAAATTCTTGCTCAAAGTTGTAAGAAACTAAAGAGGCTTAGAATCGAACGAGGTGCGGACGAGCAAGGAATGGGGGATGAAGAAGGTGCGGTTTCACATAGAGGATTAACAGCTTTAGCTCAGGGATGCCTTGAATTGGAATATATAGCCATTTATGTATCCGACATCACGAATGCATCATTGGAATCCGTTGGGATTCACTCCAAAAACCTCTGTGATTTTCGTCTAGTTTTGCTTGACCGAGAAGAAAGGATAACAGATTTGCCTCTAGACATTGGAGTTCGAGCCCTGCTAAGAGGCTGTGAAAAGCTTAGAAGATTTGCGCTCTATCTCCGACCTGGTGGTTTAACTGATGTGGGTCTCGGTTATATCGGGCGATATAGTCCGAACGTGAGATGGATGCTTCTGGGATATGTCGGGGGTTCCGATACCGGACTTTTGGAGTTCTCTAAGGGATGTCCTAGCTTGCAGAAACTAGAGATGAGGGGTTGCTGCTTCAGTGAGTTCGCACTCGCACATGCTGCATTGCAGTTACCTTCTTTGAGGTACTTATGGGTGCAAGGATATAAAGCATCATCACGATCAGGTCGTGATCTATTAGCCATGGCTCGTCCGTTCTGGAATATCGAGCTCATTCCCGCGAGACGAGTCATTACGACTAATCAAGTTGGAGAGGCACTCGTGGACGAACATCCGGCTCATATACTCGCCTACTACTCCCTAGCTGGACCAAGAACAGATTTTCCAGATACTGTTATTCCATTGGATCCGGTGCTGTAAATATAACCCTTTTTTCCGACAGTTTCGATCTTTCTTTCCTATCCACATTCTGTTTATATAGATTATGTACTTTACATTCCCCTTTTTTACGGTGGTCTAAAGGGTTTCCGGTTTGATATTTTCGTTTCCGATTTCATTTCTCGACTTTGTCTTGTAATAAAGATTGTGTTTTGGTCTGTAATTCTGAAAGCATTTGCAGTCTTACATTGTTCCTGGTGGTGGGCTACCATGCAAGAATATAACATTTTGCATTAATTCTGCAGATTGAATCTTAGAGAAACTTTTAGGAAATGGCAGACACTTGAAATGTTTCATTTTAAAGTAATTTTGTTGCTGTATCTTCGAACTTAAGTAGGTTAATTCGGTTAATTCAGTTAATCAAGTTATAGATTAGATTGGAAAACTGTGAACGTAAACTCTAAAAACTTAAATCTTAAACAAAAGCTGAGAACCCTGCAATTGGCAGTCTTGCTTAAATTATAATTTTCACGGGTTGTTTATCAAAATATTTTCCTATTATAAATATGTTTAAAATTCAAAAACCGATAACCAACCGAAATAGCTAACAAAATTGACCCTATAACAAAAAAATGCCCAAACTAAAATTGACTCAATTGAACCGGTTTAGTTGTTTTTTAGTGTTTAAACCAGAAATGTTCTCTCTTAAGTCCAAGTGATTTCAGGTTACTTCAAATGTGAGTTATTTCATAATTAAGTTGTTTTGACTTCAAACAGATTAGGTTTCGATCAATTAAAATTATTCGAATTATAATTTTTACAATCAAATTGAATTAGGTGGAATACAAAAAAGATAGATAAATTAACCAAGTTTAATATACCAGTTGGAGCTTCAAGAGTTTGATAACCTCGGCCCCTACTTCCTCCGCTGCCATTATTCGGAGGCAAATATTGAATAGTCGCTTCAGGAACTGCACAATTTCAATTAAATAATTAACAAAAACAAATCCGCAATTAATCTAAACAAACTTTTCCAAAAAAGAAAAAAAAGTACCTGTATATGATGCCTTCTGTTGTTCGCTTATAACAGACCGAAATTCGAATGAAGATCAAAATCAAATTACATAAAAATGCCGAATCCTAACAATTAAACTCGATAAAAAAAAACAAATAAAATCGTAAAAATTAACAGAAAATTAAACGAAAAAAAAAAGAGAGTGTGTGAAGAAGCTTACGGGAACAGAGACGAGTAAATGACTGGTTGGAAGATTTGAAAACGATGACGATTCATCCATTGAAGAACAAGAGATCGAATCGAGAAATCAACAGAAAGTGTAACTTTTTTAAAGAAAATTTGGGGATTTTTTTTCTTTGTGAAATGGAAATCAGCTTAAAAGGGGAAACGGTGCGTTTTGCCGTGAATTGGAGGCAACGGAGACGACGAGGGAAGGAAGAGGTTAAAATACTCGATTGATCAACGGTACACAACTGAAAGCTCTATCTGTTCGTACGCGCCTTTTTAGGACGCTGAGTTCACGCGTTTTTTGCTTTATTTTCCAGCGAGGTTCAAATGATTTGGGATTAATAATTGGCCTACTTGCTTTGCTTTTTTAATTTTCTTTTAATATATATTTATCGGAAAATTATGCTTAAATATATACGAATTTAGGGTGAGCATTCGATAGAGTCGAGTCAAATAATTTGCGTTCAAATGATTTGGGATTAATAATTAGCCTATTTCATTTGAATCTTTTTCGAGTCGAGTTGTTCGAATTTTTGTTCAAATTTAATTATAGATATTTATAATATTAGGATAGTAATTGGTTTCAATTTAAAAATTTTTATAATCATTCTATAACTCAAATTTTATTTAATTTTTTTAGTCAAATTGAGTTTATGAAATTACAATTCGAGATAGGTGAAGTCGAATTTTTCCGCATCAAGTAAAAGAATTAATTTTTTTTCGAGTTAAATCAAATTTTGCTCGATCCTACTCAAGATATAGCAACCGAATTAAAATTTAATTGATCTATATTTTTTAAATTTTATATTTATTTTCATGAAATTTTTATCAATAAATCTTTAAATAAATATAGGAGTAAAAAGTTAATCAATAAAGTATTTTTCTACTTCCATTTATAATTTCTTTTTCTTACAAACAATGCATAATGATTAGCTTTTAAGACTAAAAGGTGGGAATATTCAATATTTCTTTCCAATAAAGTAAAAGGGATAGTGTTGCAAATGATTTTACTAACGTGATTAATCCTCACGTCGCGGGTGCTCTCACTAAGAGATAAACGTCTGGCTATAAAATGTACTTTATTTTTATTGGTAAAAATCGAACTCCTGACCTCATGATTAAGGGATGAGGTTAGCAATCACCACACCACTAAGGGTGAGAGTTCAATCGAGTTGATTCGAGTTAAAAATTCGAATTATTCGAGTTGACGCGTCGTATTTTACAATTTAAACTTAATTTGAAATTTTTTCAATTCGTCGAGTTTATGAAATTCGAGTCAAGTTTTCGAGTTCCTATACAAATTTAAATGTAATAATTTATCATGTTATAGTACGATTTGATTCCAATTTAAACGACTTTCTATAATCATATAAGATATGCATATATATTTCTTGATATTATTTTTCACATGTATAAGTAAGATTTGTAATGTTATTTAATAAAAAATATCATCTAAACTTTTAAAATATATTTATAATATTATTTTTAAATAAGGAACTTTTGGGGATAAATTATTGATGGGATAAATGAGTCAATGAATTGATGTGAAGAAAAAAACTTTACAAAAAATTTAAGTATTTTGGTCAAAAATAGACTTAAAACGAAAGAGGAATTGAAGAAATGAGAAATCATTCAAAGTTGAGGGGCTAAATTGCAAAAGTAGTAAATTTAATTTTAAAAATATGAATTGAATCTAAATAGCTATTTTATAGTGGTTTAGGAGCATGTGGTTCAAATTTGGTCAAAATTGACTTAAACGAAGGCGAGATTGAAGAAATGAGGAAATCATACAAATTTAAGGGGCTAAATTGAAAAAATATGAATTGAAGCTAAATAAGTATTCTACCTTGGTTTAGGAATATGTGATTCAAATTTGGTCAAAAATAGACTTAAAAAGGAGGAATTGAAGAAAAATGAAATCAGGAACTAAATCGCAAAACTGTAAAATTCAGTTTTTCAATTTTTCGAGTTGGGTAAATTTCAACTCGACTCAAACTCAAATTTTTTTGAGTTATTCGAGCTGACATGAATAAATCGAACAACTCGAAATTAAAAAATAATTAGTTGAGTTTTGCTCACTCCTACACACCACATCTCATGGTTTGACATTTTTATTTTCTAAATAATAATAATAATAATAAATTTTATTAAATAAATAAATATAAAATACAATAAAAACACATAATTTTAAGAAAGAAGAGCCTACAAAATTCAAAATAGATTAATTACCGTAACTATTCATTTTCTCTAAAGTTATCGAGAAACAAAAACTAATAGTTAAATGATGACACTAAAATCATAACAGGCACGAGTTATAAAATACAATCAAACTACTCGATAAAAACAAGCATAATTGTCGATGGTGAAGGATAAACACAATCAATAATAACATGATAATAGAACATGACAACATGTTAAAAATTGACTTTATCACAACATGTTAAAAATTGACTTTATCACAACTCAAACATAATATATACGGATAATTGCGAACACCTATCAATATAAGAGAACTAACCTAAAGGTGCAATGCAGGGATAGATTCGTAAGTATCGAAATATTTCTTGAACTCTACGATGATTTTTTTTCATTCGTGGCTAAAACAAAATTTAATTATTATAATAAATATGTGTAATAAAATGTTTTTAATAAAAATTAGGATTTAAAAAACAAAAAATGATGTTTGGGCCATGGACGAATAGTGTCGAGCTTTAATGTTTTCATAAAGTAGACATTTTGTCAAGAATGGGATTCAAACCCATGCCCTTAGGACTAGTATCTGAAACTAGCGCCTTAGACCAACTCGGCCATCTTGACTGTGTGCTAAAATTTTATGTATTTTATTATTAACTTTATCTTACATTTAGAAAAGGTTTATTATGCAAATTGGTACCTAAACATATTATTGTCTCAATTTGATGCGTGAAATTGAAAAAATTCTTAAATTGATACATATATTAACTTGCCATCTCAAAAACCAATAATGTTATTGACGTAATATGTGCCGATCAAAATGATATCATTAAGTGTCGTGTGTCATTAGTGAATTAGCACATTAGCAACAAATACTAAATTGAGAATTTTTTTCAAGTTTAGATATAAATTTAAGGGTTTTTTTTTTCAAATTTAGGTACTAATTTAAGATGAAAAAGAATCAAATACCAATTTGAAAAAAGTTACAAAGTTCATGTACCAATTTTATATAAAAAACCCCATTGTCTGCATGCATGAACAACGGTAGAATTTTACCAATTCAATAAATTTTTTGAACTATAATATAATTTTAAGGTAAGTTATTCTTTTGCTATTAAATTATGGAGTTGTTCTATTTTGATATTAAATATTTTTTTCAGTTAGATCACTAAACTTTTATTTTAGTTTATATAAAGTCACTCGTTAAATAAATAATGGCGAGTTGATACGATAATTTTAAATTTTGTATAATAACACAATTATTTATTTATATTTACACATTTAATCATAATTAAAAAATAATTTAATACACTTAAATCTTAATATTTAAAGAATGTTTCAAATTAATCTTCAATTTAACTTTAAATAATTTAATAAACTTAATATTCTAATGAAATGACAACATTTGTTATTGTTTTATTGATGAAAATTAATAAATATATTAATAAAAATGTTTTAAAGATATTATTAATTGCACATTTAACTGTTAAATTAAAAGAAAACTATTTCATAAAAAAGTAAAAGGGCTACATTTATGAAATTAGAAATAAAAATCAAATTTTAAATGCTAATAATAAAGAGATCGAGAGGGTACTTAAATCACATAAAAGAAAAACACGAGAAATGGATCCATCTTCGTTGAATTAATTAAAGTTTAAAAATTTGTTAATCATTTTAAAATTATATTAAATTTTGATTTCATATCATATTTTTGAAATGCCCGGTGTAATTAATCTTAACTCTTTAACAACGCACACACGTCGTGCAAACGTTGTTCAAACCCGAATCTCCTAAGTTAAACTGTAACACCCCAAAAACTGACCTAGTCGGAATAAAGTGTCCGATGATCGGAAAACCAACTTTCGACGAACAATGGAATTATTGAATCATAGAACACTAAGTCAAAATTTATTAATTATTGAATCATTGCTAAGTATTGGGACTAAATCGTAAAGACTGAAAATATGTAGGTATTGGTTAAAATTTAGAAATGAAGCATAGAATGACATAGTTATAAGTCATGGCTAAATGCAAGGACTAGATGTGTAATTAGACCACCTAATGACTAAATTGAAAAGAATAAAAATATAATTAGTGACTAAATTGGAAAGATTCAGAGTTAAGGTGCCATAGTATAAAAGTTAAAAAACAAGGACTTAGAGTGTAATTAAACCGTGATCTTTCTTCATAGGAAGGAAAGGTTCTTGAAGGGCTAGAAGTTAAATTTACCCATTGTCATTAAAGGGTGTAAGTGGCACACGGTGGCATGGCTATGGGAAAAGATGAAAAGGATGATATGATGATGTCTTGGATATTATTTTTAATTGAAAAGTGAATTAAAATGAAGAGAAAGTTTTAATACATTCCACCGGGAGCAAAACCAAAGAAAGAGAATTGATATTTTATCTTCATCTTCTTCTTTAGTTTGAATAAAATAGCGCCTCCCTATGTGTAAGCATACACTTCTAATGAAGCTTTGAAAGCTTAAAATTTTTCATAAAATTTTTAGTCCTTTTTTACTATAATCTTATTCAAGGTAAGTTTATGGTGCAAAAACTCACCTTTACCTTAAAAAATGAAAATTTTATATCGATTCTATATGACTAAATACGAAAAATCATTAAAATCATGTTTTTGTCTTTGTCTTGCAAACAAGGTAAAAGTGAAAACTTATTCATCCCTCCAAAAAAGCCCAAAGAACAAAAAAATCCATATACGTGATTACTCATAGCTTCAAAAAGTTTGGTGAGTGTAATTCATGATTTGAATGGCTAGGTGTCATCCTTATCATATTATTTTGCATAGTTTATTGTATGGTTATTATAGACTTTTTCATTGGCTCACATAGAATATCTGGTGGTAATATTCATATCATTAGACAACATTGATAAGTCCTTTTGTATTGTCTTGCATCATATTACGTTGGCAAATTTATTACACTAGCAAATTCATTACATTATAAAGTTTGTACCCTTACCTAAAATCCTGCTCTGTCCCTGCCAATAACAAATCTTGACGTTAGAATCTTAAACCACATCCTCATTAGAACAAAGTCACATTCAAGCACACATTTGTCCTCCTTTTTTCTTGACAAGCCAGTAACCCAGAAAAATCGATCATAAGCAACCCATATTTTAACCATGTTTCAAAATCTTGAACCAGAGAAAATAAGTAGACAAAAATGAATTCTCAAACCTATAATCAATTATAAAAAACCAACATCCATACACGCATTTTACACCTCTTTTTACTTCCCGAACTAGAAACCAAGAGAAAAATGGAAAAGAAAGAAAACAACACCTGCTTGTACTTCTTCTGCCGCTGTCCATCAGCCGTCTCGATAACAAACTCCGTTGAAAATATATTCGTAAGCTTCGCACCGTAACCATTTCTACTACCCGTCGTCTTCTTAACAGTAGCGTCATAATTACTGCTAGTCAACAAATGGCCAAAGATCAACTCCGGGACATAAATCTTTTCCTCCTGGTGAATCTCGACCGGTATCCCATCTCCGTTGTTGTAAACAGAGATCAATTTCTGCTCCGCATCGATCACCACTTTAAGGGAATCCATAGACGGATCCCGCTGCTTGTTGTCGGCGGCATTTACTAAGATCTCGTCGAAGATCTTGTAAAGTCCTGGCACGTATTTGATTGTGCGATGGATCATTTCATCGTTCTTGTAAACCCATTGCAATTCCGCGTAACGATCGATCGAACCGATGTAGGAGTCCGGCCGGAGGAGGATGTGTTCTAATTGGCTTCTCCTTTGGTAGGTTTCTTCTATGGTTTTCGAGGCTTTGGTGTTTGCGATGTTGCCGCTTTGAAGCGGAAGTTTTGAATCGGAAACCATGGCGGATTTGGGAAATGTTGATCGGAGAGTAACGTTAGTTATGTAATTAATTCAGTTAGCGGCAAGAATACTTTTGAATTTTAATTCTAAAAAGGGATAACTATATATTTAGTACCCTACTTTTACTCGTTTTTCTATTTTGGTACCTCACCTATTTTTTAACAAAATGGTACTTAACGTTACGTTTTGCTTTTATTTTGATACCTCACCGTTAAAAAATTAACAGCATGCTAACTAGGAGAGAGAAAAACATATGTGACATGTTGACAAGGAAAGAGAAAAGCACACGTGATAGGGTGCCACGTCATTTTCTCTCTCTTAGTTAGCATGCCATGTGTGCTTTTTTATGATTTTAGTCGATGTGGCATACTAACTAGGAGAGAGAAAATGACACGACAACCTGTCACGTGGGGTACCAAAATAAAAACAAAATATAACGTTAGGTACTATTTTCTCAAAAAAAAAGATAGGGTATCAAAACAGAAAAATAGGTAAATGTGGAGTACCAAATATGTAGTTGTCCCTTTTAAAAAAAATGGGCAATAGTTTTAAAACTTGAGAACAAGAATTGCGAATTAGGTCGAGCAAAACTCGACTTGAATTGAAAAAATCATTTTTAATTTAATTCAATGTAAAAATTTCGATTCAGTTTGATTTGAGTCGTAATCAGGGGCGGATCCAGAAATTTAAACTTGGTAGTTCACTGATCGATTTAATAATGTAGAATCAATTTATAACAGTGTAATAATGTGTTGATAAAGAATAATTATTGTGCAAGCAAACAAAGCCTGTAGTAAAAAATATTGACATTGAAGAACTAACCTATAACGTGTAAATATGTTTGAGATATTAAAAATGTCTTACATCGGTATAATTGTGTTTTAGAGAGTAGAAAAAATTACTCTAATGAAATTAAGTGTTGATAAGTGGTATTGTTGTACTTATAATTAAGATGGATTGATTTCTAATAATATAAGTGTAATAGTGTTGAAGATATTCACATTTCCAACTCCTTGCCATTAACAATAATTGTATTAATATAAACAAATTAATGACAAAATGCGACAATTTTATATGCCAAACAAGATCAAAATGAGAATTTTATATATAGTGTTTTTTAATATGTAAAAAGTTCAAGGGACCAAACAACAATAAATTAAAATAAATAAACTAATTTTTTGGTCGTGCTTTTTAATGAGCTCACGAGAGATCCCTGCTACCAATTTAATAAAATAATATTGTGATCTTTTTTAGACCGACTTTATTCTCTTTAATTCCTTTACCAATTGTATCAATTATCCCCAATTCATCATGAATTCCTAAATCTTCTTTCTTCAATCCTAATTCTCATGGTCCAACATTGAGGTTCATGCTTAATTTTATAGGGTGCAAGACGCACCAAGGCGAAGAACGTTGGCACGCGTCTTTTGTAAATGAGGTAAATTTTTGTGCTAAATATTTTTAAATCAACCTTAAAGTATATTTTATACTTAAAACAACTTGATAATTATAGTATAAATATTTAGAGATCAAAATATTTTAATTAAATATAAATTTCAAAATTATTAAAAATGAAAATTTTAAATATTTATTTAGATTGGTAAATATTTAAAAATAAATTTTATTTTTATATTAATTTACAGTAAAACTAATATTAAGATTAAACTTGTTTTAGTCACAATTATTATTATTATTATTAAAAGAAAACCTATTTTTTTAATAAGAAGAATGGGTTTAATAAACCAAATAATGGGTCCACTAAAATCACAATGCAACCCAATTGACCGAAATAATTTTAAAATAATAGAGTTTTCTTCTCCGGCTCTTCTTCTTCTTCATTTCAAGGATTCCTCTTCTTCTTTTTTCTATTCATGGCAGATTTTTTTTTAATTTTTTTTAATTTTTTATTGGTAGGTCACTTGACCTAGGAGGTATACAAATAGATCCGCCCCTGGTCGTAATTTCATAAACTCAACTCGATTTGAAAAGACTTTAAATAAAGTTCGGGTTATAAAATAGAATTTCAAATACCTCGAAATATTTAGTAACTAGTGAATTGATTTTAAAGTTTGAGTCGAGTATCTCAACTTTGTCTAATATATGTATATTGCATATGAAAAATATAAAGAAATGTATATGTATATTAAAAAATATGAAAGGATTTATATATATATATATTATAAAAAGATATTTAAATTGGAACTAATTAGTACAATAACATTACAATTAAATTTAACAAAAACTCGAATAACTCGATTTGAAAAAACTTTAAATAAAGTTCGGGTTATAAAATAGAATTTCAAATACCTCGAAATATTTAGTAATTAGTGAATTGATTTTAAAGTTTGAGTCGAGTATCTCAACTTTGTCTAATATATGTATATTGCATATGAAAAATATAAAGAAATGTATATGTATATTAAAAAATATGAAAGGATATATATATATGTATATCATATATGCTTATAAAAAGATATTTAAATTGGAACTAATTAGTACAATAACATTACAATTAAATTTAACAAAAACTCGAATAACTCGACTCAAATTTCATAAATATTTGATAAACGTAAAGAATTCAGATAAATATTTTAAACATAAATCAGCGACATTTTCAGTCATATTCCAATCGACATTCTCAGTCACATTCACATGGTATCTACATTCGTAGCCATATTCACATCGACATTCCCAACAACATTTGCAGCGACATTGTACCTTTTTTTTTTTTTTTTTTTTTGATGGCAGAATGAGACTCTTTTAACCAATTAGCAGTATTGTTGGATGTTATGATTCCCCGTTATACGGATTTAGTTGAGGAAATAAATAAATTGACCGATCAGTTGAAGGTCACAAATACTGAGCACTCGAATTTGGTTGTCGAGAGAAACGAGCTATTGACATCTTAGCACAAACTGAGGTTACTATTGGCTCAACAGGAGGAACAAGTGAAGAATGGCAAGAAGCTATGGGTCTGTTGAATGAATGTATTGTCAATGTCAAATAAATTATCCAAACTTATGTTGCATTGATGGGCAAAGTACTAGGTGTTAACTAAGCTTCAAGTATACTGGTTCTTAATTTTTACCTTTTAATTCAAAGCTAAGTATAGGGTTGTGATGATACCTGATTTTGGTTTTGATAATTTGCTTAGTCTTGAGCTAAGAATAGGGTTGTGATGTTCTTAATTTTTATCTTTTAATTCGGAGCTAAGTATAGAATTGTGATGATACTTGATTTTGAATGAATTTTTAGAATTAAAAAGTTTAATGTGAAAGGTTTTCCCCTAGTTTTTTAGTATTATGGTGAATTTTGAATTAGTCAATTAGATAATCTACTTAACTAATATTCAAAAAATAAACAATCATGCCAAGCCAAAGAATATGTAAAGTTTGAATCTCAGCTTCACTTTAACATCTTTTTGTGAGATCTCTCGACACGAAAGAATGTACTAAAAGAATGATGCAAAATTCAGCATGCTAATGTAAATATGTAATGCGAAGCATAGAAAAGAGGTAGGTCAAATATTTGCATGCCATAGGAATTGTTTTCTTAATTAATGTATCCATCATTGTTAGAAATGATTAAATTTTTTATAGTTGATATTTTTACTAAAAGATAAAACGATTGACTATGAAACGTATTCTATTCTCATCATTGACCATGGCGCCTCATAACCCCTAAATATATTAAAATATAATCACAATAAATAAATATATTAAAAAAAATACTTATAATCTTTAATAGTCAGAAATTTCAATATATTAATAGCGCCACTAATCAATGATATTGACCTGGTAGCCTACAATATTTTTCTTGTTTTATTTATACAATAATACTTTTTTTTAATTCGTTTTCATAGTAACAATCAAACTCTTAATTTCATAGTTAAAAAAAAAAACAAACCTCTATTACATCTCATGGTTTTTGCATGAGATTTTAAATGTTCATCATTGGGTTATTGTTAAAGTTTAAGATTGCATATTTTCTTTACGGAGAACAATAAAAAAAGATGGCCAAAAAAAGTATATAAAACCTTCAATAAAAGTTTTCATCAATTTTTTTAATACAGTGGGAAAAGAGTGCTTTTCTCGTTCAACTCGCAACAAAGCTGCTCTTGCTTAAAATGTGAATAATTATCTATTTACTCATTAAACTATAGGTCGGTTTTATTTTAGTCATTAAACAAAAATTATAAATTCAGGCACTAACATTTGAAAAATTAATCAATAAAGTCATTGACCGTGAAATAGCTAAAGACAAAAATGTAATGTCTCTTTTTTAATTAACAATTTTAACCCTTCGTATTTATACATTCTTTCATTTTGGTCTTAATTCTAAATAATTTTACAAAATTAGACCTTCACATTTACAAATTCTACCGATTTAGCCTACCGGTTTATTATCCTAATTATTTAAAATTGGGATCAAAATGAAAGAATGTATAAATGTGGAGGTTAAAATTGTTATCATCCCAATTAAAAACGACACATATCATCATTGTCATTAACTATTTAATAGCCAATGATTTGATTGATCAATTTTCCTAACGTTAGTGTCTTAATTAACAATTTTTTTATTTAGTGACCAAAATATAACAGACCCCATAATTTAGTGACTAAATAAAAAGTTTATCCCACAAATATATATAAATATGAAGTAGATGGTTTTTGTCGTCTAATGTGAAAAAAATGATCGTGTTTGATTTGTAGCTTTTGAGTAAACTTTAAAAAGTTAATTGTGTGGCATAGAAAATGATAGATTTTACATGCAATGTGACATGGGTAGGGCACTAACCAAGTCATTTCATCATGGTTGCATCACAAGCAATAATTTATATTATTCGAATTCGACAGTAGGGATTATATATATTCTATTTTTAGAAATCTATTTTTGTATTTAAAGATTATATCATATGTATTCGATTGTATTCAGAGCCGTGTGAATTATCTTTTATAAATATGAGTTTTCCGATTTTTTTTTTTTTTTTTTTGTACCGAAGAGGTTTTCGAGGGTCGTATCTTTAAACCTGTATAATATGTAAGTTTTGGGTGGCTAATAGTCATGAATGGAAGGAGCCATGAACAATGTCGGAGGGCCCAGCCCCCGAAATTTTGTGACTCAATTATACATTTGATTTATGTTAATTTTAAAGTCAAATAAATTAAACTCTTATTTACATTTTTTATTTAAGTCCTTATCATTTTTGAAATAAAACAATTTAGACTCCTAACATTTTATTCTAGTTCCGTCCATAAAGAAAACGAGAATTCGAATCAACATGAAGAGCAAAAAGACACAAGAAGCTACTATGCTAATTGAATCTGTCTTGCCACCGTTGACAGTTGGGTTGCCAGCCGAATTGGATCCTCGAATTGAAAATTGAAAGATCAGTCTTTTTTATTCAATTCGACGCGAAATATTTGACTCGATTTGTAATTATATAAATTTGATTCGAATAAATTTTGAGTTAAAAATACAACTTTGAATAACTCAAGTAATTTAAAAATTTTAGTAATTGGTGGATTAATTTTCAAGTTCGAGTCGAATCCCTCAACTCTGCCTAATACATATATATATATTATACATATGAAAAAAATAAGAAATAGAGATCCACTGATTGACCTAGTGGCTAAGGATGCTCATATTGCCTCATTTTGTATGAGTTCGAATCTTGATATGAGAATGTAATCTCTCCATTTAATCAAAAAAAGAAGATATATATATGTGTGTGTATCGTATATAATTATAGAAAGTCGTTTAAATTGAGACCAAGTAGTACTATAACATTATAAATGTTTCCAATTAAATTTGAACAGAAACTCGAACAACTTGACTCAAAATTCATAAATACGACTCGACTCAAAAAATATTCAAATAAAATTTGAGTTACAAAATATGAATCGACTAACTCGATATTTTTTTATTTGATTAAATGCTCACCCCTGAATTGAATTGGACTGTGCATGTTCACATTGCATCTTTCTATATTCTGTAAAAGATTGAAAGCATGTGATGCTGAAATCAAGTGGAATGCATACTCAGCTTCTACTAAGTGATGGCAATCAAAATCGAGTCAAGTTGGCCACATTGAGTCCATAAAAGCTGAAAAAATGGGCGGAAAGGGGTCCCTAAGACAAAAGCAAGCTATCAGAAATACCAAAGGAATTCCTATGGCAGTGCCAAATGAGTCATCCTGTTACACCAAATCAAAAATTGACATTGCAGTAAACCTCGAACATGTCCGGTCGTGTCTCGGTTCAGCCTCACGAGGTTTGGTTTTGAGGTCATCGTCATCCAACAACTGTCAAAGAACTGCAGAAAAAAAACATTAAGGGTCTGAGATGGTTCATGTCTTTTTCTTTCCTTTGATTCATACTCCGAACAGCCGATTTTTACGAACAGGATAACGTGTTATTTCAAATTTACAGTACATTGATTCCCACCAATGTGGAACAAGCAAACCATTTAACATCATGAAATCAAACGTTTTCGAGTACAACAGAGAACAACAGCCTTGTACATTTTTAGAACACCGAGCTTCGGTGTTTGATATGAGCTCCATGATAAGCACTGCCATACAGATTTCCACGGCCATTCGAGGACGTAAACCGGTTGCCATTCGCCGAATCAAAACCCGTACCCGATCCATCATTGGGGTGATCCCAATTAAGGCCTGCAGCTTTTGACATACTAGCCAGCTTTTGCTGCAATGCAAGAACATTAGATTGGTTTACCGAAGCCGGCTTACGATCGATCGAAAACGCCGCAGCGCCGGTGATATTGACAACTGTAATGTCATGGATGCTCGGTCTCTTCTTATCTTTCCCGCCTGAAAGCTGCCTCTGATAGTATTTTTGAGCATGGCTTGCAACTTGGGTTGGGGTCTTGGAAACCACAAAGTTCCTTGAGATATTTCTCCAATCCCCTTTACCATACTTTACAAGCCCCATTAGAAACCTCCTTTATATGCCATAATCAAAGCAACCATGGTTAGACATTAAAGAAAAAATTGGTAAATATACATTTTGATACCTAAACTTAGCCTCAAAATTCAATTTGGTACCTAACTTTTTTCAACCATATACTACATCGGTCCAATTAGATACATGAATTTAATTTTTTTGTTCAAAACAATACTTGAACTTAGCTTCATGGTTCAAATTGATTCGAATAAATCATTTATTAATTGAACTTTAAATTCAGATTCAAGTGCTAAAATGTACATACACATTCATCCAACAAAAATTTAACTACAAAATTGACTTGCAAACTAAGAAAACTGATGAAAGTAACCCTAAGCTAAAGTTCAAACTTTTTAACCAGGGATGAACCGAGGAGGTACTAGGGTAGTCGCACCTCTTGAAAATTTTGAATTCTCATATATTTTAAAAAATTTCTTTGTATTTTATAATGATAATCTAATCTCGTACCCTTAAAATTTCAAATTATCATATAATTTTAGCAAGTATAAAAGTACGTACCCTAACATAAAATAATTTGCCCGACTCTGTTTTCAAGATTATAATTAATCACCACCAAAACCCCCCAGAAATTTAAAGTGAATTTTGAACAAGTTTATGAAGAAAAATCACCTGTGTTCTTCTTCAGTCCATGGGACACCTTTCTTCCTTTCATGATCATGGCCTCTAGCACCATTAGTCCTCTTCCTATAACCATCAAGATCATGGCTATCAACCACTTCCGACGTAAAAGGCGAGCCGAGATATCCGGGGATCGGAACTCGGCCGGCCTCGATGTCGGAAACATCTTCTTCCAATTCCCTGTACTGTTTAATCACATCGGAGACAGATTTCCCAGGTATCATCTCTGCAACTTTGATCCATCTATCAGGAACATCTTCACCATAGATGGCTAAAGCATGTTCAAACCTTTTGTTTTCTTCTTTTGTCCAATATGTGTTTTGGCTCTCTTGATTATAATCAAACAAACCAACATTTGCCATGAAAGAAGTTGAAAATAAAGCTTCCATTGTTGACAAATTATGACCAAAAAAGAAGCTTCTTTGGTCAAGAATCAATCTTTTCCCCCCCAAAAGACAAATCTTTTGAAGAATCAAGAGAATTTTGGCAAAGAACAAGACAGGGAAATCTGAGGGTTTTGTTTTTTTTCTTTTGTTGTGTAATGATAAAGCAAGAAGCTGAAACTCTTTGAAGAATAGTAAAACAAGAAAGCTTGAAGACCCAGTTGAGTAAAATAAATGGAGAAAAAGATTGATTCTTTGGATACTTAAAAACTGGTGGAAACAGTGGGAAAATGGGTTTTCTTTGAAAGAGAAGAAACAGAATTTGAGCAAATGGGAAATGTGGAAGAAAATTGAGAAATTGAAGAAAAAATATTGGTTTTTCACTGTTGGATAGTGGATGAGATCAAATAGACATGAATAAGAAAGAAAAATGCATCAATTTTATTTGGTGCCCTTGAATTTTGACCGATTCAAATTGTATATTTAATTTTGGTATATGAGTACCTATAAATTTTTTTATACATATAAAGTTTTAAACTTAAGACCTGCATAAATCATTCCAAGCTACATACCACCTAGTCTAACTCTATTATAAAGAATGCATCAATTAAGTATTTGATAAAATAATTTTATTGTTTTTATAATTATATCTAACTCGATAAGATTAATTTTTATTTATATTATTTAATATATATAAGAAAATACTCGTGATACATACAATTTTTTTTAAAAGTACTTTATTTTTTTCAAATATTTTTGATATCCGATAATTATAAATAATATTTTTGAGTTGAAAGATTAGTCGTGAGTTTGTAAAGTTTTTTTGATAAGTTTGTAAAGTTGTAAAGTTGTGATGATTATCATGAAGAAAGGAAAATTAGAAAAAATGAAAAATGATACAAAAAATGTGGAGTTATCCAACCCCATTTAATTAGACATGAATGTTTGTAAATGGGTTATATTTTTTTATATCATATGTACATAAAGTTGTAATAATTATCCTAAAAGAAACAAAGCATTATAATAAGTATTGAGCTATGCACACCATTCACTTAGATATGATAATACGTCTATACGTGTTATAATTATATAAGTGACATAATTAATATCTCATCTGATTATAGGTATTAATACAATAAAAATTTTAATCAATACTTCCTTTATTCTGATTATTTTGTTACATAAACTGTCATAATTCTTAGCTTAAAGTTAAAAATTAGTATTGCGATTTGAGGCAAATTTAAAACAAACTTTCTTAAAATATTATAATGAATTAGTGTATCGAAAGCGCCTGTAGCTCAGTGGATAGAGCGTCTGTTTCCTAAGCAGAAAGTCGTAGGTTCGACCCCTACCTGGCGCGTTACTTTTATTTTAGAATTTTATTTTTTTCCCTTTCCATTTCATGAAAAATTCTAAATTAATTAAAAGATAATTGCAAAACAAGTAAAAATATTCAGATATGAAGACATTTCCAGTTTCCCAAAGCTTCAGTTTCACCATAAATTTTGATTACAACTCTGATAGCTACATGTACTTGTATATTACTTCCATTACATACACTCAAAACTGTGTGTGTGTGTGTGTATTATATATATGACCCCTCCACCTCACCAATCCTTTGACCATGTGCTGTTTATTATCTGATTCTCCTCTCTACTACCCTCAAACTTTGATTCTTTAAGCTGTCTCGAAACTTCATTTAGCACTTCGGAAGATCGCTTGGAGGCAGTTCGATCGACTCGTTCGGGCCTTCCCCGTTCTCCACCAAGAATGACATCTTAAGTCCCCATGTTGTATGAACTTCCAAATGGCAATGAAAAAACCAGACCCCTAAAATGACAGACAGTAACGTGTGTTGCTTGTTGTTAAAGTAAAGCTTGCTATAGAAGTAATATAGGATGCAATTTCTTTTTCATCAATAAGATTTGATAGTAATTACCTGATTTATCTGCTCTGAATCTGATTGCAGTCCACCCTGCAGTCAGTACACTTACCGTGTTGCGTTTGATTGGATCAACGAGGTTGAATTTCGATGGATCCTTTTCCTGATCGAAGTTTCCGATTCCTCTACCGACTACAAAGAAGTTGGATCCATGAAGATGTATCGGATGGCTTTCGGGTGCTATTATATTGTTCCCTTGGATCACTAGCTGAACTGTTGAATTATAGGCCAGTCTGTTTACCTTGGTACCATTATCTGTTTGTAGGTTGGACGGGGGAGTGCCGGTATAGTTGAAAGGTATTAACGGCTTTCCCGGGAAATCATCGGTGAAAACTCCGTTTATTCCATAGTAATGTGCTTGAAGGAGAGCTGTAGTTGGCATGACGAAAGAGATGTTGTTAATAGATGCTACGGCTCGGCTACCATTGATGCATGTGGCACAACGGTTAATCCCAACACCGATGGTGAAAAATAGCGAGTGGTCGACGGTTAAAGGGACATTGGCTGGATATTCTTTCGAATTAAGGCTTCGAAGTGAATCAGAAAAAATCGATGTCACCGGCGTTGCGTTTACAGAAGGAATGCTGACCAAGGTAGTTGGGGTAAAGGCAAGGGTGTGGTTGTAGCGTAAGTATCCGACTCCGGTCACGTTATCAACTGGGACAATGGTGTCCATGAATGGAGATATGGTTATTAAGTACTTGCCAATGCCCTGATCTGCTTTAAGAAGTGCAGTTGTGGTTTGTCCCGGACCGAGAAATAATGTATCGGTGTTATACGGTTTTGTGTACGCGGCATCAACTTCAACAACAGTCAGATTGTGGTATGCAATCTTGAAGAAGAGTTCATCGTTCACAGCCGAATTTACTACCCGAAGTAAATAGGTCTTTCCGGTTTCGACATGTAAAGTATATGCATCTGCATTCACCAAATGATACAACTCTGTTAAATAATTAACATTGTTCTTATATGCTAGTTTAAGTCCAGTCTTCCGTTGAACAAAATGGTTTTCAACATGCTTTTCCGACTTTCCAATAGAAAGAAATTACGATTTTTACGATTATGATCGAACACGAAACAGGATTATATATAGTCCAAAGCTAATACCATCAACAGAACAGTTAGTAACTGGCCTCGAATGGCCATTAATCGTGTGTGCATCCGATATATTCGGAGGCAAACCGGTTTGCATTGCCTGGTTCACCACGGCTTCAGTATCTGCTTTCCACCATTCCCCTATAAATATCAACATATTAGTCTCATGAACACATTCTGTGCGGGCAAAAACAAGGTTCTAGGTGCCGGAAATTCTGAAACCCACCAAATACGATGACTTTTTCCTTATCGGGTTTCGGAAACGGATAAGGGACACCTTTTTTAGGCAAGATAACAATGGCATCATGCATGGTTGTTCTGAGCCAGGAAATATGTGCATGCCAGAGGAGTGTCCCTCTTTGACCTGTTAATGTAAAGTTATAAACGAAGTTCTGGCCCGGTTGAATCGGACACTGTGTGATATATGCCGGTCCGTCGGACCAACCGGCTCGAAGTTGCCGGACTCCATACCTGCAATATCAAGAAGAAGAAAGGCTCTCAAGCTGCAATTTTAGACTCACTCAAGTTGTATAGGATCTTTGTGACGAACTTGCTTACCAGTGGATTGTCACATTGTATTGAACATGATTCGTGACCCTTACAAGCACGTTGTCGCCCTCTCGAGCATAAAGAGTCGGCCCCGGAAACCTGCCATTGACCGTCACAATGGTCTTGGTGGTGCAGAGCTTTGTTGCGTTTCTCAAGACCACCTGAATCAGATGCAACACAAAAACACAACGCCGGTACGACATAGTTAATAAACACAACATGATACATATAGTTTTCGTGTTTAAGATTTCGATACATTTAGTAGTTCGTGTTGCGTTCATATGTACATGATTGCCATACAGTATTCTACTAAAAGACCACACGACTTTCGGCCCGGCCGGAAACAAATCCGACGTAACCGACTTTACAAACACCATGGAACTAAAGCTACTTACAGCGAAATTGTAATGCCGAATCTTACACTCTACCAATGCAGGGAACATAACAGACATAAACAGCAGTGTCTGAATCCAAGAAGCCATCCTTTTTGCTCCTCTCTGTCTAAATTATGTTCTGTTTTTCTCTTACAACTACTAGGTTTAGAACAAACCAATGTCTGAAAACCACCTTTTATACCTTTTTTTTCAGTAAATCACCATTGATGCAAATGTCATCCTATGTATGAGTAAGTATTTTATCGAGTCAAGTAAAAAAATTTTGAGTTAGTCGAGTTGACGAATCTTATTTTATAACTCAAATTTTATTTCAATTTTTTTCGAGTAGCATTGTTCAAGTTTCTATTCAAATTTATTTGTAAATATTTATATCTTTATGATACTCATTGGTTTCAGTTAAAACGTATTTATGTAACTATATACAATATATATATAGTCTTAGCTATTTATTTATCTTTATCCAACGATTTTAGTTTAAACGTATTTCTATAACCATATGCAATGGTTAATAGATGGTTAAGATTTTTTTTTTTAAGTTTTTCACTTTTTTGATCATTGGATAATTACTTTTATACTATTTTTGGACTGTTCGATGAGGGTAATAAATGGTTAAGATTATTTCCTTATCTCTTTTTTCATATAATAATCTTTATATTTTCTACTGTTAATCTCAACCATTCATTTACCTTCATCCAATAGTCCAAAAAAGGTGTAAAACTTTTAAGTTTTACATAGTGTAAGAGGATCCTCAACTAAAACATATACTAATTACTAAAAAATTTGAGTTATTCGAATCTTATATTATAACTCAAACTATATTTGAATTTTTTTCGAATCGAGTTAAATTTTTCGTGTTGAATCAATTAAAAAAATTTAATTTTCTTGAATTAAGTTTTGCTCCCATCTAATCCTATGTTCTCAAAGGTTGTCATTGTCAACTGACTGATACAATTATGTCTGAAACTTACTTCCTATCTGCAAAACTTACATATCTTGTTTACTCAAACTCTTCCTTCATTACAAATGTTCTTTCAGTTTCTTGTAACTCTCCAACAATTAAGTCCCCAAGTTGTTCACATCTTTAACCATCCATTGCTTTCATATTATTATATATATTTAATATATAACTAAATAAGCATACAATTTAATACTGTTTAATCTTTTAAATGATAGTGACTTTATATTTATGAAAACTTACTTCGAACTAAGAATAGTTATATGGAGTATATTTTTTTGTTTGTATTCAGAGGATCGTATCTTCATATTACGGTTCATAAACTGCCCGTAATCATCTGACCTTCTAGAAGAGAACAAGTGCACATGCACACAAGGATAGGCATAGACCAGGTCGGGTTTTTTTATCAATTCAATTCTAATATGAAAATATAAAGGTTAATTCCACTTGACTCTCAACATGTGACGAATTTTTCACCCGACCTAAATTTTAGGATTAAAATACGTCTCCAACCCAACCCGAAACAAATAATTTTTTAAAATTTTTATTAAAAATAATGAGAGATAATAGGAAAAAATATAAATATGAGTATTTATAATAATTATTGATATCCATAGAGTAATTATCTACATGCACTTTAGTTTTAGGGTTAGGGATTTCGGTTAGGGGTTTTAGTGGACAAATTTTGAATTTATAGAGTGTGGTTAGAATTTAGGGTTTATGGTTAAATTTTAGAATTTATAGGTTAAAACCTAAATCCATAACCATATCACCCTAAAAACTAAACCCTGACCTCTAGACTCTAAATTCTAACCATAAACTCTAAATTATTAAGCCCCTACACTTAAATCCCTATACTATAAACCATAAATCGGGTCCCTAAACCCTAAAACTAAAGCATTTGTAAAAACTTTTCATTTTCACCGCCAGTACATGGTATATTTTCTCTTATCCATATTATCTTCCTTTTTTTAATAGATAAAATTAATGATGTGTTTAAAAATATATAAAAAGAGAAGGATATTATGATAATTATCCTAAAATATATGAAAATTGTACAAATATCTCAGGTTCGATATTTTTACCCTAAATTCAAACCCTTTCCGACCCAACTTTTAATATTTTTCACTCGACCCAATTTTAAAAAAAAAATCCGATCCTATAAAACGAGTCAGGTTGAACCCCGTAAGGTCCGGATCCCATGTCCCTATACGCAGTTATGCACATGTGCATGAAAGCCAAATACGGTGGTGGGTAGTTGTCTATATGTATAAAATGTAAAGGTTTAAATTTGATACACAGACCGTGTAAAATAAATTTTACACAAGCATGCTTATTTCTTATATAAATCAAAATTAAACTTAAACTTTAAAAAACTAAACCCTAAACCTTAAACCTTGAATTCTAGACACTAACCTTAAATTCTAAACCCTACAACCCAAACCCCTAAACTCTAAACTCTAAACTCTAAATTAAATCTCTAACCCCTAAAACTAAAATGTCTGTGTAAACTAAAGTTTACACATATTGTGTATTGAAGTTTTCTCAAAATGTAACGATGTTATAATTCTTTTGTAGTTGAGAAAAGGCTTTCAACATGACGATCATGGCCTGGTCAGCTGTCTAGTTTGAGAAAATTTAAATGATGTTTCTTCTTTGGCTTCATTAGTAAATTGAACCTTGAATTATACCTTAATTTCTAAATTAGTCCTTAAAGTTCTTTTTTCGGGTCCAAAGTGATACCTAAACTATCAATTTGTTCTTAATTTACTCGAAAAGAACTAGCTGATAAGAACATGGCATGTGACATATTCTTATTGAGCATCATGCACTTTAGGGTAAAATGAAAAAAAAATCCAAAAATGATAATTTAAGAATCACTTCTAACCAAAAAATAAATAAATTAAGGACTAATATGAGAATCGAAGTATAGTTCAGTGGGCAATTTACCAATAAAACTTTTTTGGCACTTTGTAGTAACAACTCAACTTCCTGGATTTTGATTTAGTCAAATTTCGCCATCAGTCTCTATACTTTACATAAGTTGTAGATTTAATCTATGTACTCTAATTTGATCAATTTTAATTCCTATATTTTTTACTTTTAAAATTTCAATTGTGACCCAAGCAAAATTCAATGGCAATATGACTAAATCATGGGAACTTAAAATGATCAAATTGGATAATAAGAACTAAACGCACGACTAATGCATGTTACATTAACTAACTACAAAATTTGACTTAACAGATTTAACAACTATTTCTGGGTCAGGACCGAAATTTCAAATTTTAAAAAGTACGAAGAATTAAAATGACTAAATTGGAGTACACTGACTAAATCCATAATTTTCATATAGTACAAAGGCTAATAGAAGAATTTCACCTTTTGATTTCAAACCTCATATTTTTCTTTCTCTTGCAAACCCCACATTTATCTCACTAATAAATTACGGAGACAATATGATTAAATTACGAGACTTAGAATGATCAAATTCAATCGAATTTGACATCTTTCTGCTTAGCAGCTTCAATGGCACCTTGGATCCTGTTGATACATGATTTATAGAGAAACCCTAAATAATCAATGATTCTATCCTCAATTGCACCTTCTAAAGGGTCTATCTCAAATGACCAATTGACAAACGTTGAGCCATCTCCATAATCTGTAAGTTTCAAAGAATTTACAGATCCATCTAATCCCACATTGCTTGCTTCCTTTTTGTAAACATAACTGTGTGATATGAATCCATTTCGACCAGCCTCTCTTTAATCCACGACATTTCCCATTCTTGTTGAGGAAACATGAAGCCCGAGACTAGACGAACGTACCCGGGAACGCCTTCCTCCCAGGCTAGATCCATGCACCGCTCGACCATCGGCATCCATGTGATAATCTTTTGGTTTGTGAAACAACAGTCCAGACTTTGTCCAGAGGCGAATCAACTATCCCGCAGACCGATCCACGCCATTTCCGGTTTCAACGGCCTGCAAACAAGGTTGGAACGTTAATCATGTAATGAGATGAAATCGAAGGGCGAAAAAACATGGTTCGTACCATATCGGTATTGACAAAAATATGTTGTATGTGTGATAGACTGCAATTCTAAAGCTTATAATAGCTCATACTATGCCAATGGTGGGATAAATCCAAGGCTTAACTTCTTTGGAATTTCCATTTTTTGGATTCAGTGGTGTTGTTTCGATAGATCAACACGATAATTATTCGAATACCAGATGTTATTCGATGAAATTTAAACAAAAAATGCAATGAGCCCTTCGATAGATATTAACCGGTTGAGAAATCAAATCTGAAAATTGAAGTTTCATCATAATTCAAGCATTTCATTTCATCCACTATTTCACAACTTCTATATGGGAACATTACTTAAAAGTTTTTGACATGGTTAAGGTACAAGGAAAAGGAAATGTCTGAAAAGGCAAACAAGTGAAACATTGTTTATTTAAGCAGAGGCTCCAACAGGGACCCCTGCACTGAGCCTCGACGATCCGTATAGAGTTTCTTCGAACCGGATGATCTCATTTTTCGAACCGTACGCGACTTGAGTTCTTTCGTCGAGGTTATTGATCACTTTGTCGAGCACCGATTGTTGACCGTCGCTGCTGTAACCACCAGCTTTCTCAATCAAGAACCCCAATGGTGCTACCTCAAACAACAATCTCAGCTTGGCCTTGGCAGATGGTGAGGTCACATTTGTAAATATACCCTTCTCTTTTACAATGATCTGTAGGGAAAAAAGAACAAATATTAAATCATGTAAATTTGAAATAAAAGGGCTTAAAACACAAAATTGGCCCTTGAACTTGATAAGATTGGTCGAATTGGCACCTAAACTTTGTCAAGTTTGATCAGATTGGCCCTGAACTTTTTATAACAACTTATAAATTCAGAGGCCAATTTGACCCCAGAATAAGTTTAAAGGGCAATTTAACCAAACTTATCAAGTTTAGGGGTCAATTTGATCAAACTTGCTAAGTTTAGGACTATTTTGTAGAAGCATGAGATATACCTGGTTGACGTCAGGCACCATTCCACCAGTGTACCTCAATGTGTATTTCTCTCTCACATAATAGTTGATCAACTGTTTCATTAAAAGAGTAAAAGTTACGAAATTATGGACATTTGAAAGCCTGTATTACTCGAATTCGGGTGTGAGTTTCGAGTAAGGTGTGTATCTGACTGAGTATGTTTCATTTTTCTCTCTCGAATTTTTTATGTATTTGGAGAGTCAAATACTTATCCTAATGTCTAAATATGTGACTGACACAAGTATTGAATACGTGTACTTTAAGAAAAATGAAGAGTCGAAAATTTAAAGAGATTCAAACCTTATCATATTCAGGGTTGTCAAATGTGGCTCTCAAATTCCCAGGGGAGAACATTTTTCCTTCACCAATTTCATAAGTGTCCTTCACATGCTGCCATTTTCCTGATAAATGTACCACTGAAAAACATCATTTTCATGATTTCAAAATTTGATGATAAATGTAGCAGCTTACAAGTACCTTCATCAAGGAGGAGGAATTCATGGGTGCCGGGGATGTCCTTAAGTGCGAGAACGTATGTCGTCCGAGGACCGAAAATTCCCATCGCAGCGGCAGCTTGGTCTCGTCCTGTTACACCGGTTAACTTATCACCAGGCCACACCCCGAAGATGGTACCTACGGTGAAGTTCGTATCGACGATGCTAGAGCCGTCGAGCGGATCGAAAGCAACACTGAATCCACCTGTTACATATAGTGATAACTTATAACTACAGATTCAGGTTTACTTGAACCATAAGAAACTGTGAAAGAAAATTGCAGACCTTCAGCAGGGCCTCCCATGTCTTGAAGCTCGGGAACTTCTTCGGAGCACGCGTATTTGCAGAAGTGCGAGTAAGTCAAGGCCTAAACGTTATCGATTACAACCGGAAAAAAAAACCGTTAATCTCTAGAGAATTCCGTCGAACACTTGGATAAAAGATTAATCATTTCGAACCTCGAAAAGAAGCTTGTTGGCAAGCATATCCACAGCAAGCTGTTCATCTCCAAAGGAATTGACACAAGCTGTGCCTCCACATGAAGCTGTCCTCACTTTGAAAGCAATTGTCCTCAATGCTTCTCCCATGCACATCATCAATCGAATCAGTCCCTTATCCTCGGTCGATTTCGTAAGAAACTCTTCCTGCAAAACCAATATTAAAAACAATCCAAAATCGAAACGGACCGATAAGTACACTTAGTATGGTAAACTTACCAGACTGTCTCCAATCTCACATTTTGTCACAAGGGAAGTGTTCTTTGCCTTTGGAACCTTCAATGATGATCTTGGAACAACCCGAAGTGATTCACCGAATAGCGAGCTCGATTTAAGGCTCTACAATACATATAAATGTATATACCACAATGAATCTAGCTGAAATTAACTGCAATACATACATATATATATAATTATGTACCCTTGAGCTGAAGGAAGGAGATATGGATGGAGGGGAGACTAATGCAGTGGAGTGCTTAGAGGAGACACTAGGAAGAACAATCCCACGAGCATAGCATGTGACACCAGTCTCCATTTGGCAAAAAGAAAAGGGTTTTTTTCTTAGAACTTCAAAGAGAAGAAGAAGAAGCTTTTGATTGATTTTAATCTTTGAAAAAACAGAAATCTGGTGCTTGAAATGCTTTGAGAGGCTTGAGTAGGATAGAAGATAAGCGGCTAACGGCATCGCGACACGTGGCGGGGGAAGGGTTAGGCTTTGGTGAAATTAGCATCTCACATTTAATGTGTGGTGGCTAAGGTTCCAATCTTTGTAGGAGATGTGATAAAATGTGTTGCTCAAAGTGGCTAAGGACTTTTGCAACTTGGAAGCCTTTGTTTTAACTGTTTGCATATGTAAGGATGTTAGCATGGAATGGCAAGTGGAGGACCACACAATTTCACCGCCATTGTCTTCATTCATTGTATGTTGTGCCATTTATTTAAAAAAAATCGAGTTTTTCCCCGAGTTTCGAGTTGAGAGAATTCATGAAGTTGAACTCCTTGAGTGGTTTAATTCCCCCTCGATGATTTAGGTTATAGGAGTGGTGTCTGCAGGGGTGGGGGCACTATTGGTGGATCCATATAGTGTATGATTGTGGGCCGGGTTGGTTTTAGATTGGACTAATTGTATTCGGGTCTCCCTTCAAATTATGCAGCACTCGAAGGCATTTCGAATCGGAAACATCACTTTTCCCAGCTTTTCAAGGAGAAAGGAAGCTACAATCATCTGATCAAGTCCGCATCGATTAAGCGCACGGCCGTCACCGTTCCGGAACCTTGATTTTACCATATTCATACTATTTTTTTCATGTTTTTTTCCCTTCTTTCCTTGTGCTTTGTGGTAATGTGGTTGTTTTCTTATGAATGTTTATGAGGGAAAAAACCCCTCAAACTTGTGCTGCTTTTGGCTCATTCATCTGCAGATATGAAATGGTATTTGATTGATGTATATATGTATAAGTATGATTGAGATATGAATTCTCCAAACTGAGTTGTGCCTTTGATATTATGTATGTATGTCATTGCATGTATGCATGTTCAGTATGTTGAGTGTTTTGAGTTTTGACTATTATTGATGGTAAATATATATACCTGGCAAATTTGACCCGACACTCGAGACCCGAACTGATTTATCTGATATGAAACTTGATATCGACCCGAACATGATGATTTGAAACTTAAAATAAACTGAACTAAAATCGACCTAAACCAATTTTCAACCGATCCGAATAGACCCGAACTGATTTTACCCGAACAAAAAGCAACTCGAAATAAAAAAATATTAAAAGATACAAAAAAGATGAGATGTGAATTGCCGCACAATTCACTAAAAAGCCAAATATATTGACTTTATAAAGCCATATATAGGGGTGTAAAAAACTGATCCGACCTAAAAAAGCGATTGAAATCGGCCGATCTCTTATTGACCCGACCCAAAATCAATAGATCCAATATTAATCAACCCGACCCGATTCCAAATCCGAATTGAATATGATCATACCTGAAATAACCTTAACCGAAAATAATCAGACCGAACGACCCGTTTGCCACCTCTACTATTATAGTACTTTTTTATTGGCAAATTATGTGTGATGCATGAATCCATCATATGATGACATGGTCTTCATACATCCATGATTTCCAGCATATAAATAGACTAACATCAACACATTAAACAATAAAAATGGGTAAAATTATGTGGTTTTTTTTTTCATTCTTTCATTATTAATCAATATTAGAAATGTTAATAACAGATAAAACTGTGTAAACTGTACTACAACCTTTTTTTCCCTGAAAGAATAAGAAACATAAAAATGAGAATAGTAGAGACCAAGTCAGTTAATTATTTGAGTTTCCTAATGCTTGACTAGTCCGGCAGCTGTATCCGATAAAGAAGAAAAACCGATTTCCCAGATTTTCCAGGGAAAATTTAATAGAATCTAAGGTGCATAATCCATGTCATCATATGCTACCGCATTGCCGTAACTTTCCTCTTTGAATATTGTTGATGTTCTTTGCGATAAAGGAAACGAAATGTACGACCACGCACATATCGTGTTCCCGGGATGATGGCCTCACTTGCTTCGTTTCTTGGCTTCACTGTAAAGTATGACACCAAAGACTGTGAGAGTATAGCCGAGCATTCCGGTGATAGAGACTGGATTTTTGAAAATTAAAATCGAAACCACCACAGCTACGGCTCCTTTTGCATTTCCTAGAACCTGCAAGAGCAAAAAATCTCAGTATCTCGAAAAGCTTAAAATTATTGCAAGTTTGAATATCGGCAACGGTGATACCAAAATAAAGGAATTTGTGCATGAAATTACTGGGAACGGCTATTCATATGCAAAGTTCATAATCTAGTAAGTCTACTTATGCCAATTTAATTTCTTAGCGCATAAAAGGTTCGCACAATCCATCAGTTTTTTTTTCTTTATAAAAAAATGACACAAAACAAATGTAGCAAATTCCTAAAAGACAAAAAGTTAGGTAAAAGCCGGTCGCAAGTATCACGCATGTCATACCTGCAAAGTGAGGGCGCTGGTGTGTTTCGTGACCAAAAAGTTGGTCAAATTCACGAAGTACGCAAGGGATGAATTGAATATTAGATACCAAACGATCTTGACATCATCTCTGGCAAGGGCCACAGTAATACCAACCACATTTTCTTCCATAATGAGAGCTGCCGGAAGTAGAAATACAACAGCTATGGGAGCCATGTAGAGGAGGAGGTTCATGGAATTCAGCTTCTCGCTAAAATTAAATTACAAGAACTTTTCAGTGCAAGTTTCTAATATAAGAACTTAACATAAATATATAAAACTTATGCCAGTAACCGCAAAGCAGAAGCAAGTGCATAACAATTTGCTCACCCTTCAGAAGAAAGTAAAATTCCTTGTAAAACCGACTTGAGAGCTCTTGCAGCAGTAGCCGAAATGCACATGATGAAACCAAATAGATGGAAACTTGGTTCACCCTATGGCCATGGAAGAAAAATGAACGATAACAATAAGAAAAATGGATTAATTAAATTAAAAAAGTCGATAACAAGAATAATGCAAGGACATTTGAAGGTTTTCAAAATCAAATAGATCTGTAAAAGTCCATACCGCACACTTCTAAGCACAACAAACAAAACATACAATAGGGAAGAGAGGTTGTATATGAGAAGCATTGATGAATCATAAACAAAACGAAGACATATCAGACTTTACGATTTAATCATCCGTTTGAAACCGAGAAAAAGGAAAAAAATAATCCACAAATTGTGATAATTATCATTTAAAAATCCTCCAGAATAAGCTAAAAAAAACTGTGCATTCCTAAAAGTTCCAAATAACAAGATATCTACTTTAAACCTTGCATGTTTCAGCAATTGAATAGAACTTAAAGCAAATACCTCAGATCATAATTCTAAGTTTCTAACTTATACTCATATCCGTATCCGTAACCTTTTCGTAGGGAAACCGTTCAACTACCGATATATTATTTACAACTGTAGAATACTTTGAAGTTTGAACCTTTCATGTCACATTAAAACAATCACATTAGCCTAATTCAAATGGGGGAATTAGCATCAGATTCCCACATTATTTCCTTCTCTATATTATCACTTCGATTTCGAAACATACAACGCCAACGTAATTCAATAAAAATAAAGCAAATCCTCTCCACATTCCATTCAAATTCTCCATAAACACACACAAAATGAGCTAATATTTCCAATAGAATACATAAAGCATAACAAAATTAGAATCTTGAACAAGCTAAAGAAAATCAATTTCCAAATTCCAACCAAATCCTCAATAAATCCCCTAAAAAGCTACCATTTTTAGTACACAAATTTCAACAAAATTAAAGTAAAATTCAATTAAAATCCAATCAAACCAAAAGAATAAAAGCAACCCAGCAACCCATTTTCAATTTCTAACCCCAAAATGAATAAAGCCAGAGATTTTAATTTAAACAATTAAATAAATAAATAACATAAATTAGCCAAAATACATACCCCACTGGCAATGATAACCCCAGTAACAACAGGGATGAGGGTAACATAAGTAAGCCAAGCCTCCCTCTTCAACGTCATCAAGTAAGCGAAAACCGCCGTGAAGAACGGCGTCGTAGCGCCAATGGCCTGGTTAAAACTCACCGGCAGGAACCTTAAGGAGATGTTCCCGAACACCACCGACACACAAAAGACCAAACTCAAGGCCGAGATCTTCAGGAACTGAACCCGAGATCGAATCGTCTGCATGGGGACCATCTTCATCCATGCAATCGCGATGTAGCTCAACAAAGAACAAGCCGTCATATGACACATGGTCAAGAAGATTGGGTATTTGAAGCCGTAATTACTCAGTAAATATTTGTTCAACAACAAGACACCAATGTTGGATGAGTACCAGGCTGTAACTAGCCCGATCGTGAAGAATCTCGAATTGGTTTTCATTTTCTTGGTGTTTTGAGGATTTGGGTATCTTTATTTTGATGGCAAAAAACTGGGTTTTGATAATTAGAAGGGAATTGAAATTATATGAAGGTGGATCTGTGAAATTATAGGGGTTTTTATGTGAAAAAAATGGAATTTTGGGGGAATAATTTGATGAAATTAGCTTCCGAGGATCTAATTCAAGGCTTCAAGTTTCTCATTATGAAATCAAGGTACTGTAAATAGAAGGAAAATTAGAATTTTGACTAAATTTGGGGGGAAAAGATCAGATTTTGAAGAAGACGAAAGGGAAAGAACGTGGATATTTCTCTGCAAATTTTATTGAGAGAATACTAATAAGAATACAAATGACACAAGGATTTTAAAGAACAGAAGGTAAACGCTATAATTAATTAATAATTGTAGGTTATTTTATTTGGTTTATTTAATAAATTGGTACCTGAGATTATTAACTTTTCTCAATGTGGTATATGAATTTTTTCGTCTCAAATAGATACCTATAATAAAATAATAATCTCAAATCGGTACATGTGTTAACTTGACATGGACGGTCCAAGATGATCACGACATTAAGTGCTGTGTGTTGTAATCTAATTGGTTGTTGAAATAACACACATCAACACTAGGTATCGATTTGATTTTTTTTTAAGTTTAGATCTTAATTCGAGAATTTATTCCAAGGTCAGGTATCAATTTAAGCAAACAAAAGTTAAGGTTCCAATTTGTATGATAAACCTTTTCATTTTTTTTATTTTTTTTGTTAATTTTTTGAGGGATTTGCTTGAAAGTTCAATTCTAATAAGTGGGAAATGTGTAACACCCTCGACCCGATGTCACATTTGGGCCTCAAGTCCAACCCGTTATTATAAAATTTTGACCTAGTTTAGCCCAATCCACAATCTATTTTGAAAGTCCATTTAATTACAACCTAATAAAACATAATAAATAATTAAAAACATATACAATGGAGCTCCTTTTAGAATTACATTATAAACCCTTGACTCGATAGTTTGAAAATCCAAATACGATTTACAATATACAATAGGTTCCTACGAATATAAATCCCAAAGACCTAAGTACTATACTCTGAAGAGACGAGGCGCTGGAATCCTTCCCAGATAGTGCTCCTTCAAGAACGTGCCAAACCTAATGATCTGCGAACGGAAACAACGATTCTGAACGCTGAGCTAACAAAGCTCAGTGGATACACCGCCACTCAACCATGCTTCATGCAAATCATAAATAAAGCAATGCAACAAGAATGATATCATGGCAAGATAACAATGGCGCTACCATATCCGCCTAAACACATGGCATTATGAACGTATGATCACGCACGCAGCTCGTACAAGTATCTCATACGTTTACCTAGCACCACACTGATGACACCAACAACATTAAGTGAGGTCCGCGTCTACAAAGCATCGGAATCCTACACTTGAGTGAGGCCCGCGTCCATAAAGCATCGGGATCCTACACTGTGAGTAAGGCCCGCGTCCACATAGCATCGGGATCCTATACTCTGAGCAAGGCCCGCGTCCACAAAGCATCGGGATCCTATACTCAAGGGGATGAGGCCCGCGTCTACATAGCATCGGGATCCTACATCCATGCTCGGGATCTCTTATCAAGCATCTTCGAATGAGGCTCGTGTCCACAAAGTATCGGGATCATACATTCGGGAGTCTTCAAGGTGTTGCAACACACTTAGGGTATCCAAATCCCAGCAACAAGGGATGACTCGACTATCTAGGCGTCCCATCAGTACACAACAAGGACCCTAATAACCATACAGCTCTAGACCTCGACATAAGGGTCTTACCGCACACAGCTCTAACACCTTTACCATAGCCTTATGGTTTTTATCAGTTATTATATCATCCCGTTGAATTATACATTCATTAGCATGTTTATGAAGTACACATTAGTCATTCTCGTCAATTTATCTTATTATCCGACAAGACTCAACCTTATAGGCGCCCTTTTTCCGCACACAACATGGACCTAGATTACCACACAGCATCCACGATCCGCCTAGGATCCCTATGGTTTACCACCTCACATAATTTACCCAACATTTACCTAGTCATTAGCCATTCATTACTCGTACGGGGTTAAAATTTCCATTTCTCAGTTTTAATATTCATTTTACACCTTAACGGGCCCCCAAGGCCCTTTGCCTCGAATTATAACACCCTCAAACGCCACCTCAAAATTATTGGGCAGATTGCCCAGCGAGTATCGGTACTCCCCTCTAAGTAGCGATACTCTCACATGAGTACCGATACTCTAATTAGGTTCGAAAGAACTAGACCCCAAGCCATACCGATACGCTATGTACCGTACTGGTACTTATCATCTGTACTAGGATCACCCTGTATCGATCCACCCCATACTGGTACTCTCACAAACGTGTACTGGTACGCTAAGCCTTTCCTAAGCAAGCAACAGCGCGTACCGATACTCCATTATGAGTACTGATACCCCTACTAGATTCGAAGGAATTTAACCCAATGGAGTACCGATACGTTACGTACCGTACCGGTACTCAAAGCCTTTTCAGGCAATGTAATAGTGCGTACCGATACGCCCCCTTGCGTACCGGTACACAAAGGCGTCTCTGGAATCTTACCTTACAAGGGGTACCGATACACGAGAAAGCATATCGGTACTCCCCTCACAACTCTTCCTCCATTTACACTAAGGCATACTGATACTCTAACCCCAGTACCAGTACGCAATCCCGATTTTCAAACTATGGGTGCGGGTTTCACCTAGAAACCTTATTTAACCCCCATAATTAAACCCCAAATCGATTCTACAAGTTATTATGAAGGTATTAAGTGGGTTTTTACCAATTTTAAGCCTTAACAACATCAAATCCCCATTTTACCATTAAAGGGGTCAACCCAAAGCTTATCAAACCATAAACACCAAAATATGCACAAAGCTTATTTTTATGAGTTGCAGGAAACAATAGGAGTTAGTAGTGTACTAACCTCGAATTAAAGCTAATGAAGAAGCCTTCAAAGATCCATTCCTGTTCTTATTCTTCAAGCCCTCACCAAACACCTTCTTCTACCACAACCAACCATTTTTACCTTGGTTGGTAGATCTCTCAAAGCTGAACAAGCTTCCCTTCTTGCCCCAAACAAGATTCTTACTCAAACTCTCAAAGATTACACATTTTACTTCAACTTGGGTAGGAAGATGGATATGAGAAAGAGGGAGAATACAAGGGGACAAAGGTGACTTCACCCTCCAACTTTTATACAGAAATTAAAGCCCCCTATCAGCTTTCATTGTCTTTAATTATGCTTTTACCCATTTGCCCTTCTTACTTTCACCTTATCCCAACAACAAACCCACAACACAAGCCCAAAAGCTTTTCTTCAAGCCCAACAAGACTCTCAAGGCCCAATATCTCGACCCAAACGCGAAGCCCATGCCTCGGTTTAACCCGATCCTCGAGTTTCGAAACTCGGTTCGTTACAAAATGTATGGTAAAAGGAAAATGAACTTTGACTTGCAAGTTTTTGAGAATTTAAAAAAAATGATTTTTTTGAAGTATCGATGATATTGCGATTTTATATGGAAAGAAAGATAATAGTGATAAATTATCTTTTGACTTTTGTTTGATTAAAATTAAATTCCATTAGAAACTTTTAGTTTTCATATGCATAAATTCATTGGAATCTTCTTTTAAAAAAATAAAATTTATTGAATCTCAAAATAAGTTGAATATATATATATATATACTTCATTATCTTTGTAATTTAATTATTATACGAATCATGTTTTAATACATGAAAAAATAGAATTCAACGAGTGATTTTAGTGAAAAAAATGATGATATTCATCATAGGAGATTCGGATTTATGTGTCTTATCAAAGCGTTTAAAAAAAGTATGAAAAAATATTATCATGTAATCACATCAATATTTTTTTTGATAAATCATAAATCTAATCCTACCTAAAAGGAAGGGGAAAGAGACTCAAGGGGAAGGAAAATGTGCTCATAGTGAGTCCAAAACCTATGACATAAGGAAATATGAGGGAACAAAGATGAACAACTTCACCAACCATTCAAATGAATCACATCAATATACTAAAAAAATAAATGAAATTCCCAATATGTAACACCATATTTTTAATAATTTATTCATTATTATTTCAAATACATTCATAGATTTCATGCTTTCTTTAGTTTAGTTAAGGCAACAATAAATGAGGGAACATACTAACAGTTTTAAGTTTAGTGACCCAATTAAATTAGTATAAATTAATTATCAGTTGATTTATTGAAACAAGAAGTTAAATTCTTTAAACAATATTAGAGATATGAACCATAACGTTAGAAATAAAATAAATTAGATTAAAAATATCGCTCCTAAACCTTTTACATGACTCGATCTACATTAATCACTTAATATGTTAAATATCAATAATTATACCAAAGAAATTGACATAATAAAAAAATACAATAATGACGACCGTCGCTACATATTTAATACTCGCAATAGTTAATAAATGTCACATCCTATTTTTTCATACATTTACTATATAGATTTTCCTTTTTTTATTAATTTAACAATTTGCCTTCATCAATAATAGTAAATAGACCCCAAATAAAAAATAAAAACAACTAATAAATACTAGGTGGAGTGAAAATTAGAGAACATTGTTGAAAAATACAACCATAAGTTTCCATTACATATTATAAAACAAATAGGAAAGTTAACAAAAAAACTAAAAATTATTATTCTATATACTAACGGTTTGAAAACAATATTTTTATAAGCGGAATTATTTAGAGATTTATTGTTTTAATTTAGAGTTTAGAGGTTTAAGTTATAGTGTTTAAAATTTAAGATTCATCAGTAGAATTTAAAATTTAAAATTTTAATTTTAGGTTAAAATTTTAAGATTAAAAATTTAAATTTTAATTTCGACATAAAAATAAGCATATTTGTGTAAATTTTCTTACACTATAATGTATTAAGCATTCACTCAAAAAATAAATATGTTTAACAAATTATCTATATTATTTTTCACCGTTTGATTAACAAACAAAGGTTAAAATATACTCTTTAAGTCCATGTACTTTTCTTATATATAAAATTTTTATTTTTAATAATTTAACCCTCAACTTTTCATATTTGAGTCCAATTTTCAAAAAGTATGAAGAATTTATAACATATTTTAACTAAAAATAAATAGTGGCAGAAAACTCATTCACTTTGAGTTTTCTTTTTGTTCGATTTATTGCGTCCACATGCATGCATTTATGTAAAACGTAATTTACATGAACTTAAAGTATATAGCAATTTAGTTGTAAACTTCTAAAACAAGATTAATTTTAAAATAAAATATACTATTTTTTATAAATAAATATTTTTATATAAACACTCAAATCCGACCCAATGTGGACTAATTTGAATCGAATAATGTAAATGTCCATTAAAGAGACGACCCTCCCAACCCGATTTACTCTATTTTCAACGCCAGAATTCAAACTACTAATTTTACTTCAAAAAAATTAGTGTCATCACGCTAAACTAATAGATTATTGGTATACATTATTTATACAAATAACACACAAAATGAGGCCTACTGATACTGTCATTGAAGTTCCAAAATTTTCTTGAAACACTTCAACTAGAATTGTCCGAAGATCAAACTACCATGCTTGATTTGGTAATAAATCCGAAGGGTATGAAGCAGGCCATGAACAACAGTTTAATGTATCGGTACTAATACGAACAGGTCGAATTCATATTTAATTATTTTAAAGCTAACACATTAATAATATGCAATCTCCAAGAAGTTCAAAACTTGATATTCAGTTCCATAAATAATGGATTGCCCAAAACTTCAAAGTCAAGAAACAAAAATGTCAAAATCCGAGATAGAAGAAATATTTAGACAAAAGCAGAGTTTCATCTACCGTTGTAAAGAGACAAATCAACTGATTGAAAACACACGACATTTTGACGAAGTTTGCGAAAACCTGGTGAAAAGGCGAGAGCCACTTGGGTCGTCAACCGAATGCCGTCAAACATCTAGAAACAACTGCAAGGAAAGAAGAAAATATATAACATTAGAGAGCTTGGACAAATTATTCCAGTTCTACAAAGGAAAATGTTCTTAATTAGTTATCATACTGTTTTCACAAGCGAGAGACCCGTTTTAAACGAAAGCGTAATATCACTAAAATGCGGCATACAAAAGTTCATGGCCTGATACAAAAATCTAAATGTTGATAGATTGTGTCAACCATTGCAGCAATCGGGATCACAAGAACACAACCAGGAAAAAATTAAAATAGCTGGGAAAATTAGTAAAGCTGCTTATGCCATTCCACAAAATGTTAATACCATTGCAGCAATCGGTATCACAAGAACACAACCAGGAAAAAATTAAAATAGCTGGGAAAATTAGTAAAGCTGCTTATGCCATTCCATAAAATGTTAATACCGGGGTCTTAAACTTTTGCAACAAGCGACCAGTTACATTTACCGTATACAAGCCACTAATTGGCACTTGCAAATCAAAATGAACCGAAAAATTAACTAAGAAAGATCATAAACTGGGAAATCAACATTACCTCCTCAAATATTGCTGGGGTACATGAAGACTCTAACTCTATCTCCCTGCAAAGGAACCGAAAGATACATGTAAAGACTCAAAGCACGGTGCACTTAAGCCCATTAATCAACAACGATACAACACATTTACCATAGATTTGGGGGGAAGGTTAGACTTGAACTTAGCACGAACAACACCGCTGCTACCATGAGGCCTAGTTACCTTGCCCCAAATGCAGCGATAGTGTGAGCCATTCTTCTTCACCTTAGCCTTGTAGATATATGCCATTCGCTTGCCAGCATACCAAGCCACTTCCTCCCTGGTGTTAACTCCCTCGATCTGGATCAGTGAAGTGTTCGGGTACTGGTTTGACTTCGACCTAACACCCAACGACACCAAACGAATCATAAGCACCGGTCCAAAATTCAATCACACCCTTTGTTCTCATAATTTCGTTTACAAAAGTAATTAATTTCAATCCCCCAACGGAAAACCTTGAAATTCAACCACACCCTTTGTTCCAAAACACTAATTCCAGCCCAGAAAACAAAGTTCTGCAAACTTATGCAACTAAGTTCTGGTTTCCTTTTAACAGTTTCATTAAAACAGGCTCATTTTACTCAAATATTCACTAAATATTCAACTTCTTGAAGCTATTTCTCTAGTTCCTAAAACAAAGCGGTGCTTCAAATAATACAAAAAGTTTAAAGTTTAATTACCTCTTGTAACCCAAGATGGTTCCTCTTACATAGAGTCTGCAGATAATAAGTTAAAAAGGATGAAAATTAATTAAAACGAAAATGGGAAGCAGTAAGTTAAATCGAAAAATTGAAACACCAGATGCTGAAATTGGGAAATGAAAATGGAAATTAGGGTTTCAAAATGGGTAAATGTGAAGATCAAAACAGACCTGACTCGCTCTCCTTGGCGTCCCTTCACCATTTCTGGAAGCTGAAGCTTGTTTAGTCCTTTGGATTCTGATAAAGGCGGCTGAGAGGCGGAGAACTAAAACCCTAATTATAAGGGCTAAAGATTTGGGGAATTTATATAAGGTGGCTGAAATTGAAGTACGGTAAGCCCAATGAATATATGCATGTGGATTTGGGCCTTAGCATTTCGTTCATTCTTCTTATTCGGATTTTGATATTTGATCTATTAACTGATTAATTTGGATCGAATACTCCAGAGACATATTATGGTGTGATATTTCTAATTTGATTTAAACTTATGATATTACTTCTAGCGTCTCATTCTACTAGATCAACTAGTAATTTATATTCTTATGTAAGCTTTATTATATGAAAAACCCTTTTTTAATACTTATCTACAAAAATGACCCCCAAATCGGCCACGTAAGGTTACCTCGCGTATTGGAAAAAGCGAGCACTGACCTCGCGTTACACGAACAGCGAGGTTCATCCGACGTGGTCGGACTTTTCATACTGCGTAATTTAAAATTATTGGATAAGACCTCGTGTTTTTCATACCGCAAGGTCCCCGAGATATTGATTATATCGTGAAAGAAATTTTCACGGACCTCACGTTCTGCAGAAAGCGAGGTCCTCGTATTCGAGGCTGAAATACAAGGGTGTATAGGCATGTTCGAGGCATTTTATCCTGCCAATAGTCGGATAATTTTGGTAAATTTTAAACTTAGAGACGTAGTATTAGAACTTATCTTCCATTTGAGATTGATATTGGCTCGTACGAAACATTGTAGAATGTTTAAAATAGTATTCAAAATGGTTGGGACGCTAGTTTTTGTCCAAGAATATGAAGTTGTATAGGCATGTTTGAGGCATTTTATCTTGCCATTTGCCCGATAAATTTGGTAATTTTGAACTTTAGAGACGTAGTCTTGGAACTTAACTTTAATTTGAGACTAATATTGGCACGTACGAGACGTTGCACACTGTATAAAAAGTGCGTTGAAAATGGTTTGAGCACTAGTTTTATCATGCAATAATAAGAATTGTACAAGAGCACGTATGGCATAGTTTGTTTGAGTTGTATGACCGTCGAGAGATGTGTCGTTGATGCAGTCCCTGATAAGCTTCATGGATTTCTTCGTACCCAGTTTACATCGTAATTCGATGAGAAGTTCACATCCACAGTCTTGATCCCGACCAAAGATGGCATCTTGTACATGACTCCCCTATACATTATAACCGGTCAATTGTAACCCTTAACATGCTTGCTTTGATGAAGTGGACAGTCAAGGATTTTGAGGTTCCCCCGGTTGCAATTGTTACCCACTTTCATCATCATTTGGAATGGCAGGGGCTTTAACTACGGTTAAATGTTGGGGTATTCACCTTGCCGACACTTTATGAAGATCGCAGATTCCCTGACATTATGATCTGTCATTGATGTAGACAAATGATGCCGAGAGGTGCCATAGTTTGTCTAAGTTATATGGCCGCCGACTGATGTGTCTTTGATCTGTTGCTATTAGTAGCAAAAGTTTAATATTATCTACGAATATGATTCTGATTTTTTATAAGAGATAGCAAATGTCGCCTTATATAGGCAAGCAATATGGATCAAATGGACCTCGCGTTATGCAAAACGCGAGGTCTTCAGAGATTCCTGACGTGGTAGTAGAAGAGCAGGCCAAAGATCTGACATGGCATTGGACCTCGCTATATACAAAGCGTGAGGTCCTTAAAAAATTAATTTTTTTTACTTACATGTTTTTCATATAATAAAAGTCTTGTGAAACGAATAGTAATGACTGTTTGGAACACGCGCTTTGAGAAAATATTATTATAAATACGGTACATAAATTATTATTGGTATATTAATTTTAATATATATATATAGTAAATAAATTAAATTAATTAAAAATAAGAATTAATTAATTATTATATTAATATTTAAAAATTAAAACCCCATGGACCTCGCTTTCTGCAAAGAGCGAGGTCCCTTTAATCCGTTTCTTTCCGTTCTGACTAAAAAGACGCGTCTTTTCAATAGACCTCGCGTTTTGCATATAGCGAGGTCCATTGATACCGCTTACTAACAGGCGCGAGGAGTTCTATAAATAGGGGCCCAGTTTCATATATTTTCATAACAAATATTCTCTTCTGTTCTTCGATTCTCTAGTATTTTTTGATAAAGTCTTCGAAATTTCGATATTATGGCAGGATTATTGAGGTTAGACAACAGACACGTATTCGATTTCTGGCGCTCAAATCCGGAGGTACGATTTTTTTTTAATTCGTTAATTATTGTTTAAAATTGTTAATATTTATTTTATTTGTTTTTTTGTTATTATTACTTAATTATTATTTTAATTAGTTAATTAATTAATTTTAATTTAAGGGGTATGAACGGGCGTTGGTTTGTTTCATCAACCGTACAGGACCACCACATTCGGATATTGTTATGTTTTTATATAGTTTCGGTTTTGGCTATGTTTTCCACCTATTTAACGGTTCGAAGTTAAACCGACCAATGATAAATGCGTTGCTAGAGAGGTGGAGGCCCGAGACACACACATTTCATTTTCCCTACGGTGAGGCTACTATTACTTTACAAGATGTTGCATTTCATCTTGGTTTGCCCGTTGACGGCGAGATTATCACCGGCATTGCGAAGACTGACTGGTCAGGCGTGTGTGAAAATTTGCTTGGGATGAGGCCAGCGCCGGAGGATTTAGATGGTGGAAAATTGAAAATAACTTTCTTGGACAATAATTTGACAAACCTACCCCCGAACGCTGATGAAGTAACAAAGACAGTATAATATTTTATTTATTTATTGTAGTATTTTAAATTATTTTTGCAACGGTTTGCTCGTGCTCATATTTTACGAGTTATTGGAGGGGTGTTGATACCAGATAAATCCCGAAACAAGGTCCATTTGATGTGGTTGCCTCATCTGTTCACTCTTGTGGAGTCAAAAAATAAATGTTGGGGAGGGGCAGTCTTGACATTTCCTTTTCGGGAGTTATGCAGAACCGTCGAGCCAGACAGACGTGCCATTGGGGGTGTCTTTGGCTATTGCAGTCATGGGTATGGTATCAAATGCCTTTTTTAAGCCCGACACCTAGAAACCCAACCCAATTTCAATTCCCACTTGTTCGAAGATAGTAATAAATATTTACTTTCAAATTTTATTTTTGAATATTAGAATAGATAGTTAGTAATGTTTTTTTAATATACTTAGTAATATTTTTGTTTGAATTATAAGTGGTTAGGTAAATTAACACACGTGGGACTACCGACCACGCAACAGGATTATCGATTGTTGATCGATAAAATTGACGGGGTAAATATTTTTATTCGATTACTAATAATTAAATATTTATTTTGTAAATTTTTTGTAACTAATTTTACATATTTTTTGTAGTTCTTGTGGACGCCGTACGAGAATCCTGATATTCAGGCACGCATTTCGCCTGAAATAATGTTGAGCAAGCCAATTTAGATTCTGATGGTCCCGCTCATACACTACGAAATAGTTGAATGGCATGCTGCAAACCGCATTCTACGTCAATTCAACTATATCCAAGGGATTCCGGATGAGCCACCAAATATGGACACATTGCACAGATTAACGCGACAAGGCAAGACTGAAGTCTATTGGGGCAATCATTACATAGTGTGGATGCATCAGTGGATGACCTGTTTTGATAGGCGGCCACATATTTTGGAACGCATTGAGGACCATGACGTTACCTATGACTATATGCCGTGGTACCATCAAAATGGAAAGCCACATATACTATCCCCGGAGGAGCAAGAGCGAGAGATAGACGTGTCTCCCCTAAATTGTCCACCGACGCTGTGTGCCCGGACGCAACGTGGTACCTGTACGGGGGGAAGTGGCTAGAGAAGAAAAACAAAAGCTCTTGGGGCATCATCATCAAGAATAGAGCAGGCACCTCCACAGTCAGCCTATCGACCAAAGACAACGGTGCCAGAACTTACATTCCAGCACTCAACGTTCTCGTCATTTCAGCCAACGGGTAGTAGTCCATCGTTCAATCAAATGGGGAGTCCGTCAGAAGGTTTTTTCACAGACTTATTCGTCCGCTTATGATGGTTCCCCCAGTCTACTATCCGACAGTGCCTTCTGGATCTGTTCCTCTAGTTTATCAATTTCCACCATTCACCCCACAGTTAGGATCTGGTATTGTTGACCAGACACCGCAACAGAACCTATTCTGTATTGGTCCTAGTACGAGTGGTGAGACTCAAAATGTATTTGGGGAAGACGATGATGATGATGACGACGATGATGATGATGATAATGATCGAGGTGGTATTGTTCGAAGGAATCCAGCTTGGGTTCGTAGACCATCGCGGTGCAGTACGGGTGGACATAGGCTGCATTAGGATATTTTTGTTATTTTTTATTTATGTAAAATGACCGCATTTAAATCGAAAAAACTATGTTATATATAAGTTTATAATTACAATTTCTTATTTTTCTATATAGGTTTAGTTTATAATTATAATTTCCTAATTCTTTATTATAAATACTTAACAACTACTTAGCAACCAAAGTAACTTGATAATATTATAGGTTTAATTTATAATTACAATTTCTTATTTTTCATTATAAATACTTAACTACTTAACTTAACAACCTAAATAACCTTAAGAACCTAAGTAACCTTAAAAGTTGTTCCTTCGTTATTTCCTATGCACCATCTTCAAAAAAAATTACATTCAACTTGATGTTCTGATCCCCGACACGAGTGTAGCTTCTAAACATCTTTCGAACGTCTTTATCGTTTGATAAGGGAAGCATGTAATGCTCATCGGGGTCGGGGTCCTGAACGGGTACTTTCGCCAACAAACAAGATATTTACCGTGTAGTTTCCTCGCGAATGTGCGTTGAAATCAAATCATATAATTTTTTTTCTTGATCTTTCTGTTGAATGAGGTGTAAAAATAGGTTTCAGAATGAAATACGGTTGCAGAAAATCTTGCCATCTTTTTGACAAGTTCAATTATAAAAGAATGAGTAGAGCTGAAGTGAATTTGAAGCGGCAGTATTAATATAGAAGATAGACCTCGCGAGTTACAAAAAGCGAGGTTATAAAGAAATCGCGTTTCCAGAAAACGAGGACTTAATGAACTCGCGCTTTACAAATAACGAGGAAGTTTAGGAATCTCAGTCAGAAACTCATTTTATGCAGAACACGAGATTCTTTAATGAATTATATAAATAAATCATTCACTCCGGGTGAACCAGCGTTCTCAAAATATGTCGCGACGCGGAAGCATTACTGCATTGGTATATTATGATGGTGAAATGGTCGTCGACGCATCTCTCGGCGACATTTTTCAGTCCTCAAAAACTGTAACCCTGTAGTTACCGAAAAACTAACGTATAATAAGTTGATGAAGGAAGTGAGGAACAATGTTCTATATGCTCGTAGAAAGAAGCCGGAGTCATTAAAGTATAGACTACCGACGTCGTACGAACCATTAATGTACACAATATACCATATCGTGGATAACAGTGATGTGGAGTTGATGGTGGATGCCCACTTGCAGTATTCAATTGGAGGTCCCCTAGAACTGTTTGCAATATTTTTAGATACCGATGACGCTACTGTATTCCCAAATTAACGTCATGCGCATTTAGATTTTGATCTTACTACCAATATTCAGAGCCTGACAATCAATTTACACCGAGATTTTAACTTATTAATAACTTAGAGTCCATACAACGACTTCGGTGAATCATCGTTTGCTCCACTCAACGACTTCGTTGAATCATTATCTGCTATGCCAAGGCATTCTTGCATAGCACGTTTTGACTTCGACTTGAATCTACCACCGAGTTCTGATTTCGGTGCATCATCATCACAAAACTACATGATGTCACAAGACCATGAAGCATTTCATCCGTTCGATGATTTTACATATAGACGATATTCAACGTATATCTCTAGTACGGAGTACGTTGAACAACCTATGGGCAGACATTCTTATGTTGGTTTTGCTGACTTTGATCTTTCTCTTGGTTTAATATTTCATGAGCGGACTCTTGGGCGTTCTCACGGTCGACGAGCAAGTGGAACATCTATTTTCGTAGCATTCAACGACCCAGACCTATTTCGATTTTTGGGTTTAGAAAATAGTAAGGAATAACCGATAAGAGAGTCAGGCCATGATGGTGACGAGCAAGGCCCTTTCTATGATGAACCAGAAGACCTTGATATGTCCGACGAAGTAGAGGAATACGAAAGATTAGATGATTTAGTTGAAGGCAATGAAGAACATACCCAGTCTACCAACATTCCACATACTGCCAACGTTCAACATTCTATCAACTCGGTTTCTATTTACTAGCCACCATCACACTACACGACGATTAATATTGAAGCCTTCAACATTCCAAAATTTCTGTAATTACCAGAACTTGAACAGTACAACCGGTGTACTGATGGTGAACTCAGTATTGGGATGAGCTTTTTCACAAAAAAACTCGCTGTGACTGCCATAAAAAACTACAACATACGCAACTCTGTTATGACAACTGTGAAGAAGACTCAACCGGATTACTACATTGCAGAATGTGCCTACAAGATGTAAGAGTATAATTGGAGGGTTCGTGTATCGTGCCTGAAGAAGCAAAACCGGCTATGGCAGATCACAAGACTCGAGGGGCCTCATACATGCACCGTAAACAGACTAAGTCAGGATCATCCGAACTTGGATGTGCACGTGCTCTGCAACACCTTCATTCCACTAGTCAAGGCAAATCCGCGTGTAACGGTTGCCACGTGTATCTCTACAGCCAAATCTCAGTACGGATACATAGTTGAGTACCAGAAAGCCTGGTACGCAAGGTGGAGGGCCATACAGAAATTGTATGGCCAGTAGGAGCAATCGTATAAAGAATTGCGTTCGTGGCTAAAATTGATACAAAAACACATACCGGGAACGGTTGTGAAGCTAAAAATTGTACGGGTGTACCAAAATGATCGTGTCGTACGAGCAATTTGTCAATTTCACCGTCTATTTTGGATATTTCCGTAGTGTATTAATGCATTCAAATATTGCAAACCGATGGTTTAGATCGACGGTACTTGGTTGTATAAAAAATACACACAAACTTTATTACTGGCGGTTGCGCAAGACGACAACAGAAAAACCGTTCCCATCGCCTTCACAATAGTCGAAAATGAGGATCTTGACTCATGGTTATTCTTCCTTACGAGCTTATGAAGATATATGTTATCTCATGTTATGCGTGAAAAAGAAGAAGGGTTAGGGGGTTTAGTTTAGGGTTTAGAGTTTAGGGGTTTTGGTTGTAGGGTTTAGAATTTAAGGTTAGTATTTAGAATTTATGTTTTAGGGTTTAGGGTTTGGGGTTTAGTTTTTAGGGTTTAGGTTTAATTTTGATTTATAATAGAAATAGGCAGGCCTGTGTAAAATTACACAGCCTGTGTATCAAATTTAAACCAAAAAATACCTTTTTAATATTTTAATAGAAAAGTGTCATTATAAAAATGAAAAGAATGTTTATATTGTATATGTTATCTTGAAGATGGTAGAATTATACCCTTTTATTAAAAGTGAACGCATTATTTAAAATTAGGGCGTAAATTTTTAAAAATTTATATTATAAATTTAAGGATGTAAAACTATAGAGTTTAAAAAATGCAAATTTAAATTATTAATAGAAAATATAAAAAATATTTAAATTATATGAAAATTTAAAATTTTAGAATGTGCGACCGTATCTAATAGCCTTTTTCGGTCCATCTCTAGTTCTTATAATTATAAGGAAATTAATTTTGTACATGTATTTGGTTGATAGCCATGATGACTAACTATCCTATAATTAAATTCATTAGGTTCGAGAAGCATGTTTGCACGAAATATATTTATTTTCAATGGACTAAAAGTAAATAATATATACTATCATATAATCACACTAAAATATTAAAAAAATTATCCTATAATTAATCGTGAATTGTGATGTATGACTATTTAACTTCCTTTAAACTATGTGGTTGGACATTCGTATCCGTTCATGAAATGAAATATATTTCATGATCAATCACTTAGTTAAAAAAAACATTTGAAATAAAAGAAATTAATCATTATTATAATCGGTTCAAAGATTAAGAGCTATGTTGATAAGTGTTGTTGGAGGAAAATTGATGATTAATTTTAAACGGCTGATATCGTCCCTTGTCATAAACTGTTCAGTTGGCTGTAATAATTGTTTCAATGTCTTGCTTTGAACACGACATCAATAGCACTTTCTCGAGTTTTGCTTTGTTGATGGACTGGAACACGACCCTCGTTTCATTTCTGGGGGGAAATGAATAAAGTTTTGAATATTTTTGACATGAATGAATGAACATGTGACATATACAGCGACAAATGTATGTATACTTTGTTGTTTAATTGTCGATATTTAACTCGTTTATTGATCAATCTAGATCATGTATTATAAAGGTTTGTTATGTGGATAATCGTCCCAACCTAATATGTTCTATTCACACGGCAAGACTTAAACCTCGAAACTTGTTTAAGGGATTTATTGTCTCATTCCACTAGACCAACTAGTTGTTGGCAATGAATGTATACTTTTGACTGTGTTAAATATGTAGGATAAAATTGAAAAAATATAATTATATTTAAAATATTAAACTAAATTATAAAAATTATAAAGTAATTAGGGCCAACTTCAGTTTAAATAAAGATTTTTAGGATTAAATTAAACAAAAATATAATTATATTTAAAATGTTGGACTAAATTTTAAAAATTATAAGGAAATAAGGGTATATTTCGGGTTAAATATTGATTTTTAAGACTAAACTAAGCAAAAATATCATCATATTAAAAACATTGGATTAAATTAAAAGGATTAGAAAGAAATCAGGGTTAATTTCAGGTTGAATAAAGATTTTTATGATTAAATTGAACAAAAATATCATCATATTTAAAATATTAGACTAAATTAATTTTTTTGAAAGAAATCAAGGTTAATTTTGGGTTAAATAAAGATTTTTAGCACTAAATTGAACAAAAATATAATTATATTAAAAATATTAGACTAAATTATAAAAATTAGAAAAAAATGGGGTTAATTTTGGTTAAACAATGATTTTTGGACTAAATTGAACAAAATATGATTATATTTAAAATATTGGACTAAATTATAAAAACTATAAAGAAATAGAGGTTCATTTCGGTTAAATATAGATTTTTAAGACTAAATTGAATAAAATTATAATTATATTTAAAATATTGGGCTAAATTATAAAAATTATAAAGTAATTAGGGCCAACTTCGGTTTAAATAAAGATTTTTAGGAGTAAATTGAACAAAAATAAAAAATTTGATAGACTTAACATGCAATTTATCCCTTTTATTAAGGTCAGCTGATTTTTTTTATTAGTGACACATGACACGTTCTGATTAGTCCATAAATTCTTTAATAAAAATTAAATGCAAAGACAACCGAGGTCACGAATTATAATTTAGGGGCAAAACGTTCTAATTTTTTTAAAAAAAAACTAACTTGGTAAGAAGTGTATTCTTTATGAGCCATTGTTGATTAATATTTAAAAAATATAAAATGATTTATTTCACCTTTATCGTGGGCGTGACAAAAATTTAGTAGTAATAATAATAACAATTATTTGATGTATTATTATTATTATAGATTAACATATTATTTATAAAAAATTTGATTGGGTTAGAGGGATGAAACTATATCGGGATAGAGAGGGGCAATTACACCTCACCCCTAACGCTTCACCCCTAATTTTTTTATCTTTATCTTCTTATATAATTTTTTTAAAAAATTAATATATTTATAAATTTATCTCTTATTTTTAAATATTTATAGTTTGCCATCTAACTCTAAATAATGTCTTCGTCCTTATGGGTTAGAGTCTTGAGTTAACCCCTCATTTGTTCAGTTGTGATATTATTAAAATACCCTAATTTTAAAAATAAAATTAATATTATAATAATAATATTTTAAATCATTAATTGTGTTCATGTTGAGTTGACTTCTAACACCAACACAATCATTCATTTTATATGTAGTATAGATGATAAAAAATTTGGTTAAATCATTAGCTCTTTTTGTATAAACCACAAGCATACTCGTTTGTTTTAATATCTAAGACTTAATTTGAGTAAGTACATTTAGTCGATTAATTAAATTATTATTTTTTATTATATTTTCTTAAGTTATAGAGTTCTAGATCAACTATGAGTGTTTATTTCTTTATCTAGAGTATTTTCTTCCTCTCCTATTTAAGTAAGATTAAAATTAGAATTAGTATTTATTAAAAAATATCTAAGACTTGATCTACTTAAACAATATTTTTTTTTGTTATCCTCCTAGTTTCCTAGGAATTTTTCCTAACAAAACTGGACCGATTTATGTCGTAAATCTCGTTTTGATAGGTGAATATTCTAGCGAGAATTTTTTTGCTTACACAAAATCTCGAGTTTAAGATTTATTTAAAGAATATCAAGATATTTATCACTTGGATTATTCTTATTGGTTAAATGATATTAATATTATAATTGTTATAGGCTAATCTGATTTAACTGGTTTAAAGTCGGGTGGTCAGGATTAAAACCAATTTCCTCTATACTCTGGTCCAACCAAATTTGGGCAAGTGCAAGAAAATTGAAATTTGTTAAGACCGTGATCTGCCTTGACCTGACTCGTGGACACATTGGTATTTACATAGATGGATGAGTAAAATTGTACTTGGCTCGAATTTTTTTTTTTTTGACTTGGTGAAAAAATTTGACCTGACTAAAAAAGCTCAACTAAAGTTTAAATTACTAAATGAAATTTTAAATAACTTGAAATTTTTAAAAATTTTAAATAATTAATGGATAAGTTTTTAATTTCGAGTCGATCTCATCTACTTTGTGCGATATATATATCATATATAAAAAATAAGAAGTAATATATATGTATATTGTTTACGGACAAAAAAGTTGTTTAAATTGAATCAATTAGTTATATAATATTATAAATGTTTACGATTAAATTTGAACAAAAAATTGACAACTCGAATTCAAATAGAAAATTTTCAATAAAATTTATATTATAAAATATGTTTTGTAAACTCCACTCATTTAAATTTTTTTTACTTGACTTGATCGAATGCTCACCCTTAGTTGCATAAGAAACATGGTTTTCAGATTTGTTTTTGTTGATTAGGCCCAGTGGGTCATATAATTTACGAATAAATACATTTGGGCTAGTGGTAAATACAACAGGCCTAATTATTTAACTTCCAGTTTAGTCCATAGGCCAATTGCCCAAATTTCAAACTAATCCCCCCAAGATTAAGGGTAAAAACGTAATTGTCCAAGCACAAGTCTACTTTATTAAACTTTATACGACGAAAAAACTGAAGGCGGTTTCTTATGCGGTGTGGCCCTCCAAAATAACTGAAGCCCAGACTACCCAAACTACCCCAAAAATGGGTAGATTTTTACAGCAAAAACCTCATTACCGAACACACGAAGTTCAAGAGTTAGAACGTCATTGGCCACCAACAAAATGGTCCCACTTAAACAGTAGTCAACCCAACTAAAGAAACGACACCGGGATAATAACAAATCTCACCGTTTTGAAGCGGGAAAATAAGGGATAAAACGGTCATTTGTCAATAAGAACACTGAAAAATAATCCCTTTAATAATAAAAAAATCGATATATTTTTTTGCAGTTGGGCAGGTAGGTAACAATAAAGATGGAGGATGAACGAGGGAGCAACCGCCAGGACTCGCCGGCGGCGGGGGGCAGTGGTTCCGGAAGTGGCGGAGACGAGTTGGAGCTTATTGCGGCTGATTCGGAGCATGTTGGCGGCGATGGCGGTGGTGGTGATGTAATGCTAGAGTGAAAGGACCGTGGTCGCCGGAGGAAGACGCGGTGTTGAGTCGGCTCGTGGAGAAGTTCGGGGCGAGGAATTGGAGTTTGATCGCTCGAGGAATTCCGGGTCGGTCGGGGAAATTGTGTCGGCTTCGTTGGTGTAACCAGCTCGACCCTTGCCTCAAGCGCAAGGCTTTTACTGGTAATTGTTTTTCTTCCTTTAAACGAGGATTTGAGTGTTTTTCATTTAGATTTTTTGTTGTTCTAGAATGGGTAGTTTGTTGTTTTCCGTTTCTCTGTTGGTCTGAATGTGGGAAGTCAAGTCAATGGGTGTTTTGTTTTCATTGTTTGCTTGAATTATATAGTGAAAAAAGATTGTGCTTTTCTTCTTGTTTTACATTTGGATTAATTTTGAGTGTTTGATAATGTCTGTTTTTTAGTTGGTTTTGACAAATGCTGCAACTATTCGATGTTTTGTTCAAGTTGGCTTTTGTTTCCTAATGCTCTAAATTTAGTACTCTGTTTGTTACATTGTATTGCAAAGCTTGTATCTTTGTTTAGTAGAAGTAAAAGTAAGTTCTAGAGTGTGATTACCTATCGGTTCATAGTGGAAATCGGTGTCTTGTTGACAAGAATTAGTTCTGGAAATTGTTGTCTTATTGACAATGTCAATGCCTACTATGGAGAACATGATTGTTGTTCTTGTCTTGTTTTTGTTGTTTGGAAAAGTCATTTGTTTTCGACTGCCATTCCGTCACTTCTCATGCGTAATGTATGTATCGTTTGGTGCCATTGGAAGTGAGTTGAAGCTGAAATGATCACTCACATCCGCGATCTCGCAATAGAATGTTCATGGTTATTGAGTATAATGTGAGCATTTAAGAAATAAGTGTCATTTTGTTTGTTATTATTTCCGGATGGCAGAGAGTGGAGACCAATTCAGAATGCCGGTTCATTCTATTTGTAATTCTATTCGCTTTGTGTACTTAGAACAATGCATCTTTACCTAGTTGATCTTAGCACTGGAGTTCTACGGTTGTAAGTGTAAAGCATCACCTAGAGAAAAATATTTAACAGTGGGGTTGGGGTTTTTTTGCGTGACTGATGAACTTTAGGAGAACTCTCCGTGATTCCAATGTCGGATTATTGAATCTGTTTCTTGGCTGAGTCGTATTATTAATGTTTGTTGTTGAGTAAGATGTATGAAGCTTTAAATTTCAAACAATGATATGCAAATCTTTTGATGGGAGGGTGGTGTCTCTCTTTTTCTTTTTCTTTTTTTTTTCTTTTCAACTCGTGATGAATCCAAGTTGAGTTTGTTTTCGAGGTGAGTCGGAGGCTTCGATTTTGTTTTTCGTTGTGTTGATGATAAAAGATGCCGAACGAATGAATATTTACTTGTATGGGAACTCACGGGCAAAATCTATTATGTGAACCTCTGCAGATGAAGAGGACCGTATAATAATTTCAGCTCAGCGATCCACGGCAACAAATGGGCGTCAATAGCAAAACTCTTGCCAGGTAGAACTGATAATGCAATTAAGAACCATTGGAATTCTACCTTAAGATGCCGATGCATGGAACTGGGTAGGTTTAAACCCGGGCCGTCTGACACGATGGAAGATGGCAGCCTTGAAAGAACAAAAGCTTCCTCGGAGGAAACGCTGTCTGTTGGAGATATAAACCACTTCAGGCCTCAAGAAGGACGAGATTTGATGATGGATGGTAGACCGAACTTTCAAGAAGACAAACCACCGATACAAGAGGATCAAACTGCTGTCCTGTTGCCCGTATTAGTGCATTCAGTCGTTATAGTGCTCCTAGCAATTCTAAAACAGAATCCGGAATGAGAAATAGAATCCCAATGCAAGGGCCTCTAGCTCAGTCATCCAGGCCAGACTGGGGAGTCGGGAAAATCCTAGAACATCTTCGCTGTGAACCGGTCATTCCTTCGCGATGTGGATTTGGCTGCTGCTCAACTCCTTGTGGGGGTCATTCTCAGAGGTCATTGTTGGGTCCGGAGTTCGTAGACTATGAGGAGCCCCCCGTTTTCTCAAGTAGCGAACTAATCTCCATAGCAACCGATTTAAACAATATTGCATGGATAAGGAGCTACTCCTAGCATGCAAATAGGGATATCTATGTGCTTCAACGACGGACAGAGCAAGTTAACAGGCATGTCGATGGAAGTTCTGCCAACGCAGGTGATGTCTAAACAAACGCATGCAGTGCGATCTGAAGTGGAGGGTTTGAGCTAAAGAGTGATCATATCGTACTTAGATTTTTTAATGTTTTTTTCATATCGGAGGGTTAGGGTAAAGAATGATATGTTGTTTCAGTTGTGTTTTTAATTACTCAAAACTCCATATTTGATCTTGTGACAAATGAGCCGTGGCTCGGTACAAAAGAAGGAAAGCTTAAACTTCGAACAAGAACAAAGCCCCAAAGAGCGGAGTATAGAACGCGAGAGCCAAATTTCCTACTAGCATGAGCAAAAGCCTAAATGCTAGTAAAAGTCCGAGTCAGAGTAGCGCAGAAGATCAACTTGGTCTAGGTCCCATCGCCTGTAAATTGGAGCATCAGGATGCCAATATCGGCTGGCTGCTGACATATCATCGATGCGTAGAACCCTTCATTGTAGTCCTAGCTTTGATGGCAATGGAACCAATGCATAAGGAAATTCAAGAAGATAACATCAAAAGACTAGAATCGTTATGGACTCGACGAAGTTGAATCGACTCGGATTCAAGAGAAAAAACACCATTTCGAATTCGAAGTAAACACGAGTCCGTAACAACTTGAGAAACCAAAATTTAATATTCCAACAAAGCTTCAAATGGCATTGTTATTCGTTCCAAGTAGCATGGTCGAGTTCAATCACTATTACGGTGGATATTTGAGTTTTTTTTTCGATAAAAAGAAAGTTGTTACCAGTGGATTGATCTGAATTGTGACGGGGTCTCTTTCACTGTTTGCTTTAGTGAATTACAATAATGCGTGGTGTTGGCAGGCCGTGTCTGGCGCTGCTTTGTGAAAAAGAGTAGTAGTAAGGGCGAGCATCAATTCACCTATCCAAACTGTCATTATTTTGTCAGAATCATTTCAGTTAAAGTTGACATGTTTTTGGTTCATCAGACAATGAATTCCCAACCATTCCATTTATACCCATTTTTATCTAACCATCCCTCAAAATTTTAATTACTTCCTTACACATTTAACTTCTTCTAAATTTTATTGGTCGTCTTAGTTAATTTAGACTGATCGCATTCTCGCACACCTAATTTAGGTGAGTGAGTATTTTAACGAAATTTTTTACAAACACAATGTCTCGATTTCGAGACTTACTTAAACAATACTAAGTTGTTTATTACTTGGGCTAATCCCATTGTTATCAACTTTTCTAAGTTGATCCTTGAAATATCAGTATTGTATCTATTAAGGACGAAACCAGTGTGGCAAATAAAGGCATAGACATCCATCGATAAAATGGTGCAAAACGTGTTTTGAGCCCCCTTCTAAATTTGATATTTTGATTTAGTTCTTTTAGCATAAAAAGTTTCAACTTTGCCCCCTCCCTATTGTTTTAGTCGTTAAATAAGTGAAATTAACACTTTCTTGTCGTATGTTCAAACTTTATTTCTTACCCAACTGTTTTAGTGATTAAGTTAATTAAATTTTTATTACAAACACAATGACATGTCGTTAAAATTAAAATATATCATGTTTTTGAATAATAAAATATAACATATTTTGAACAATAAAAATATGATACGTTGTAGTAACAATTTTAGTTCTCAAAATTTATACAATGCATCTTATCAATTTAGTCTAATTAAAAAATAATTCAACAAATTTAATCTTTCATATTTAAAAACTTCGATACTAACACACGCTCCAAGCATTTGTTGTACTTTACGCTATTAGCCATTAACTTGATAACTGTCTACCGACAAATATAAAAACTCGACATGCACAATCACTTTATTACTGGACAATTATTAGATTAATGTCCTCGGCTTATAACAACATTTTATATTTTATAAACCATTATCAGATGATACACTTCTAGTAATTTCTAAATGTTACATGTAACCATTATTGTCGGTTTATATCTTCCCTCCATTGAACTTTCTGTATTTTATTGAGATAAGAGAAGAATCTTCTAATTTAACCAACTTTACTAAAGATATCTGACTCATAACATGTCTTAAAAAAATAACCTAAACCAATTTCATGGAATAAACCAAAGAAATTGACCTCGACATTATAAACACAGATATCGAGAAATAGAACGGCTAAATCCATACATATTATACAATACAAGGACTTTTCGTAATATTTGACCATAGTTTTCTTTTTTGGTAAAATTCTCAAATTGTCATTGAACTATGATAAAATATTAATTTTGGTCATCCAACTTTCAGGCGTTAAAAGATAATCATTAAAATTTATTTTTTGTTACAAAATGGTCATTGAACAGTTAACTGACGTTAAGGAGTGATGATTAATTTTTTTATATAGTAAAGCATTTAGCCAACTATATTTACACATTCAATCAATTTAGTATTCGTTCAAAAAATTTCAATAAATTTAATCTTCATTATTTATACATTTTTATCAATTTGGTCCACTTTTTAATTAATTTAATAATGGAATAAAAATATTAAATTATTTATAATTTAAAACGAAACTAAATTGATAGAATGTGTAAATAATGCGCTAAATTTTTTGATTTTTTTTAAATAGGACTAAATTAATTGAATGTGTAAATGAATACTAAATGTGTTATCATAAAAATTTTCTTAACTGTCACACCCCCTCCTATCGACAATTAGCAACTCAGTTACCATTTTGTACCAAAAATCAAAATTTAATAATCATTTTGTAACATTGAAAGTTGTGTGATCAAAATAAACATTTTATCGTAGTTAAGTGGCCATTTATAAACTTTACCCTTCATTTTTTCTCTCTACAAATCTATGTATAATTGTATATTTGTACATGAGATTTTTTTTGTAATCCATGTTTCTCTCTCTCTTTCACTTCTATTGTTCTGAACTGACAGACAAAGAGAGAGAAAAGAGGAACAACAACACTTACCACCACTCTTTAAACAAGCTTTAGTTTCGGCTGATGTTCCATTGACTTCATGTTAGAGAGAGTCAATGTGTAGTTAAGCTTAAGTTCAAGAGGGATTTGTCTTGCTTGTTGTCGGAAATTTGATGACTTTTCTGTGTTTAGCAACAATTACATGAAGATTCGGAATCTGGGTCTCGATAAAAATGGAAGCTTTACCAAAACAACCACCCCAAGGAGTAGCCATTGATGTTGTTGATGAAGAACAAGAAAGAAACCAGACAGGTAATGGTGAACTAGAAGACAGCCGGTGTTCTTTGTCTTCTTCAACTGAGATCATCAAGGAAAGGGAAGCTTGTTCAATGTCGGGAGATCTTGAGTCTGGTTTGGTCGAACCCGAGCCACATTTGGGCAAAGAAGTGGAGAGAGATTGCAGGATTTGCCATCTTGTTTTGGACACGACCGACCATGAATCTGGTTTTCCTATTGAGTTGGGTTGTTCTTGCAAGGATGATCTGGCTGCTGCTCATAAACACTGTGCTGAAGCTTGGTTCAAGATCAAAGGAAACAGGTGAAGTAAAGTAAACTAAATTTCCTTCTGACATTTACCATTTTTGTCTGGTTTTTGTTGCTTGAATCATAGTGATTTAGGGGAACTGAAATGTTGCTTGAAACTTGAGATTGAAAAAGTGGTCAAACAATGGTGGATCCATGTTCCTTTTTTAAGGTTATTTTGGTGCTGATTCTTTGGTGTTGTCATCCTTGTTTGATTTTTGTGTCTTTTGGTTTGTTCTGTAAGAAAAAAATGGTGAGATATTTTTGTTGTTAATGCTATGATAAAGAATAATAATTATCTCTTTGCTTTGTTAGTGGAATCAAATGTTAAATATTGATGCTTTATTTTTAGTTTTAGCTCTGGGAATCATTCTTTTTCTTACTCGAATTTAGGTTCGAATATCGGATCCGGGTTTTCTTTAATCATATCCCCATACCTTGTCCGTGTCGAAACAAAATGAAGAGTCGGAACATCGTTGATAAATTGTAAATCGACATTAAATAGGGTCTAATTCAATTGATTCGTATAATCATCCGGGATCGGATTTCGATTTTTTTGGGATGTCTGGAACATAAGTGTTCTAATATGTTGTCTTGTCAAGATAGAGGAACCGAAGAAAGTGGGTTTATGTTCAATGGTGTAATAATCAAATTAAGAAAGGTTTTAGCTTGGATTATATGGCATTGCTTTGCGCTTTTATGACGTGCTTATTGATAAATGCTGTTTGTACTATGACAATGAAGAATTTACATTTTGCATGAAATATCCATATCCGACACTCTTGTTTGATGCATATCCGAATCTAAGTAAAAAAACATATGACCCTCCGAATACATGAAAAAGATAGAAAGAACGATCTTCACCGAGTCCGAGCTGCTGCTTTTGTGAATTATGACTCTTAGCATGTTGGTTACCTTAGCGCTTTTGCCCGACTTTTCATTTTTCTTAAAGTAGTCGTGTTTGATACATCCTATTCATGTTCCGACATAGCAGGTAAGGTATTTCGATGTACGAAAAATCGAGTTATTCAAGGGTGTATCCATGTTCCTATGTGAACAATCTGTATCTTAAATGCTGCACTGATCCATTTGTATAGCTACAATAATTTTCCTTCTGATTTCTTAATCTCAGAACTTGCGAGATCTGCGGATCAACCGCTCGGAATGTTGTTGCTGCTGCAATTGATACAGACACGTCCGAGCTGTGGAACGAAGCGAACGATTCCACAGCAGCAGCAGCAACGGCTCCTGCTACCATTCATGCTGCGGAAACCCAAAACTTCTGGCAAGGCCATCGGTTTCTAAATTTCCTGCTAGCATGTATGGTTTTCGCCTTTGTAATCTCTTGGCTCTTCCACTTCAACGTACCATCTTGAAAGTACCCATATCCAAGCTTTCGGCACTCGTTTTGGCTACAAGCCTCTCGATTTACGATCGCGTCCCACTTCGCGTCCTTGGGATGGTTAAATCCGTAAGCATGATGTTTATATTATTAGTATGGTGGGGCTTGAGCAACATGTGTAATTTATGTTTTGCTGGGTTTAAATTCACACAACAATCAGTGTTAATGAAACTCTCTGTTCTTAAATGTTTTATTACGCTTTAATTCTATTTTGGTCGCTTGCTGTTAATTTCGAGAAAAGCTTTTACCATATATTGTAGCAAACTTGGTATTTTCATATGCTGATAGCTAAAAAATATATAATTTTGCAGTAACAATATTTACAGATAAATTGTCGAATTCAAAACAAATCGGCATCATCCGAGGAGGATTCGTTGTCACATTCATCGACATCAATGGCAACAATTTTGGAACCATTAACCCTATTAGGTTGATCATTTCTGACCCTTAACGGCAACCTTACGTTGCTCAAGACGATCCCGAACCCTTCCTCTTCTTTCTTCAAATCACCAGGAGGCAAAAAGAAATCCATCGACAACCCTTTGATGTTAAAGTCCACTTCTTCGATCGTCCAGACCTCTTCCATCCTCGTCCTCAAATGACTCTCGGAGTTCTTCCCGAACCGAAACAACGAGACACGAGTATTGCCTGCATGTGCGATGTTGACACCGTCTACGGTTCTGTAATCTTGGATTGAGGATTTCATTGTTGTTTCCCAGAAGAAGCCATCAGATCCGGGGGACTTGATACATAGTAGATGGGAGTCTTCGAGTTGGATTAAGAGGCCGGTTCTTTGGCTGAAGCAACCCCAGACCGTGTGACGTATGATCTCTACATTGCTGCTGCTTCTAGCTCTCAGCGTTGAAGGCTCAGCCTCTAGTTTTAGGATGAAACAATCTTCTTCGTTGATCGTTCTTTCGCCGACGCAGACCGAATTCGTGAACGAATTTGCCGTCGATCTCGGATCAAGACCCTGACAAGTTGAATAAAATGTTCATTAGCAAACAAAACAAATAATAATGTATCCGACACGAGTATAATTATTCCTATTTTGACCCCATAGGAATATTGAAATGGAAAATGTAGATAGTTTTTTGTTACAGGAATGGACCGCAGGGTGGCGACCCTACTTGGCGTGTTGAGCCAACCTACTGGGCCATAAAACCACGTTCAAGTGGATCAGATTGTAAATAGATGGTCAAAAGTTTATTAATAATTGTTCAAATGAAATCTTGGCCAAGTACTGTAAAGTAAAATAGATTCAATATTCTGTATTCATATCATATTCATATTATTTCAGAGTCAAATCATATTAATTACTCAAAACGAAATATTAAAGTATCACTCGAGAAAAGGTCCTCTCAATGTTCTGACTCCCACATCAAATATGAATTGAATTATCTCATGACGTTCTAAACTCAGCTTATGTATCGTTTAATGGGCGATAAAGTTAATCCTTAAAACATACTACAGCCCAATACGACGAAGAGCTGACATTTAGGGCAAATTACAACAAAGGTCACTCAATTATGGGTAAGGTTACATTTGGGTCATCCAATTATTAAAGGTTACATTTGGGTCACTCAATTATGGGTAAGATTACATTTGGGTCACCCTTTATATTTTTAAAAATATATATCAATTTAGTAATTCTTTATTTCAAATCACTTGTATACCCTTGTTAACACTAGAGTACTTTATTTGAAATCATTAATTAATCTAATACACAAGTTTATATATATTATATATGAAGGGTGACCCGAATGTAACCTTACCTATAATTGAGTAACTCAAGTGTAACTTTTAATAATTGGATGACCCAAATGTAACCTTACCCATAATTGAGTGACTTTCGTTGTAGTTTACCCTATTATTTTATACAATCAGTGAAGAACAATTTTATAGGTGGATTGATAGTAGGATTTAGAACTTAGGGTTTAGGGTTTAAAGTTTAAGATTTAAGTTTAAGTGTTTAGAATTTAAGGTTTATTGTTAGAGGTGAGGGTTTAAACTTTATGGATTAGAGTAATAAGGCTAGGGGTGAGATTTAGATTTTAGTCATAAATCCTAAAGTCTAACAATAAACTCTAAAATTTAATCAAGAACCCTAAATTAAAAATAAATGACTGAGATTAACAATAATTAATGAGGATCCAAAAGTAATTTGGATATCAATTACAAACTTAAGAGTTTTGTATCGTGTAAATATCCTAACTTTATACTTTATTTGTTGTTATCTTTGTTTGATTTAATTCGAATTTGATTTGATTTAATTTGACTACTAAAAAGTTAATAATCTTAATCCAAAATTAATCATAATTGTTAACTATTCAAAAAATCCAAAAATAGCTCGAATTGTAAGTGATCAAAACTCAAAAAATGATCTGAATTTATAATAACGTGATTATAGAAATTCAAGCTCAAACTCATATGATATGAACTCGAAATAACACAAACTTTAAATATCCCGAGCTTGAAAATTATTTAAAATCGAAACGACATACAATTTTAAAACTTGTAGTTGATTCAATCCAAATTTACCCGACTCAAAATCAACCCAATTGATAGGTCTACATTAGCCCCTTTTTATTTGTTCGTTAGGGCTATTGATGTCTTGAAGAGACAAATAAGGGTTCAAAATTTAATCTTTAAAACATGCTTTGATGTTTAATTCAACAAGATAACATAACTCGTGTTAATACTAATCAATTCAATAAATTATTATTATTTCGAGAATTCAAATTCAAACTTGAAGTGACATGAACTCTAAATGATTTAAGCTTAAAACTAGTCTAATATTATTAACTCAATCAAAATTTATTCAACTTAAAATAAACTCGATTCGTCAATAATCTCTAGAGCATGTGGTTAAAGCTCTCAGTTGACACATTCACATTCCCTTAGGTTGTGGGTTCAAGTTCTAATGGGAGAAAACTTCCCCTTTCCCCTCCCCTAGATAAAAATTATTAAAAAAAAGCTCGATCCATTCAATTGGCAGTTTAATATTAATTATTGAAATTGAATATTTCAATAACTTCTTTTGTCATCTAAACCAATATTTGTTTTTCAATGTTCACTTAAGACCGTTGTACTTAATTTATAAGTTTAATGAAAACCTTTTTTCAAGCTTTTTGACTTATATGCTTATGTGTATAAAGACAAGGAAGTCAATGGAAAAAATATGACAGTTTAATTTAATTTAATTGTGTTATTTTCTCTAAGAAGAACTTTTCCAAAGGTTGAAACTTGAAAATGAAAGCATGACAGAATACCATATATGGAGCTCACCAATTTTTCAGTTAGCAGGGTCCTACAATATTTGGATTTTTATGGTACCAAGTAATTTATTTTTCAATTTGTTCCACATCTATATAGGCCATGTTTGATAAATAGTAGTTTAAGTTAAAATTAGAGGTTTGAGCTAATATTAGATGTTTGACTAGTCAAATCTGCTAATTTGCATGTTTGGTGAATAGCGAATTGAGGTGAAACCTCTAATTTTGAAAAAGCTAATAATAAGAGCCTTTTGATATTAGAGGTTTTGACATATGAGTTACAAAGACCCTTTTACCCTTAATAATTATAAAAAATCTCCAAATAACCCAAATTTAACATTTTTATTTTAATTCTTCACCCTCATGTATGTACATTGTGACATTTGTAACTAATACTTTTTTCACACATTTATATTTATATTTATATTTAATAATTAATTAAATTGTATTAAAAATAATTATATAAATAATAAATTAATATATAGATTCTTCAAATATGCTTAGTAATGTTATATTAAAAAAATATTTTTATAATCAAATTAATTAAACAAGTATGTAATATAATCATGTCCTTATATGCCATTTTGCTTGTTTAAATAATCAAACAGCTATAAGCTATCAGATAATTTTACCAAATACTTTTATACAATCAGCTAATACAATTCGCTAGTCAAATCAATTAATGCAATCTGCTATTAGCTATACATTAATTGCCAAACAGGGCCATAGATTATTATAAGATATATTGTTAATAATATCAGTTGACTTTTATAAAAAAAATTACACACACCTTACAAAAAAAAACTCTAACGGGCTTGGTCCAAGTGGTAAGCAGCTTGGTATCGTTTAAGCAAGTCTCGAGTTCAAGGCTTTTGTATGCAAAAAATTCCCGCTGGGAGACTCACCCACCAAAATCGGGTGTGTGATGCGGGTGCCGAATTAGTTAAGGTAAAGCCCTAGAAAACCGAGAGGGCTACAAAGAAAAACTACTCAAACTCGGACCTCCTAAAAAGAATAATCTTTTATTTTCTACTGGGATCATCTAATATTAGATAAAATTTAATATAAAAATAAAGTTAAAAAAAAAGATTAAAAAATAGATTTTTTTTTAGTTTTGCCACATCAGCATTTTGACTTTTCAACGCTGACTTGGCATGCCATGTGCCGCAGACAGCTGACGCGCTAACAGAGTAACGGTCAGTTTAACGGTTCCGTTAGTCAAGGGGCTAATTTGCTTCAATGTGTGAACTCGAGGACCTAATTGAATGCATTTTCATGCGAGGGACAACATTGCTAATTGGGGTCGAACTCGGGGGCAAAATAAGCCCTTTAGCCTATGTTTTATGTTTTTGTCTTTTGTGCAACTTATTTCTAGTTTTAGTACCAAGTCTGTTTTAGTAGTTGTGTTTAGAGATCAAAATTATTCATTTCAATAATATTATCTTTAACAACCTAATAAGTGGTCTCAGTGAAAAACGGATGATGCTCATTTTAAGAGACCCGAATTCAATCATATCTGCAAGATGTGTGCATTATCTAAGTGTTAAGAATGTGTATGAACAGATACTACCTTTAGACTATTCAAAAAATAATAATATTATTAGGAGCAAGTACATTTTGCTGTTTATCTTTGTTTCCTTATAATCCCTTAAATCATGGGTTCTAGACCCACTAGGACCACCCTCATTCCTTTCCCTAAAGACATCCCTTCCCCTCCTTTCTATGTAGGATTATGATTAGATTTAAGATTTGTCAAAAAATAATATTATATTTAGGGATTAAATTAGGGGTGTTTATCGAACGAGTTGACTGTGAGTTGAGTAGTGTTTGACTCGACTCAAAAATTATTTTACTCATGCTCGACTCTGTAGCGATCCTTTTTCGCTAAAAATGGTTTTAAGGTGTTTGGGGTCTTTTGGGTATTTTTAATGTCTTCCATTGGAGTTTTAGAAAAAACCGTATTATTTTAAAAAATAGAGTCGTCACCAGCCACTAAGGTAGGCCGGGCACCATAAAAACCAGAGATTTTAAAAATGTCGGGTTCGGGAGTCGGTTACGGATGGGGAAGGATTAGCACCCCCACACCCCCAAAATTGGTACTTTAATAATGACCGCTTTATTAATATTAAACTTTCCGGATTAAAGTGACGATTAAATTAAATTTGATTATAAGCGCGAGTAAATTTTAAGGACCCCGTTATTTGAGAGTAAACCGACAAACCACCATCACTGCGCTTGATACTGGCCACGTTTACGCTCAAATAAAATGGTACCACATTGACAAAATATATATCCGAAATGCAACTTAAAACATGGCCAACATAAATAAATACAATGTGATAATCATATAAATAAATACTAACATTATGAAATACTAATCTAACATAAATATTAATCCAACTTAAAAAATATAATAATTAAAGTAAAACATATATTTAACATTCATATTTATCAAAAGAAATAACTTATGTATGTATACTATTTTACATAAATAAACATTTAATATTATTTATATGTATATATCAATTGAGGAAATACTATACATATTTTATAAATAAGCATAAAATCATGTACATAATATAAAAGAAAGTAAAAAAAAAAAGAGTTATTATTCGGAAAAAGTGTAACCTAAATATAAAAACATATCTTACATATATATATATATATATGAACATATAATATATACAATATAAATTACTTTATATAATAGTATATTATATGTACATAATAATAATAATAATAATAATAATAATAATAATAATAATAGTATGAATGCATGGATCATATTAAAATGCATGGAACAAGATAACATATATCATAAAACTAGATGTTAATGGCTAAAATGTATACATATTAAATTACATGGCAAAACTAGCAAACATTACATGACCAAAATGCAACAGATAAGAAATGCAAGGAAATATGCTTAAACTAAAAGAAATAACAAGCTGAAAATTAAACACTAAAATACGGTGACCAAATTGAGATAAAAGAAAAAATAAAGATGCGAAATTAAAATGAAAACGGGACGGAAACAAAGGCGGGAAAGAGGAATAGGGACTGAAAGGGGAATTATCCACTGTACAAGAGTAAAGACGGGAGAAGAGTCCAGGGACCATGTGAGTAATTAACCCACTTAACAGCACGCGGATCCTCCCCGGGTTACGGGTCACCGCGGGTCGGGTTGTGCCAAAACGGCTCCGTTTTTGGCTTACCAGCTTAAAACAAGATTAAGGGTGATTTTTGAATTTCGAACAGATATTAAAAAACAAAACCCTAACTCAGCTTTATCCCTTCATCTATCACTCACTCAACGGTTCCACTAAAGGAGGTTGACGACCGTTCATCGGCTAACTTCGCTCAACGGCGACGATGAGATTGCTCGAACAACCAGGTATGATTTGAACTCTTCACCCCCTTTGTTTTTTGTTTCGAATAAATGAAAATATAAAAAAAAAACTTTTGATTGCAAAAAGAAACAGAGTTTAAACAATTGATTCTTCAAAGATCTTACAATTTTTCTTTGATTTTTCGAATCCCACTTTCTAAAGAAAACTTTATTTTCCCTATTTTCTCTCTAATTTTTTTGAACTAAAACTCCCCCTCAATTACAGATCTTATTTCAGTTTTATAAACCGATTTTCATATTAAAATATTAACAACTTCCCCTTAATCTTTGCTGTAGATTTGTCTTTTGCCGGATTTTGAGGGATTGTTGCAGGGGTGAAGACAGGGTATGTGTTGATGGTAGATTTGAGTATGGGGTTGGCAGAGTGTTAGGTTTATGTTATTTTTAATTTTGGGGTTTTGATTGGTTCGGGGTTTTAGGATTAGGGGTTAAGATTTGGGGATAAAGATCTTGTGGTTTTAATTGATTTAGGGTTCTATTTTGGGTTGCCGGTAACAACTGCGGCGGCGGAATATGACGACGGCGGCTGCAAAATTTAGCTAGGTTATGGTTTGCTTTATGGTTCGGGTCGATTTAGTTGTAAACGGGTAACCCGAATAAAACGGGTTTTTACAGCTGCCTCTCTTTGCTCATTGTTGTGTAACAGCAATAGAGCAAACACTAAAAATGACTCGTTTTGTTCGGTCGGGCTGGGTTTCTTCCCTCTTGACGTATGTCTTCTTTCTTCTGTAGATCTTCTTTTTCTTCAATGCATGTTTTCTTTCTTGTCTTGGTTGATCTACCTTGTCACTCTTGGGAAGTAAAATCTTCAAAATAGGGGGTTGTCTGTTGGGGAAGCAAAATGAGAGCAGCTCGTTACATTATTGACGACGATAATACCTAAAGAAAACTTGACCCTAGTTGCAACACCGACGAAGAGGTAGGGTCTACAAAATTCAGTCCAACTGCGACATAGATGAAGATGCAAGGTCGGCAGATGAAAGCTCCAATGTCCAATCCAGCTACAACTCTGACGAAGAGGCATGATTAGAAAATTGCAACCGCTCTTTTTTTTCTTTTTTCTTCTTTTTTCTATCATTTTCCCTTCATTTTTTGCTTTTTTATTTTTTTCTCTTTTTCATTTTTTTCTTTTCTCCTTCTCTCTTCTTCTTTTTTTAGATACATAATTGATAAAACGTGAAAGTTGGTAAATTTTTACCAAGCTACAACACTGACGAAGAGGCATGGTCTAAAGTTAGTAATGTTGATCCAGCTATGACACCGACGAAAAGGTAGGATCAAAAGTTAATGAATTTGGTCTAGCTACAACACCGACGAAGAGGCAAGACCGAACGTTAGTGAATTTGGTTCAGCTACAACACTGACGAAGAGGCAGAACCTAAAGTTAAATTTGACCAAGCTACAACACCGACGAAGAGGCAAGGTCTGAAGATTTGATCTAGCTACGACACCGACGAAGAGGCACGATCGGGGAGTTGATTTCTTTACGATCAAGCTACGGCTCTGACGAAGAGGTAGAACCAAAAATTATATTTGACCAGGCTACAACACTGACGAAGAGGTAAGGTTCGAAGACTTGATCCAGCTACAACTCTGATGAAGAGACGATATTAAAATTTGGCAAATTTGGTTCAGCTACATCACCGACGAAGAGGCAGAACTGAAAGTTATATTTGCTGGATCTATCCACACCATCAACGGAGAGATAAGATCGAATTTCAGTATTTGGACTCCACTAGACCATCAACGAAGAAGCAGAATCGGATGACATCAATATGAATCCTACTATACCATCAACGGATGAGCATGACTGGATTTCAGCAACTTGGAATTAGCCTTACCATCAATAGAAGGGCTAAATCGAATAACAACAACTTGGATCTTACTACACCATCAATGGAGGAGCAAGATCAACAAACAACTTGATTTTCATTTAGCTAAATCGAATAACAACAACTTGGATCTTACTACACCATCAATGAAGGAGCAACTTGATTTTTTTCCTTTTCTTTGACTTTTTCTGATTTTTTTTCTTTCATTTTTTTCTTTTTTACAACTAAAATAAAAAGTAAATTCCGAGTAAAATTTTGGTCTAGCTGCAACACTGACGAAGAGGCAAGACCTGGAGAGGATTTGGTCTGCTACACCACTGACAGAGACTAGATCAACAAAAATATGAGATTCACTACACCACCAACGGAGAGATAGGATTTGGATAAAAAATTTGATCTACATCACCACCGACGGAGACAAGATCTACATTAAGTTGGTCTACCACCACTGACGGAGGCATGATTTGCAAGATGTTGAATTGTTAGTAGTCAGTAATATTTGTTTCAGCATTTTTTGTTAGTAGAAAATATTTATATGTTTCAGCATATACCTTTTATTAGTAGTCAGTAATTGTTAGTAGAAAATATTTGTTAGTAGTCAGTAATTGTTCAAAATTTTTTGTCGCTGATACCTTTAATTTATATGTTTCAACATCTTTTTTGTGTTTGGCCTTCTCCAAGACTAAGGTTGGCCGTTGTGATTGCCCCTCATGTTGAGGATGTTCGGTCTCTTCTTCAAACCTGCTTGTATGTACAAGCAAAAATGCATGTATGAATTTTGTACCTAAATGCATATGTCTATCCTAAATGTATGGTGAATTTGGTGTATGCATTTAATCTAAATGTATGACGTATGCAAAAATGATTCAATGTAAGATGAATGCAATTAAATACATGAATGCGATATGATTTCCTTTCTTTTTGCCCCCAAAGGGATGCCCCTGACTCTTCACTGGTCCTGTCAGGCTCTTTGTCTTTTGCATGTGACAATACCCCAACCTCTTCTTGGGTTCGATCATTTTTTTGAATCTTTCATCTGGGTGCATGCCCCAACATTTTGTTCGTTCTATGTCATCGTCTAAAACTACTCTTGAAACTTTAGGGTGATGTCATTTATGTATTTTGGATGTTCAAGACTCAGATATGAACAAAATATATTTGCCTTGCAACTTGTAGTTTTGAACCCTTACAAAATATTCTCACTACTGTCATACGTAAGTCAGTGAGATTGGTTTACAAAAAGTATTACTCTGAAAGTGATAAAAACTACAAGGGGACCTGCTATGGTCAAGACAATACAATATTTAAGCTGGATAAACATGGTCCAGTTCAAAAAAAACTTTTGACACATCCCTAATTGGCATCTTCGTGCTTTGGCAAAGGGTCTTTGTTTGTAGTTGTTCCCACCGAGCCATCAAAGCTTACCACCCCAAGCTTAATAATTTTTTCCACCAACTTTTTGAAGCCAAAGCAGTTTCAATTGTGTGGCCAACTTGTCCCGCATGATAATCGCATTTTGCATTTGCATCATACCATTTTGGGAAAGGAGGTTGTACTGGATCTCAGTAAAAAAGTGCCACCATATAGATGTCGTACAACTGTTTGTACAATTCTCTATAAGAAACTGGTAATGGGGTAAACTCTATCTTTTCAGTATTCTTCATCTGACTAGAATCTGGGCTCGAATAACCGTGAGCACTTGGCACAGCCTTAGGTTGCACAACTATGATAGGCTTAGAATAATTGGCATTATAAACTCCCGAAGAGTTTACTTCGTGATCCTTCTTTGCATGGTAGGGCTTTTTGTAGGACGAACTACCTCCATCATCGATTTTTCCAGTCTTGACAGCATTCTCAATGAGCTCACCGGATAACACGAGGTCAGTAAAGTTGGTAGTCACATTGCCTATCAAGCGACCCAAGATCGGACCCTCCAAAGTTTGGACAAATGTGACCACCGTCTCTCTTTCACTAAGTGGGGGTTGAACTTGAGCCGCCACATCTCTCCAACGTTGGGCATACTGTCTGAAGCTTTTATTTGACTTTTGTTTCATGTGTTGTAGGGTCCAACAGTCTGGCACCATGTCACTAACATGCCGGTATTGCTCTAGGAAAACTTTGGCCAAGTACTTCCATAACTTAATTTGATGTTGGCCCAATTGATTATACCAACGGGCAGCAGATCCTGATAGACTGTCCTAAAAACAATAAATTAATAGCTTGTCGTCTCGGTCGTATCATGTCATCCTCCGACAGAATAAGTGAGGTGAGCGCGAGGGCAACTGGTTCCGTCATACTTTTCAAACTCTGAGATCTTGAATTTCGGGGGTAACACCAAATCTGGGATAAGGCTGAGTTCACTGGCCTAAAATCCATTGAAGATATCATCTACCTCCATAGTTTGCATCTTTTCCTCAAGTCGTTTGCAACGCTCCTTGATCTCTTTCGATGGCTCATTTCTTGATTTGTTAGATTCAATCAACTAGTCCATCTCGGAGACAAAATTTTTAGCCTGATTGCCCCCTAACTTAGCTTATAATGCGGCAGGCAAATTTGCCGGGATAGGGGCGCTGGCCTGAAGTGGTTAAGATTTTTCCATAGAAATTACCACTCGAGGGTTTGTTTGACTTTTAGCTTGAGTAGGGGTGAACCCTGGAGGATATATAAGATCTTTATTTTTTCCTTGGGACCTGCCCCAGGGTTGATAGCAGAGGCCTCTCCTTGTTCAGGAAACTTGCATCATAGCATCTATGCCAATTTCACCAATATGTCATGCTGAGATCTTGCAAACTGATCCCTTATCTCTTGCTGGGCTTTGGCTAACTGGTCCTTCAGTTTTTGGGTTAGATCTGCCTGCAAAGTTTTCTGGTTCTGCTCGATCCTATCCAGTTTGTCTTCATTTGCCATCTTTGTCTTACTTCTTGTTCTGTATAGATGTTGAATCAATTGATCTTTCGTCTTTCCCAGTATTGCTGTCACAAGGCATCCTGAGGATCAGTCTCAAAATGACATGTAAAAAACAAAGTATATGTCCTATATGCGAATACACCAATGCAAAAATCAAACTGTCATGATATGCAATGCAATGAATGCCAAAATGAACATATATGATGTGATCACAAAAATGGGTCAATTTGAAATTAAAATAATCAAATGAATAAATTAAAGTAAACAGGGTAAAAATGAAAGATTTCTGCTCGGGCAAACCACTTGTACCAACGACTTTATGTCATGCAATGCTAATGCAACAAAAGTATGTGTAAAGTAAAAATAAAACAAAAAATAAATGAGTTAGTACCGAATAAACTCAATAGATACATAAATAAAAAGCGAAGCAGATAAGACAACAAGCAAAGCAATCCTATTATCTCATCTAAAACATCTAAGTTATCTACATGGCTCTAAAAGGGTGGGCTTTCTATATTATCTACATGCAGTTTTGGTGCTAAAAGGTACCCGAATTATCCTTGCTATCCCCTACTAAGAGTAGCAAGGCCCCCGGTCATCACCCATTATAGGCTCCTTTCAACTGGGTTCAACTCAGGGGACCCATTCGCTTATGCCCCTACGAAGGAACGGTATCCTCACGAAAACATAAGGTACTCGAGCTCTGAAGATACTTGCTAGGCCCATACGGAGGAACGATATCCTCACGAAAGCATTAGCGTTTTCCCCCCACTTAAAAAGACGGGTTTATATGCCAAATTTTAAACGCGTTAAAATAAACGCACAATTATAACCGAATGTTACTTTAATAGTCACTTTAATCTGGAACTTCCGATATTAGTAAAGCGATAATTATTTAAAAAGCTCGACTCTTTTTTATTTTTGAAAACCAAAAAATTTGTCCCCAGTGGAGTCGCCATCTATAGCGATCTAAAAAAACGAGGTTTTAAGGTGTTTGGGGTCTTTTGGGTATTTTAATGTCTTCCATTGGGGTTTTAGAAAAAACCGTATTATTTTAAAAAATGGAGTCGCCACCGGCCACTAAGGTAGGTCGGGCACCCTAAAAACCAGAGATTTTAAAAATGTCGGGTTCAGGAGTCGGTTACGGATGTGAGAGGATTAGCACCCACACACCGCCCAAAATTGGTACTTTAATATATAATAGTATATAATAATAATAATAATAATAATAATAATGCATGGATCATATTAAAATGCATGGAACAATATAACATATATCATGAAATTATATGTTAATGGCTAAAATGTATACATATTAAATTACATGGCAAAACTAGCAAACATTACAGGACCAAAATGCAACAGATAAGAAATGCAAGGAAATATGCATAAACTAAAAGAAATAACAAGTTGAAAATTAAACACTAAAATATGGTGACCAAATTGAGATAAAAGAAAAAATAAAGATACGAAATTAAAATGAAAACGTGACAGAAACAATGGCGGGAAAGAGGAATATGGATTGAAAGGGGAATTATCCACTTAACAATACGCGGATCCTCCCCGGGTTACGAGTCATTGCGGGTCGGGTTGTGCCAAAACGACACCGTTTTTGGCTTACCAGCTTAAAACAAGATTAAGGGTGATTTTTGAATTTTGAACATATATTAAAAAACAAAGCCCTAACTCAGCTTTTTCTCTTCCTCTATCACTCACTTGACGGCGCCATTGAAGGAGGTTGACGGCCGTTCATCGGCTAACGTTTCTTAACGACGACTAGCCTCACGGCGTCGAGGGGAATGCTCGAACATCCAGGTATGATTCGAACTCTTCACCCTCTTTGTTTTTTGTTTCGGATTTTGATTCGAATAAACGAAAATATAAAAAGACTTTTGATTGCAAAATGAAACAGGGTTTAAACAATTGATTCTTCAAAGATCTTACAATTTTTTCTTTGATTTTTCGAATCCCACTTTCTAAAGAAAACTCTGATTTTACCCTATTTTCTCTCTAATTTTTTTGAACTAAAAAACCCCCTCCATTGCAGATCTTATTTCGGTTTTATAAACCGATTTTCATTTTAAAATATTAACAACTTCCCCTTAATCTTTGCTGCAAATTTATCCTTCGCCGAATTTTGAGGGATTATTGCAGGGGTAAAGACAGGGTATGGGTTGCTGGTAGATTAGAGTATGAGGTTGGCAGATGGTTAGGTTTAGGTTATTTTTAATTTGGGGGTTTTGATTGATTCAGGGTTTTAGGATTATGGTTAAGATTTGGGGATAAGGATTTAGTGGTTTTAGTTGATTTAGGGTTCTGTTTTGGGTTGCCGGTAACAATTGCGGCGGCGGAATATGACGGCGGCGGCTGCAAAATTTAGCTGGGTTAGGGTTTGCTTTCTGGTTCAGGTCGGTTTGGTTGTAAACAGGTAACCCGAATAAAACAGGTTATTACAGACTCAATACTCGATAAGCTTGATAAAATTTTACTCGACTCGTGCTAGATAAAAAAACTCGTTCAACTCGATCGACTCATTGCTCGTTAAGCTCGGTAAATACAGAAAGTTTTAAAAATTTGAAACCAAATAATTTATGTGTAAATTACTTAGTAAGCCAGTAAACTTTTTTAGAGTTTTCAACTAGCATTCAAACTTCTCGAAACATAATTTTTTTAAGGTAGCCACCAAAATATCATTCATTTTTTAAAAATAAATTAACGAATTGCTCGTGAATTAATCGAGTCGAGTTGGACATTGCTTGATTCGACTCATTAAGATATCGAGTGGAGTTTGAATTCAAGTTGAGTCAATTCGAGAGCAATGATCAAATTTTGACTGAGTCAAACTCGAATTGTTCAACTCAATTAACACCCTAATTTGAAAACATATTTTTCTTTGAGAGTGTAATGTATCGTACTCATTTCATATTAAATATAAATATGTAATGTTACAAATATCAACCCCAAACACTTATTATTTTCTCACTTTGGACTTAACATATCAGAGTCCTAGAGCATTGTAAAACACCCGATGCACTTGTCAATTCTCTAACTAATTTGGCATTGACAACCTTAAAACTTTGTTCTTGGTTATAATTAGGTTTGGCCCCACCTACACCTGTCTGCTTATTGAAAGATGCTCCATTTTTAAAAACATTCCCTACCGAATAGAATTTCCATAAACCTTTATTTTCCTTCTCACCTTTTCTCCATGTCACCTGTTCCAAACATAATTTGGGTTCACCATTTTTGAGCCAAATATTTCATATAAAAAACAATAATCGAAGATATAGGGTTAAGGATTACTTCTTTGTTGTCTGTATTTGGTGCAACGAAAATGTTGGATTCACATTTAATGCTAGGGCTCATGCTTCCACCAACGGCATATTGTTCCCATCCTTGGTAGAAATTGTTAGCTACATGTGCATATCCATGGCGGACTCTGTAACGTTGTTAATGTAATAGTTAGATAATTGTTGTAAATTAAAACATGGAGCTGAGTCATTTTTACCTTGGCATTCTTTGGTTGCAGTTTGGTCCGAAATGGTTAAAGATGACGGTGACCTTCATGTTTCTGTCTCTCAGATGGCCGTCGTCGTGTCCGAGAAGCATAACTTTATCCTGGTTTCTGAACCAGTTGTTAGATATGGTAACATCGGTTGAACCTCGAGTGACATCGAGAAGACCGTCTTGGCATTCATACAATGTGTTGTGATCAATCCACACTTTTCTTGCCGTGACCAATCTTATAGCATCTCCGTCCATTTGACCTAGTGGGATCACCTTTGAGTCCGGACCCATCACGGTGCTAGGTGGATGTGACTTACAATGGTGGATCCGTACCCCGTGGATGATTATATCGGTCGCATGATACACCACGAGACAACCGAAACCGGTTATGTGGATGTCGACACCACGACCGTCGATAACGGTAAAGCTGCTCAAGAGAAGTGGTCGTTTTAGTATGATTTGCATGTTATTTTTGAAAGTGATCCAGACTTTGCCCTTGATCATTGTAGCACCATAACGAAGGGTCCCTTGTTTAGGATTTAAGGGATCATCAGAAGGGTCAATGACCTTATATTTTACGACATCTTTGCCAATGTTGTTGGTCATTTTACCAACAAAACCAACAGAACATTTAGCCAGTTGTTGTCGATGACTTTTCCAAAGAGGGTTTTCTCTCCAACATTTATCGATCACATTCATCTTAGCCAAAACCGTATTAGGATTTGCCATTAGAAAGACCATAAAAAGGGACAAAGCAAAGCACCACAATGATATTGTAGCCATTGTTGAAGTCTTGTCTTTGATTTCTTTTTATGGATCTTGTGTAGAATAATGTAAGATTGTTGATGGATTTATACAAAAAAATGCCAAATTTGATGGTAAAAATGGGTGTAATTAGTTCATTGTGGTTATGGGGTTATAATTGGTTTTTTCTTTATCATATATCATTGGTTGAGATTGTTTCTGTTAGGAACTAACTTCATTTTTATTGAGAAAAAAAAACTAATTAACTCCATACCCTTCATGATTATGTCCGTCCAAATAATCTATTTTTAATTTACAAATTTAAATTTAAATTATATTTTTATAAATATTCACAAAATTAAATCGGAAATGGCTCTTTAAGCGTCTAAACAATACCCCAAAAATCTCAATATCCATCTCAAGCATCAATAGGATTAGGATAAATTACGTAAATCATAACTAAATTTTACTCTCAAACCTATTTTGGTCAATGAAGTTTCAAAACGTTTAATTTACTCACTAAAGTTTAGAGATTGAAGTTTTTTGTCACTCTTCCGTTAACTTTTTGACGACGTTCATTTATCAGCGAACGAAGGAACTTCTCCAAGATTCAAACGGTGTAAAGCTTCATCGACACGAGAAAAGCAATATACTGAGAAATGAACTCCATGCGACAATAGAAGAGGAAGATCGGAGAGAGAAATAAATTTTTTTTTTCAGATTCATTGACTTCAGGGCACTTTTCGACGAAATAGATGTTAGAATCAGACTCAGGGGCGAGATGAAGTGACTAGTAAAATTTAGTATCGAACGACCACCATCTATGGTGCACGTCCGACGATGGTGAACGGTAGAGTGACAAAAAACGTTCAATGTCTAATCTTCAGTGATCATAAATGTTCAATGTCTGAACTACAATGAGTAAATTGAACGTTTTGAAGCTTCAATGACCAAAATAAGTTTGAAAGCAAATTTCAGTGATGATTTACGTAATTTACCCATAGGACTAATATGTGTCTAAGACAATCATTTAATTCATTAGAACCACTTGCACCATTAATGGATTTAATTAAACATACCTAAGGTCATGTATCACATTTAAAATCAACCAACATCCCAACTTCATTTATATATTTTCATTAAGGTAGTGGAGTATTACCTTGGGTCCAAACAACATAAAGGGATCATCCGATAAGCTTCCTTCGTACCATACCTATTTGGTGCATTCTTCAACACCAGCCGAACTCAACCAAGTATAAAAATTGGATCAAAATATTTTTATAGCATAACGAAATATATGCCAAATCGATACATAAAGGGATCATCCGATAAGCTTCCTTCGGTCCATGGTTTGGTTGAGATGAGAGTTAGAGAGTTAGGGTTTTTTTAATTAGTCTGTTTAAACAAAAAAAAATTTAAACACCTTTTTAATCTTTTAAACCGACCAAAACCCGAAACGGCACCGTTTTAGGGGGAGGATCCCGTTTTTTTTACAAATTGATTAATTGCGCTTTCAGTCCCTTAAGTTCTCTCCCGCTTTTGTTCTTGTCTATTGGTTAATTACTATTTCAGTCCTTAATATCTACACCAGCATCTTTTTTCATCTTTTTATTTCAATTTCGCATTTCTAGTTTACTTTTTATTCAATTTAGTCACTGCATATATTGTATTTAATTTCCAACACTTAATTTCATGTTATTTATGTTCCAGCCTATATATTTTGCATTTATTTTATTTTAGTCCGTATGTTTAATAGTTATGCCATGTAATTTCATATTAGTGCATTTTAGCCATTAAACTTTAATTTCATGTTGTTTTAGTTTAAATCATGCATTATTATTATTATTCTTATTATATGTATATAATATCTTAATATATAAATTAGTTTATTTATATGTATTATATACTACTAATATCATATACATAAGATATATATATATATTTATGGTTCATATTTTACAATATTTTTATATTCATATATTTTATAATATATATATATATAAGGTTTTAGATGTATGTTTATAAAATAAAATATAGTTTTTTATTACAATGTATATATATATAAACAATAATAAATACTTGTTCTTATAAAAAGAATATATATGTATATATATATAAAACTATTAACTTAATGTATGTATATAAGTATATTTTAATAAATAATACACATATATTTTACTTTAAATATTATATTTTAAATATGTATATAAAATAATAATAAATACTTATTTTTTAAAATAATATATATATATATAAAACTACTAACTTTATACATATAGTTTTTTTAATAAATATAGTTATTAAATCTATTTTGTCATAAATATTACATTTTTAAATATAAATATATTTGTATACTATATTATAAATTGCATCATAATAAGTAAAGATTAAGGTAATATTCTCTTATTTAGGGAGTTCGAGAATTAGTGTCTCGGGCGTAAAGGGATGCGACCATCTCGATATCCCTAAATAAAAGAATATCCTCACCATTTTAGGATACGATATTTAAGGGAATTTTCTTTTATTTAGAAAATTGAGAAACTAGTTCTGGGGCGTAAAGGGAAGTGGATTTCTGAACGTTTCTTTAAATATTTAGAACATTCTCATGCATCTAAGAATCGTATTTTATATTTTATTCGAATTCGAAATTTCCAACGCTAAGACTTTAAATATTCGACTAGGTACTAATTTTGGGCGGTGTGGGGTGCTCATCCTTCCCCATCCGTAACCGACTCCAGGACCCAAATATTTTTATCTCTGGTTTTATCGGTGTCCGTTCTACCATTTTTAAATAATCGGTGACGACTTCATATTTTTCTAAAATCAGGAGGTCTTTTCCAAATTAAAATAAAAACATCAAAAGAAATTTTAAAACCGATAAAAAAGGGAATGCCAGACATTTCGGTGATTACAATATGTATTTATACGTTAAACTTGTGTTATCACAAGCCCCTGAAATAGAAATCCTGTAATTAGATGGAAAAGGATCGATCCTCAGAAGCTCCTCCTCCACAGGTGCTCGTCTACCCTCTCCCAATACAAGGCCAGATAAACGCCGTGATTAAGCTCGCCGAACTGCTAGCACTCGCCGGCTTCAAAATCACCTTCCTCAACTCCGACCACAACCACAAACACCTCGTCAAGTTCACCGACCTCGCCGCCCACTTCGAAAGATACCCGGGATTCGAGCTCAGGACCATAACCGATGGTCTCCCCCGGGAACATCCGAGGTCAGGCGCTTGGTTCCTGGAGATGTTCGAAGATGCCACGGAAACGAAGATCAAGCAGAGCTTCACAGAGTGCTTTTGGACATCAGCCCACCGGTCGATTGCATCATCGGCGACGGTTTTCTAGGCTATGTTCTTGATGTTGCAAAGGAGCTTGGAATCCCCATCGTTTATTATCGGACCAGCAGTCCTTGTAGTTTCTGGACTTATTATTCTATTATCATCCAAGCTGGTGACTTTCCTAGCAAAGGTAAATCAACTTTTTAAATTTTTTGTCTTTCCCGGTCCTAATCAATCGGAATCGTTTTCATGTTCGAGTCAGAATTGACATATCTACGTTCGAATGATTGATTTCCTAAACAAAGTTTCTAGTGGCAATTATTGTACATCATCGAACACTAGTTAATGAATTTTGGGTTCGGGTTTAAATTAATCAGATTTAGTGGTGGTTTTGGACATGCACAATAACAACAGTACAGGTCTAAGTGAAAGCGAGTTAATTACACCATACCTCCTCAAATTGTGATTTTTACCTAAATAAGTCCCTAAACTTTTGAATGTCCCAATTTCATCCACAAACTATGATTCTCATTTTAGGTTGGTCCCCCAAACTTTTATATGTTCCATTTCATCCCTAAATTATGACCCACATTCTAAATTGGTCCCCAAACTTTTTGAATATTTTAATTTCATCATTAAATTATCATTTATATCACATCATATTATTATATAATACACATCAATGTTTCATGACAATTAACTGTTTTTGTAACAGTTTCATTAACATAAGATATGATTAGCATATATTGATAATTTGGGAATGAAATTAGAATATTCAAAAAGTTTGGGGACCAATTTAAAATGATGGTCATAGTTTGGGGATGAAAATGAAACATTCAAAAGTTTGGGGACCAATTTAGAATGAGAGATGTAGTTTTGGGATGAAATTGAAATGTTTAAAAATTTTGGGACAAATTTAGAATAAAAACCATAGTTTGGGGATATGTGGTGCAATTAACTCGTGGAAAAGCACATAAAGAAAATAAAATGTTGTTGTACTTCATGAGTTTGAGTCCTCTTGAACCCATTTTTTATTCAAAAGTTAACATGTTATGCACATAAAAAATAATAAAAAATTAATATTGTTTAAGTTGATAACCTCATTTTAGTAAATTGCACAGAGCTCCTTGAATCATTGAACTTACCCTAAGTCGATCAAGTCTTTAAGTCCGTGTCCGAATTTACTTTACTACATTGGAATGCTTGATTTCGTAAAATAAGTTTTCAATGGCAACTATTATACATCATCTAACACTAGTGTATGGGATTTTGTTAAAATATTGAAGGAAGTGAAGACATGGACCGGCTAATAACGACTGTACCAGGCATGGAAACTTATCTTCGATGTCGAGATCTTCCCAGTTGTTGTCGTGCGACCGACATGGAAGATCCGATCATCAGACTTGTCGCTAAACAAACACGAAAGAGCCCTCAAGCCGACGCCTCAACACCGTCGAGGAGCTTGATGGACCTATATTGTCTCAAATACGCATCAAATGCTCTAATGCCTATGCCATTGGACCCATCAATGCACAGTTAAACACCAGACTCAAGGCAAAACATGGAGAACCATACCATCCCTTTCTGAATACCCTTTGGGAAGTTGATAAAAAATGCATTTCTTGGCTCGACCAGCAACCGAATCGGTCCGTTATTTATGTTAGTTTCGGTAGCATTGCGAGCAAGGGAGCAAATCATATAGATTTGGAACGGACTTCTTAATAGTAAAACCAAGTTCTTCTGTGTTGTAAGGCCAAAGTCCGTGATCGGAGAAGACATTGACGAAGAGGATGTTGTGAGGAAGCTTTTCGAGAAGGCCAAGGCTCGAGGCTACATTGTCAAATGTAGGGCTGAGCATGGTTAACCGCAAAACCGAAAACCGATCCGAACCGAGGTGTTTGGACGGTTTATGGTTCATAAGTTTACGAACCGTGGTTAAACGAATCAAACCGAATTGAACCGAATTTGATTTTTTATTTAATTTATAGTTATTTTTATAATGTAAAAATAAGTATTTTATACTTACAATACTATAGATGCATTTTTAATTATTATTTTTTACTTAAAAAATAATTTTTAATAAATATTTATGAAAAATACTTTAAAACTCTAACTTTTAATGTTTAAAAGTCATCAAATAAAGCTATTTTGTCAAAATAAAATACAAAATTTCAAAAATTAACGTTAATATGGAAAAACCGAAAACCGAGATTAACCGAATCGAAAACCGAACCGTATACACCCCTACTCAAATGGGCACCGCGGGAGGAGGTCTTGAACCATCCGGCCGTCAGAGGGTTCTTGACACATAGCGGATGGAACTCGACTTTAGAGAGCATCGTTGCCTGGGTGCCTATGATTTGTTGGCCCTACTTTGCCGATCAACAAGTGAATAGTAGGGTTGTGAGTGAGGTGTGGAAAATCGGGTTGGAGATGAAGGATGTTTGCGATCGGAAGGTGGTGGAGAAAATGGTGAACGATGTGATGGTGGATCGAAAGGAGGAGTTTGCGCAATCCGCAGCCGAAATGGCTAAACTTACCAATCAATGTGTCAATGCTGGTGGATCTTCTTGTGGTAATTTGGACCGTCTGATTGAAGATATTAGAGTAATGAGCTTGAAAGCATCACCAAAAATTATAGTTTAGCAAGGATTTTTACAAATAAGTGCTTGGTAGGCTTATTCAATCATTTCTAATGAAAACAAAACAAATTCAACTTAAAGATACCTTCTCAATGAGTATGAAAAAGTAAGTGACTCCAATGACAAAATGTGACGAACCAAGTTATCTAATGATTGTCTCGAAAAATCATCTCGACTCAAACAGACATCTAATTTCTCCTTTAAACATGACATTCTTTCCCTAATATTTTTCCCAGCCTTCTCCACCATCAATCTCTTGATTGTCCTCTCAATTTCCCTTCTCTAAAGACCTTTCTCTAATTGCAAACGAATCCCCCAAACCTCACTCACATATTCAACTTAAAGATAACTTGTCGATGTGTATGAAATGCAAGTGACTCTAATGACGAAATGTGACGAACTAAATCATCAAATGATTGTTTCGAAGAATCATCTCGACTCAAACAGACATTTGATTTCTCCTTCAAACACAACATTCTTTCCCTTATTTTTTTCCCCTTCCTTCTCCACCATCAACCTCTTGATTGTCCTCTCAATTTCCCCTCTCTCAAGACCTTTCTCTAATTGCAAACCAATCCCCCAATTCTCACTCACATATCTTGCATTAACCCTTTGGTCAGTGAAACAAGGCATGCAAATCATTGGGATCCCTTCACATATACTCTCCAAAGTTGAATTCCAACCATTGTGAGTCCAAAAAGCTCCAACACGTGGATGAGCCAACACTTGTTGTTGAGGAGCCCATTTAACTATATGTCCCCTTCCACCCAAAGCTTCCAAGAACCCATTTGGCAATGGTTCGAGCCAGTCCGAACCACGGATTAGACCGGGTCGAACCACCCATAAGAATGGTTGGTTACTATTAGCTAAGCCCCAAGCTATCTCCAAAAATTGGATTTCACTTATTGTTGCTAAACTTTCAAAACCGACATAGACAACTGATTGAGGGACTTGTTTATCTAACCATGAAAGACAAGTTTCATCATGTGGTAATGAACTACTTGGACTTGAAGTGGCTGCAAAGCGTTTGTGGAATGGACCAATTGGGAAGAGCGGAACCCCAAGTTCTAGGTCAAGTGTTTCCAAGGCAGCTTGTTCTAGTTCTTGGAAAGTGTTCCAAATCATGCCCGAAGATGCTTTGCTTTGGTTCATCATGGAGGTCACCACCTTGTAAAGATCTTCCGGGTCATTTGTGTGGATGGATGGGAGGTCTTTCACTCTTAATGGTGGAAGCTCAACCACAGGCTCTTCTAGTTGAGAATCTATTGTAAATATCAATATCGTAACAATCAGGTCTTTCCGTCAATCTAATCATTAATTTAAAAGCTAAATACATATTATTATCATCTGACGTGGAATATATTTAAAACATATGGAACAAATTGTAATCATATGTGTACCTACAGCCCAGGCCTATGTTAAAAAACTAAATAATCCTCCTGAATTTTACTGTCACCGTCTACTTCTTTTTAAAACATTAGGTCCATGTTGTTCATGCAATAAATATATCATACACACATGTTTATAATTTAATCTAGATGTTTTAAATATGTTTTGCGTCCTATTTGAACTAGCACTCAATATCTCAATCGATGACTAAACTGACAAAAAGACTTGATTTATACAAAAATAATATTTTGAGAACTCGGTTTTTTTTTAAAGTTTATGAATCAATTTTAAATTTGTACGATAGTTTGGATAAGTATGTGTGTATATATGTAGGAGACAGATCTACTTATACCTATGTAAATTTAACTTCAGTTTTACGCACTTCTATATATTAATATTTTAACAATAATACCATTAAATTTATCTATATAATTGTATTTGTCATGCATATAGATTTCCGAATCGATCCAACATTTTTATCATATTGATTAAAATTTTGTATTTATTCATATGTATTTAATGGTCGAAAGACTTTTACCTAAAACTAAAAGTTAAATATTTTTAATCTACTCAAAACCTGATATGCATGGTCTACATAATGGTTGGATTGTTAAGTTATAGAAATGCATAAAATTACTTTAGTTTTACACTGATATAAATGGATCTCTAGTCGTAAATATATTCGAATAAGTAACAAAAGAGGCACAATCACACCTTGTATAGGAAGATACCCTTTTTTCCTAAGAAGGGGAAAAGCAGAGAAAACACAAAAGGAAGAGGCAGCACCAGTCCGCAGCACTAACCTAGGAACCTTAAGTTCATATGCAACATCTTGAGTGAAGTAAAGAATAGCATCCTAAATCAAACAAGCAATAGGCTCCTCCGAATCATCCGACAACAAGTCGGCCAAGCAGTCGTGGAAAGGCGGTCCGCATTCCGCGTTGAGCGTCGAAAGAAAAGCGAGGAGATCGATTTTGCAGCAAGCCCAACGATCCTCGGGCAGGTTTTCGGAGATGAAATGGAAAGCGAAGTGAGGGTAGTTCGAAGGCTCGGGGGAGTTGAAGGTAGTGTGGACGATGGTGATCGAGAAGCCTCTCGAATGGAGAATGTTTGCAAGGTCCAACATGGGGTTGATGTGGCCTTGCAATGGTAAGGGAAACATCACCAATCTTCTGCCTTTCCTTTGCTCCATTTCACTATTGCTGATTTGCCTCTCCATTCCTATGTACGTTTCAACTTGTCAATGTTGAAGCATTTATGAAGACAAAATGCACGTTCGAACAAGAATAAATAATTAAATAAAGACAAATGCATCAAATCTTGAACCTAGGGTTGTCCTTTAATTGATTCTCCCATGGAATTTTATTACATCAATTAGCACATGACTTGGGTTATCTTGATATTTGATGCTCGGATTTCTATATCCGGCACAATAGCCAATAAGCAAGCTTTTACCAATAAATTATTCTAAGGTAAATTACCTTTGTATAGTCACTTTAACTATAGGTATAGTTTTACTCTCAACATTAAATTATTAATTTTATTAATAAGATGTTTAACTATTTAAATGATATAAATTTATATATTCAAAATTGAAATCTTATTTTTCTCTCTATCCAACCTTTTCTTTTCTTTTCATTTTGCTTAGTTGGCGACTACGACACTAGTTTTAGTGCTGGTTACCGACAACCGGTACTCTTATTTTTTCTTTGCTTACTTATCTCGTTTTTCTTTTAATTTTTATAAGAATAACTGTGCCTTTATGGCATATTTTCTTCTGCTTTTATGACACAATTTCGTTCTCTTTTAATTGTCGATTGACCATCCTTTTTATTTTTTTAGGGTTTAATTTGACGTCGCCTTGACTGATCAAGATAACACTGATTTGTTATCATGGTGATCTTTCTCGCTTTGGACCTTCAAATTGAATTTGGATATGCGGTTCGTGGATAGTTTTCTCACGACGCTCGGCTTTGGTTTGCAATTATCGGTGGTCTTTCAGTAGTTTGATCCTTTTTGTGGTTCGTTTGCCGACGCGGTCAGATCTGTTTGTATCTATCTTTTGTTCGAGTCTTTTGGTTAGGTTTTTTAACATTTTCATTGTATGGTCCTTGTATGATCCCAAGTTGCTAGTTTCTTTTGGGTTATAAGAAAATGTTTAAATTATGTATTTAATTTTACGATTATGGTTGTATACTCTCATTGTATGGTCCTTGTATGATCCCAAGTTGCTAGTTTCTTTTGGGTTATAAGAAAATGTTTAAATTATGTATTTAATTTTACGATTATGGTTGTATACTCTCATTGTATGGTCCTTGTAATCTTGAATATTTTCCTTTTTTAATAAAATTAACGGCTTCTATAAAAAAACTATTTAAATGGTATCAATCAAACCACTAACATTTAAAAGTTAATAGAGATTGTCACGGCCCAAACCTTTTGGTCCGAGACAGTTGCGCAAGGATCCGCCCAAGGGGTTCAAAGCGGATCATCGAACTTGCCAAGACCACCAGACTTGGCCCAACACTTGGAGAATGCTAGAGAGCCCGATCACACTAGCTCTTCGGAAATGGCAAGAGACAAGAAGTCAAACGAGGAATCTTGCCATATCGGGTGTGATCAACTATCTGAGGAAAGAAACCTACTAATTGATGTAATTAGGTAGGATTTGATATACTTTCCTAGATTAGAGATTCTTTTAAGGATTAGGGCTAATCTTGGCCATCCATGTAAATTGATCCAGACCATTGATTGAGTGGGAGCTCAACTATAAATAGAGAGCCTCCCACTCTCATTTGTATCATCCAATCCATCTCATTCCATTCATTCTCTCATTTGAGAAGAGTAATAAGACTCTGAGGCATTTACTCTAGTTCTCCTCTTGTTCCTTTCTATTGTCTTTGTTTCCAAAGCTCTTCAAGCTAGTTGCCTCTCGAGTGGCCAAGAGTAGCCACCATAGTGCTTAAAGCGCTTCCGCATCCATCGAATCCTGGAGGGTTTGTCTGAGCCGTTGCCGAGCAGGAGTACTCGCAAGGCTGGTTGAAGGCTTACTTAGGCTCGGGAATCGACCGATTAGCGTCAAGGGCGTCTAAGGCCGCACGGATCACTAGGGTTGAGCCCTAGCCCCGTGACAAGATGTTGATGTGAGAAATAAATTTATATAATTACACATTTTAATTTGGTCATAATATTTATTTAATTCAATAAATTTATTTATTTTTCATTCCATTTGATCATGATTAACAAATATATAAAATGTTGTCAATTATAAACTAAAAGTTAAATTTGCTTTAGTGGTCAGGTATGCCCTTATTTTCCCTTAAGTATTAGGTTTGAGTTTACTTCTCATTTCTTATTTTCTTTATTTTTTCAATAATAAGATCTGATTCAAGATATATACAGGATGTTATAAATCTTACACCAAGTTGTGATTTTGGTTCAATGGCTGGGACGCCTTATCTTGTCAGCTCACCTAAATTCGAATCCCTCTCTCACCATTTAAAAATAATAATTTTCTTATAATTAAATTAATAAAATATATAAATAATAAAATTTAAATTATAATTATACAAATTTATTTAACTACCATATCTCCATTAACTTCTTTTAACTATCGGTGACTTAGTTGAGTAGATATTCAAAATAGAATTTTGAAGACCTGGCATGTGAAAAGCTTGTTTCAACAGCTGTAAGTGAACCATTGGACAAGCAACGTTACATTTATCGAATGGTAAATCTAAGGCTCACGTGATTATGGGTGGAAATCGTGTGGGGGCAGAAACGGTTTTGTATTTATTATTTCGTCTCCAACACTTAGGGTTATAATTTTAGGGAATCCTCATTAAATGTTTGAAGGATTTTTTTTGTTCTCGTACCTTTTTTGTGCGGATCTCTATAATTTTCGGGGAATTCTCATCTAAAATATATTAAACAAAGTTATTATTTGACTGACCAAAAATAAATGACCAATTTAGTTCAAAATATAAAGTTTGGATACTTCGATTCGATTGAAAGCAGTTACAAGATGACGAAGATTGGAAGGGTGTTGCGCTGTGAAAGATTTAGATGAGGGTTTTAGCTTATATCTAAAAAATAAAATAGAAACATGTTGAGAAATTTGAGTGTGCTAGATTTGAGAGAAACTTGACGTGAAAATAATATAGTTAGACTTTTTTTTTATTAAGATATATATTAGAGCTATATAGATAAATAAGTATATATATTTTAAAAATCTTGTAAAATATTGACATCTTTGCGGATATTTTTTAAGATCCTTATGATTATTTATATGATTACAGTTCGAATACAATAATCTCTATTTTTATCCCCATTTAAACTTCAGTAATAAAATTTTTTGTTTCCATCTTCGTAAGTGAAGATTTCAATTATTTTGTATCTCGTCAATTTAAATCCTTATAATTTTCGGATATTCTGGCCCAATTCTCACCTCTACCTGTTATGAGTCGATCCAGTTAGAAAGTGTGAACGACATTGGACCCCACCAAGAGACAAAGATGGAGATGTCCGAGAACCACATGGCTAAGTTGCCAGGAGATAAAGATGAATATGGCGATGGTGCGTTCAAATCACATGAAGTTTCGTTTTCTTAATTTGCGATGTGACTTCACAGTCGGAGCAAGAAATCAGTAAGTTAAATCATACAAGTAACCTAGTCTACAGGCTACACAGATTGCACATATAAGTCGATAACTAAGCAGTACGGGTACTTTAATTTAAAATCGTGTATCTAATATATTCTTAGATATATATTAAATAGATTTAGCTACCTACAAGCATTTTATCTTTTTTATTTTTTTTCTATTCTCACGCTTTTTTGTTTTTTTTCTCGATATTTTTTTTACTCATATTATTTAACTATAAGTGCATAAGTATATTGTGCGGTCAACTATTCCTTCGGCGGATGTTGAATTACCATGAAGTCGAGAAGCAAAAAATTACTTTGTAACCACACTAAGTACACTCATACTGTGGTCACTAAAGGCCGAGTCGAAGCTATTAATTGTAGCTCTCCCTTATAGTTTCACTCAACTTACGTGTCACCTAGGTTGAAGTATTTTGTCATGGAATTATGATTCTTTTCTCAAAAGATATGTTTAATAAGATGTGTAGCGCTACCGTTTTAATATTTCACGACCTTCTTTTCTCTTCCAATGTAAGCCATCAACTTCTGAATCTCTTAACCACTAAATGGATTTAGCGACTTATGGGATTGAAATCAACACAAAACTATAGAATGAAAAACAACCATCAATCAACATAAAAGTAAATTCAAAGATATTAACTTAAATGGAAGTTGGAGACAATCAAAATGTTGAGAAATTAAGAACCAAACTAAACCTTAAAATAATATCATCCTCTAACAAATACTCCTAATAAATATTAAATAGTGTTTAATCACTGGATAAGACTTTAAAAACATATATTCCCCTTTTACAAAAAAATCAAAATAAAAAAAAACAAAAAAAACAACATAAATTGTGTTTTTTTCCTTTACATTTTTTAGATTTAGCCATAAAATAAAAAATTACCATAGTAAAATTAAATATTTATATGCAGTTAATTAAATCATTATATTGAATTATTTCATATTTGGGTATATGATTTCATATTTGGATTAAAATAATTAAACATATACACACAATTTATTATTTAAAAAATCTTATTTGATTTATTCAGATTGGATTTTCAAAACCGATAAATGAACTGAACAAGTCAATCAAATTCAGTTGAATTCATTCAATTTATTCAGTTAACTCGATCTAACTGAGTATTTACTCAACTATAAAAATTGAATTTTATTTTATTCCATGTTGAATGTAGAGTTCACTAGCATACCTTGCATTAACCCAGTGGTCAATGAAACAAGGCATGCAAATCATAAGAACCCATTGCATATATTCTCCAAAGTTAAAATCCAAAAAACTCCACCACATATGGATGACTTGTTGAGGAGCCCATTGAACTATATGTACCCTTCCACCCAATTCCAATAACCCATTAGGCGATGTTTCAGCTAACTCGCAAGCCATCCCAAAAATTGGGTTGCACTTATTGAATAAAACTGAATCGAATCGAATATATTCAATTGGTGTTATTCTTAGGAGACTCAGGTTTGAGCTGTTTGTATACACGGTGTGTGTCTTATTAAAGTGCCAAAATTAATGAGTATATACCATCATATAATCACATCATGATGCTAAAAGAAAAAGAAAATATGCAATGTGTCCAATGGTAAAAAATACAAAGATGTATAAGCCACGTCACTCCTTTGTGAAAAAAACACATCAAATTATTTGACGAAATTAATTAAAAAATTGTCCTCGCAGAACGGAGAATGCACATCTCAAGAATAGAGGGACTAAACAATAAAAAAAATATATGACAGAATTCAAAAATAGAAATAGTCATCGTATGAACGAGTGTCGATACTATGTATATAAAGATTTCGAATTTAATCTCAAGAGAAATTTACTTAAGAGAGTTAATTGCACCACATCTCCCCAAACTATGACACTCATTTTAAATTGGTCCATAAACTTTTAAACATTCTAATTTCATCCTCAAACTATGACCTTTATTCTAAATTGGTCCCCAAACTTTTAAGCATTTTAGTTTCACCCCCAAACTATGACTTTCATCTAAATTGGTCCTCAAACTTTTTAAATATTCTAATTTCATCCCCAAATTATCAGTATATGTTAATAATATCTTATGTTAATAAAACCGTTATAAAAATCGTTAATTGTCATGAAACACTAATGTGCATTGTGTAATAATATGATGTGATATAAACGATAATTTGCGGATGAAATTGATATACTCAAAATGTTTAGGGACCAATTTAGAATGAGAGTCATAGTTTGAGGATAAAATTAGAACATTCAAAAGTTTATGAACCAATTTAGAATGAGGGTCATAGTTTGAGGATGAAATTAGAACATTTAAAAGTTTAGGGACCAAATTAGAATGAGGGTCATAGTTTGGGGATGTGTGGTGCGATTAATAAAATTTTGACATTCATGAGGGTCGCATCTTTTTTTTTATTTGAAAAGGTTTTGAGCATACCATGTGTCGACAACTCTCTTGAATCTTTGATAGCCATAGCTTTCGAAACAATTTTCTCGATGGACCGATTTATAAAGTAAACAAAAGTTTATTTTCCAATCTTATAAGAATCAATAGGACCATTGAGCTTGAAGTTTTGAAATTGAGATCTCAAGTTATGGCACTACTCTTCAACCACTCACACTATATATTTTAATGGATTAAGTTGATCCGTCTACTTTTTATAATGCTATTAGTAAGTGTAAATAGATAACATTTATAGTTTTAATCGTAAGCATTAAACTGGCATTTAATTTATTATTGGTAAAACATAAAAAGATTTATTCTATCACCGATTATTTTAGTCTAGCGAGAAGATACGCTAAGTTCCTTAAACAACGTTCAGAGTTCGAATAATGACGTTGTGAATGGAGAAAACTAAGTCGGGAAGGTCATCCCAAAACAACTAGGTCTCTATAGTATCAAATCTGGATTAGTCTGTTAATAAAGTGGATACAAGTGATTATAACAATTCATGTCAACGACAACATGTTAACGATAACAACCAATGATGTTATCAATTTTAACATACTAAAATTATTGTGATAATAAGATAATCAGATTAAGTCAAATCAAAGTAGGATGGTTAAATTTCGGATTTCAACGTAATAAGAGGATTAAAGCCATAATTTGACAAAAATGTATTTATTCATTAATCTATAATGAACGTGACCTGTCTATAAAGTTTTCTTTTTTCAATTACACGAAAATTGGACCGTTCGACTGAATCAAACATATACGAGGTATTCGAACTTATCAGTCACAAACTTATCTAAAGGTAAACAACAATCGGTTGATCTAGTAACATGAGATTTTAGATTTTTCAAATAAAATAAGGAGTTTAAATATGGGTATTGTAAAGAGAGTAAATTGAGCTAGGGGATCGCTCTTATAATGGACATTAACAATATCTGATCCAATCTAGTTAACTAATCGTTTGGATGCCAATAATTGTATATAGGGATAGGATCTACTTACACATAATGTAAAACTCATAGTTTTACACGTTTTGTGGATTGTTGTATTGGTGAAATAGATGGCTGGGATTAACTCCATATTTTTTTCCAATTGATAATCTTCACATAACCCACTGTTAATCTCAGCCATCAATTTTACGCATCAAACGATCCAAAACATATAAAAGTTAAAAAAATTTACACTGTGTAACTGGATCTTCACATATGGTTAGGATCCACTTACACTAAGTAAAATTCAACTAGTTTTACATTAATTCATGACCATTAGATGGGTAAAATGGATGGATGAGGTTAACTCCTTACTTTTTTCCCAAGTAATAATCTTCACATATCCTACTTCTAATCTCATCCATCCATTTCACACATCCAATGGCCATAGGTTAGTGTAAAACTAGTTGAGTTTTACATGGTGTAGCTGGATCCCATCCCATTATATATATAGGGGTTAGGATCCACTTATACTATGTAAAATTCAATTACTTTTACACTCTTTTTGGACCATCGGATGAGAGTAATAAATGACTAAGATTATTTTTTTTTCAAGTGATAATCTTCAAATTTCCTACTGTTAATCTCAACCACCCATCCTACTGTTAATCTCAATCACCCATCTACCTTCATCCAATGGTCTAAAAAATATGTAAAATTTTCAAGTTTTACAAATTTATCTAGAGGCGAACCACCCCAAGGAAATGTACCAAAGATTATGACATTCATGAGGGTCACGTCTTTATTTATTGGAAAAGATTGGGAGCACACCATGTGTTGACATCTCCCTTAAATCTTTCATGCTTTGAATCTTTGATAGCAATAGGACCATTGAACCTGAAATTAAGATATAATCGATTGAATTTGAAATAATTTTATCCTTTATTTTTTTAATTATCGGCAAGTTTAAATTGATAACATTGTTAGTCGTTGTCACTAAAGAGATAAAATGAAATTTAAAAATAAACTTTGAGCATTCGACTAACATGTAAATCTACTAGTTGAACATAGTTAATGCATATTTTACGAGACTCTAATTGTACGTTTAATAACAATATAGAAGTTTGTGTCATCACTTTATCGACAGCTACTAATAATTTATCAATTTGGAGCTACTAAAAATATTTTAAAAGTAAAGAGACTGGATTATATCAAATTAAAGGAATAAAAATCAAATTTTAACGTAATAAAGGGAGTGAAACCATAATTAAACCAAAGAAACTGCTAAAGTTAACACCACGTTAATTAAATTAATAAAATTGGACAGTTATTTTTTGTTTTTTTAATGCAATATTTAAATAGGTATAATCCTAAATTCTAAAATGAAAAAATATTTCATATTAAAGTACATTTGAACTTACGACCTCTAAGATGTTATAGTAGAATGGATGATGAAATTTTGAGGGGGGCAAATATATAGTAATAAAATGGGGTGTCCATCAACCAAATAATGATTTATTTAATTGTAATGTTAATGTAATTTTGATGGTGAATTTATTAGGAAATTTTACTTTTTTCACACAAAAAAAGTGTTTAACCTTAAAAGACAAGGTGGCCGAGGATTCTACACTTCTTACATTTTTCTTCTTGTCTTTTCGACCAAATTTACCGGTAAATGTTGGGAATCTTTTTTTACTTTTATGACTAGAAATTATGTTAAAGCTATCATAATATAACATAAATTACCCTTTAATTAAAACACAATTGAAAAAGTGAATTGTTTTTCACTATGTCAAGCTTTCATTTTTATAACAAATAAAAATATTTAATAATTGTAAAATTAAGATTAATTTATTTAATACTCTGTCAATTGATTGGATATTGTTATTTTTTCTTTATCGAAGATTGGATATTGTGATTATATTAAAAATATTAAGTATTTACATTAAACAAATTAGGGGGGAAAACATAAGCATTTAATGCAACCACTTATTTTAAACACTATATAGTAGTTTGACTAGGTCAATACTGCAGCAACACCAAGAAGAAGAATAAAGCACAAAAAAATCAGTTTCTCTCAAGTACAATTTCAATAAATGATTAAAGTTTAATTTACAATTTGACCCTCCAAATACACTCGTTATTATTTTATATATATCAATTATTTATTTTCAAAATAATAGGACTTATTAAGTATTTAATTTTAAAAATTGGAGGGATCAAAATTTAATTTGATTTAAGTTTAAACTAATATGAACTTAAAGTGTTATTAGATCAAAATTTTTGAAAAAAATCAGCGTCACTCCTACTCTCAAGTCTCTACGTGCCTCTGTCACTGGTTGCAGTTAAACATTTTAATACCATTTGAAAACTTGTATATTATATGTCACATTAGTTAGATATTGAGATTTTTTTAAGTGTTCAAATATGATTTTTTTAAACATATACTTATTAAATGATTGATGAAAATATCCATGCACGTGTGTTGTCGTTGTCGCCTGACCCAACCCTTATATATATGTATGTGTTAACATATGTCATTAACGCATATTATCTGACGCAATTTTAAAAAACACGATTAAGGGCTAGTTTAGTATTGTTTTTGAAAAGTATATTAAAAAAGTACAGTAAAAAATACTTTTGTAAAGTGCTTTTAAATTTTTAATTTGAGATAAAAGTGTTTAGTATTGCTATTAAAAAGTACTTTTGCAAAGATAAATGATCATTTTAGACATGATGTTGTAAGTTAAAAAAATATATATGTTTAAATGATATTCAAATCTTTTGATATCATAAATATCAATTCAAATTATGATGAAAATATTTTTAGTAATTAATAAAAAAATTTATGTAAAACACTTGATTGAAAAATATATAAAATATTTAAACTAATAAATAATTTAATAATCATATATGTTTTTAGTAAAAAAATTATAAATTTATAAATTATAAAATAAACACATCATAAGATAGCGAATGAAAGTTAAAATTGTAAATTGACTTTTAAAATTATTTTTCCAACCGTAAAAGTTAAAAATTTCAACTTTTACGTTTGGGTTGAAACACTTTTAAAATACAATTTTTTAAAAAACTATTTGTTTAGCATTATTTATAGCTCCAAAAGTAATTTTAATCCCAAAAATATTTTTCAAAAGCAATAGTGAACGGGCCTAACTAAACGCATTTTTTCTACACGATAGAATTGAATGTTATTTCTGTAAAAATATGAAGATGGATGATAATTCCTTAAATAATTAAAAATATATCATTTGTATAAAAATCCTAAGAAAAGTGCCCAAAAACCTAAATTATATATTAAGCAAGAAAAATAAATATAAATGGGTCCCAATTTAAAATCAGGCAAAAAAACGTACGGCAAATTTCACCTTATTATTAATTTTAATTTTAATTTTAATTTTATTTTATTTTATTTTATTTTATTTATCCCTTTCAATATTGTCATTGTTCCCCACCGCTACTTCACGCTGAAGCAAAGCCTGCAATTTCTCATCTTTGCTTTTCTGCTTTTACTTTTAGATGTAACAAAAGTAGCGTTATTTTATTTGGTTAATTACACTACAAGTCCTCAAATTATTGTTTATATTTTAAATTGATTCTTAAGTTTCAAAATATTTTAATTAATCCTTAAAGTGTGTATCAATATGGTCTTACTCTTATATCAACCCAATATGAAACATATTAAAACAAGTGGATCGAACTTTAAACATATTTAAATATTCAAATACGATATTTTAAAGTTTGGAGACAAATTTAACATCTAAGTCATGGTTTAAAGTTTATGAACTAATTAACCAATCAATAAATCGAATTATGAGATTCACTAATTACCTCATCTTGTATGAATTTAAATCCCGACATTTACCTTAAAAATGCAATCTCTTTTCTTAATAAAAAATATATGTACAATTAAAACAAGCCCTTCAAACAACCTAATAAATAAAAGATACTAACTGATCGGAATTATAATCTACAGTGTGTATGTGTTTCCAAAAATTCTAAAAATAAACAAATATTATCATATAATCACACCGAAATGTTTAATAATAATAATAATAATAATAATAATAATAATAAAATTTCTTATTAGTAGTAATAAAATTTATTACAACAAAAAAAACCACCCCCCTATCTTTGTTCCTATAGTTAATCCCCAAAAGATGCTGCAATCTTCAAATCTCCTCGAATGCTAGAACAAAACTCCAAGATTTGTTAACTTAAATACTTATTTGATTCCTAAACTAAACTCACATTCTTGAATTCTCATACATAAATACATACAAACATACATATACCTATCATAAATACTACAAACTCCTACTTGAAATCAATACGTCCATTCCTGAGGCAGATTTAAGCTTCCTTCTTGTCTATGATTTCTCCTTGCTTGTGTCAACAATGCATTCCTTCTTGCTACCAATGCATCTGCAGAGTTGGACCGATATGAATTAAAACAAGATCAACATAAAATAAGACACACGTAAGAGGAGACGAGATTTACCATAGTTTGATGCAAATCCGGGATTGAATGGAGGCTGGACATGACTGTTGATGGTATGATCAAAGTTGAGCTTCAGTGCTTGGACAACCTTTGCAGGCAATAACACTGTGGAACAACCTGGTTTCTTTCTAGGTTCAGGACTGGTGCTGGTGGTGTCGTATCTACGAGGTATGAAGACACCGGTACCGGCACACTCTCGTTTAATGCCGCCGGATCCGCCGAGAAACACCGCTCTCATGGCAGAACCGGGGTGAGTTTGAGGCTGTTTTTGCTTGGATTGAACTTGAAGCGGTGGCCAACAAGATTGAGGCAACCCTAAAGGTCTACCCCCAACAAGATTAATCCTTGTTCTACCCTGAATCTGCTGCTGCTGTTGGTGTTGATGCTGATTTTGTTGCTGAACTTGTGCTTGCCTTCCATTAAACTGACCATACCATAGGAAAACAACGCTCAGTCAGCACCAAAGACACAGAATTTAAGACAAGAATGAGCATAACTTGAGCATGTAAGAAAAAGGGTTGCCGGATTGAAAGGAAGTGTCTGGTTTTGAGGTTTGGGTAAGGCTCTTCCATGGCTGAAGTTGGTGTATTTGGGCAGTTCGTTGCTCATTTTGAGCCTTGCAACTTGGCCAGCTGCGGCAGAAATGAGATCCCAAGTGTCGTTTTGAGCAGAAAAAGGTGTTGTTGGTGGAGAAGGAACCTGAGAAGGTCCTTTGGGGCTGTTGTTGCTTGAAGACGACCAGCATCCGAGTCCACTCAGAGTCGACCGTGGTGAAGTCTCCAAAGCTCCATTTTTCTAAATTTTAAAAACAAACCCAGATTTTAAATCGGAGCAATGATTAAAAACCAGCTCAAGAAAATGAAAAAGAACATCATTGTACCTCGCTTTTGTCCAGTGAAATAGTAGGAACAGTGAGTTTCTGACTCGTTGAGTAAGCGAGACGGCGAGTGAACCCAGCGAGAAACTCATCATCGTCGCTACTCTCAGTCTCCGTGGACTCGACAACAGAGTCGAACTCGTAAGGGAACTCAGTAGGGAACACAGTCTCGTTTTTTCTAGCGTTTTCGTTCTTGAGATTCCCTTGCTTCATAATCCCATCGTCGTCGGTTAAAAACTTCGCCGGCAGAAAGAACTCGGCGTCGTCCATCAGTTCAGCCATGACCAAAAAAAACAGAGGAAAACAGAGGGGAAGTGGAAAAGGATTTTGCTTTGGAGTGAAGATATAAAGAAGAAGAGGACCCAAAGTTTAGGCTTTTATGAAAGGGAGAGGGACCCGAAAGGAAAGATAAAATAAATGGAAGGAAAGGGGGAGGAGATGAGTAGCGAATGTTGAAGACAAGCTGCTTTTATTAAGGTTTCAGGGTTACTTACTTTGAGACATTAAAAAATTATTAACCATATATAGTATAGGGAGATGATACATTAGGTATTTTTAAGTAAGGTTGTGAGTTCGAATTTTAATATTGTGAATGAAAAAAAACTGAGTTGAAAGGGTCGTCCTCATATTAAGCCTCAGAAACTTAATTCGAATTAGTCAATCAGTGACTAGTGAGTCGAATACAGAGACGGATTCAAGTAGAGCTTAGTGAGGTCAATTGACCCCATCTGGTTCTAGAGAATCCTTGTAAAAATAGAAAATTTTGAGGGGAGAGGGAAGAATTAAATATATTTGAACCCACTTAACTCTACTTAGTTTGTTTAACTTCAACTTTCTTGAACTCGCTTAAAAGGAAGTCTAGATCTGACACCGGTCAAATGCCGATAATAAAATAAAAAATAAAAAATACAAATTTATTGCTCTTTTTGGAACCAAAATTCATTTAACCTTTTTGGTATTATTTTCATGCTCTAACATTAAAAAATTAAATTCTTAACTATAACTATGAAATTCTAAATATTAAACTTTAAACTCTAAAGCCTAAATATACACTTACTCTAATTTTCTAAACCCTAGCCATAAACTTTAACTTTAAACCCTAAAACTAGCTTCTTCTTTTTTAGTGTGAAGGTGTAATTAGGAACACAACAAAAAGACAAAATATTTATGTGCCTCTTTTTTAGGATGAGATATTAAATAAAATTAAATACTTAAATTATAATATTGTAAATGAAATAAATTAAATTAAAAATTTATTAACATAATAAATTTATATAATACTCAATTTTAATGGGCCAGTAAATAAATCAAATGGTGATAGTTAGAGAAAATAAATAATTAATAATTAAAGAGGAAAATTCAAGAAAATAAAAACAAAAATCTAAACTTGGAAATTAAAAAAATGAAGACTTATGGGTAAATTGACAAATGTAAGATGTGAAGAACAACAATGGCCTTATTGGTTGGAGACATTTGTCTTGATTCACAACACATCTGACATCTGTCCTATTTTGTTTAATTATAAACTTATTTAACAAATTGATAGAGTAAAGTTCTTACTATTTGTTTAGCTGTTTTTTTGTTTACTTATTTAATTGTTTTTTGAAATTTAAATTCTTTTTTGGACTAATATTTGGTAGAGATTTGATGTATTTAGTGGGTACAATATGTTGGATGTTCTTGCTTACAACATATTCCTTTTTAACCATAAATTTCACCCTGTTTATGTAATATATATATATAAGATTTTGATTTTGTGTGATTATACATATAAAATTTTAGTTCTAGTTCAATTATATTTGTACATGTCACTTTGATTTGACTCAATTATACACATCGTTAAAATCAGATGCATATTTTATTTTTTATAACCACTGATATCCAATCTATTGGTTCGTTAATTCGGATCATATATTATAAAGGCTAATAATGAGTTGATCCTCCCAACTCATTAGTTGACTAATTTAGATCAGATATTATAGAGCTCATTATAGGAGCAACCCTCTCAACCCATTTTGTTCAATTCATAATATCAGGATTCAAACCACTAGCCTTACTTAAAGGATCTATCACCTCATCTCACTAAACTAACTGATTGTTTGTAATACATATATCTATTTGTATTTTATAAATGTACTTTGTATACACTTTTTAAACATAAATATGATGCTATATCAATAATTGTTTTAGTAAATTGTGAAAACCGAGTGAACTCAAAATTCTATATATATAATCAGTAATCATATCAAAATCAAAGTTTATATATAACATTGTATATTTAACCAGATTTCATGTATAGTTATGATAGTTATCTCTTTACTCAATTAAATTAATCTTTAGTTTTGAAAAAATGAACAACAATTCCCAATAAATGTAAATTTGTCATAATTATTTCTTTAGTCCTCAACAAACACTGGTATCGTACTTTTATTTTTGTATGTACAATGGTAGGCAGCTTATAGCTGCAAAAGGGATAGTGTCAAAATCATGAATCAATCAAGTAGTAACTTGCAAATGAAGTAAGGTTATGAACATGAAATGAAATCAACCATGTTTAATTCCATCATCAACGTTTTTGATTGTCCTAAGGTGAGTACAAGGTAATATCTTTTCATACTTTTTTAACTCCTTGATAAGTTATATATATTTTGCAGATAAAGTTGTTCGAATCTGAATATTCTAAGATAAACATTATTCTATTTTCCACTGAAATCAATAGTTGGATTCAAATAATCAACTTAGATTTAACACTTTTGGTTTTGGAGTAAATAGTTTCATTCTTGATTTTTTATGATGAGTGAGCAATAGTTGGTTCAAACTGGTTAAACTGACTTAATTAATAATCTTTTGTCAAGTCAGTTATGATGGTTAATTTGATTTTGTTGGATGTTAAAATAGATTGATTAAACAGTAGACATATAAAGCAAAAAAGAATTGGTTTAGCTGATTTAACCAATCAAATTGATCAATGTTAAGTTGATTCGATTAAATAAGTTAAGACTTAAGTCGATCGATTAGTCAATTAAAACTGTCTTTTAATTTTAAAAAACCCAACTGCTAATTTCTACTCATTTGATTTTGCGATTGATAAAGACTTGAGAATCTAAAACCATTTTTGCAAAATTACATTGAAAAACAAACAGAAACAAAATAACAAGAAAGAACAAATGTTGGGTTTTGACTATACAATTGGCTATAATAAACGGATATAATTGAAGTCAAAGTCCATTGTTTGATTTTGGTATAATTGCATATTTTGAAAGCTCATTATAATAACGTCTAAATCACTGCTTTTTATGGGTTTATTGCTAATTGCTTAAGATTTGGCATTTTAACAATCATTTTTAATCCTTCTATAGCCCTATGAATGGTGGAATTAGAGGTTTAAAAGTGAATAGAGTAAATTGGGTCGAGAGGATTGCTTTTACTATGAGTTTTTACCGTACTCAATTCAGAATAGTTGGTTAATGGGTAAAACACAAGTGGTTGTAAAAATAACACTACACACAATGGATTAAATATAAAAATAATACAAGATGACTCTTAATTGTAATCCTGCTGATCTAACCTGCTCTGGACCCTCATATTAGATTTGGATATGCAGTTTGCGGTGGTGGATAGTTTTTCACAACGCTCGGCTTTGATTTGCGGTTCTCGGTGGTCTTTTAATAACTTAATCCTCTTTTGTGGTGCGTTTGTCGATGCAGCCAAATTTGTTCGTAACTATTTTTTGTTTGAGCCTTTTGGTTGGGTTTTTAACATTTTCCCTGTATGATCCTTGATGATCTAAAGTGACTAGTTTCTTGTGTCAGTGTTATAGGAAAATGTCCAAATTATGTATTTAGTTTACGATGATAGTTGTAAACCTTTATTGTAATTTTAGATATTTTCTCTTTTTAATAAGACTATCAGTTTATATTTAAAAATCACGTTTAAGGACTATTTTAACACCATGGTTAATCAAATTGATAATATATCCATTTTCATATATCAGTTGGTCTGGTAGGATGAGGAGTCAGAACCTTTAAACAAAGTCCAGATGTTCGAATCTTGTCGTTGTGAATGGAACAAGCTAAGTTAGAAGGGTGACTTCATAATATGTTTCTACAATACCCGATCTAAATTAGTTGATCATGAATCACATACCAGTGGTTATAAAAAATATTATCAATTACTAATGAAATGTTTCAAATAATTTTTACGTATACTATATCTAAACTCATTGTAATCCCAAATCCCTAATTAATTGAATAAGAGAATTTGCTCTTTCAAGCATCTTCTACCCACGTCTTCTAATCCTGTAAGGTATTGCAACAATAATTATGTCAACCTAGTTAAAATGCAATCAATTTCTGATAATCTTTTTAACTCTGCTTATTAGTGATAAAGGATTTGTACAATCATGTGTTCAATCTTTGGACATTTTATTTTTTAAATAATATTTTTAGTTATTTTATTTAAATATTATATATTTTGGAAAAAATGTGAGGAAATGGTAACTTTGAGCCATATTACGAAAGGGTAAAGGTGAATATTTGAATAATGATTCTGTTGGATCTTATTCTACTCCATGAGACCTTTACAACGGTATCTCATATGCTCAAATTGGTTGAGTGATGAATGAGAAATTGATGCCCAAAGTATGGTAGTTGTGAATTGAGTGAGGAAATAAACCACCGTTTATCCCACATTGGTAGGATAAATAGCATAGGAAGTGTTTATATACACTTACCTTCTTAAAAGTTATTGAATGATATGAATGGAAGTTTTGCCTCATGCCTAAGCATAAGGGTGTGGATTGAAGCTTGTTGAACCCATTTGGGTTGTGGTGTTACTCGCATAACGTGTGTGATGTGAATGTATAGATTGGTTGTTTTATTTTATCCACTTCGAATAATTTTTTTCTTACAAATGGAATATCTTTTTGAATATTCCGAAATTAAAAGGGATAATTTCAGGCTCCTTAAATTCGAATATTATAAAGATATCGGGTTCAATTCACGGAAATCTATCCGTTTTAAAATGGCAGTAATTGATTATTTCCGAATTAAATTGGATTAAGGGTAAGTGGCCATTAATACGGAATGTTTTATTTTTCATATTTTCCTCTTCCATTCCCCTATATATTCCGAGCCAATTTCTAGTTTTAACTCAACTCGAAAATTTTCTACTCTTGAAAATTGCATAGTCTTTTTGGTGATAGGCGAAGGCAACACTTCTGTTCGTGATCTCTACATAATCATCTGTTGTTGTATCCTGGGAAATTGACGACCGACAAACTCAAACACCAATGAGTGGTCGAATATGTCTTAAGAAAATTGTGTTCGTGCAGGCCTCAACGAGTTTCCTACTAGTTTATTCGAAACTGATTTAATTTTTTTAATTAAACTGTATTTTCAAATTGCTTTTATTTTAAATATTATTTATTTATTTGTTTCGGATTAACGCTTTATTTCTAACAATATAAAAGTACGAAGAGATAAAAATATCATCATAATAATTATATCACCATTTAAAAAATATTTTTGTTATTTTCCGAAATGAGTTATTATCCTATTTTTATAGGATTCCAATTCAGTAAGAGGTTTACTATTAATTGACATTATATAAATGTTGATAGCTCAATTCTATAATTTTTTACCTAAGGGGTAAGTTTGCTTCTGAAGTAAATTCATATCAGTAATGTTGCCCCTACTTTTTTAATAGCATCATTTTCGCTCTCGAAATTAATTAATTGCATCAATTTTGCCCATTAAGTAAATTCAAATCACCAAAAATAAATGGCTTCAAGAGAAAAATTGATGCAATTAAATGACTTCGAGGATAAAATTGATGCAGTTAAAAAATATGGACAAAATTAATAATATGAATTTACTTCAGGAGCAAGCTTACCACTTAAGCCGTAATTTTTTTGTTCTATTACATATTCGTGATATTTTTTTCTACTTAAAACTCATTTTTAACTATATTTCAAAATAAAAACATTTGAAAAAAAAAAGAAAAGACACTTGAAATCATTGAGAAATTCAAAATCTTACCATTGCTACGTAGTATTTTTTTTGGGGGGTAAGGTGGGACAATTAGATTTATCATCCATGTTAAGTAAACCCTACATATATCTCAAACTCCTTTTTAGACTAGGAATATTGTCTACAAGATATGCACAATGAACCAATATTCCTTTTGTAGTGCCCACTATTTTCCTTTTAATTCGAAATTTATATACATAAATAGATTAAAAATACTTACAAAATTTCTATTTATATCAAGTCTTCAGCCGATATCAGATCCCGAAACATTCATTTTTCACTCCATTCAAAAGAAGAAAACAGTGATATCTTTTTGATAAGGTAGTAAGGACGAAATTACTGGGGGTGGGTGGGGCAATTGCACCCCATGCTCCAAACTTTTTTACCTTCTTGTATATAAACAATTTTAAAGTTTAGATTATTTATAAATTTGCCCTCACTTTCAAATAATTATATCTTGTCCTTAGCTCTAAATCATGGTTCCGTCCCTATAAGTTAGTATATATTATTTATTCTTAGCCTTCTTAAAAGCACACACTGTATAAATTATGATGTGCGAACCCAGATTAATTATAAAGAATAATAAATATTGAGACTATCAATGAATTCGGAAAAATGGTGATAATTGATGTCCCACTTGTGTGCATGCATGTTTTTCTTTATTTTTTTCCTTTGTGTTTTTGCATGATTTTGCATGTATGGAGGACACAATTACATGGGCATTGATCAGCCGCATTTAAAGGCCACTAATTAAAGTAGAAAAAACATAATCATTAAGCCATCCCTCCATGCATTATTTGTTATCATTAGGTTTTCCTTCTTTTTCAAGGAGTGCAATCTAATGTTTAATAAATATGATCAACAAGTATATGTATTTTTTTTTGATAAATTAGTATTTTGATTAAAATATATTTATATAAATTTATAACTATCGATATCTGATTTATTAATATATTAATCTAAATTATATATTATAAAGGTTCACTATAAAATCGATATTTTTAATTTAATTTGTTTTATTCACGATGTCAGAATTTAAATTTGTATTTTTACTTAAGACTTAACGTCATATCCTATTAAACCAACTGACAATTGATTATCTTCGTATGTTATTATATTAAATTTAATCTAAATTTAGATGTTGAGTCAAAATATCCTAATCATATTGTTGGTTCACATATCCCATCACGCACATAAATCATAAATAAAAATGTATAGTAGATAAGAGATAAGCCACTCCACTCCTTCAAAGCAACTTTAGCTATACGGAATGTCAAAGATATTGGGAAAAAATATTTGCAAGATTATTTTAAAAGCAAAGTTTTATTTTGGAGTCTTTTTATGTAATTTACGTTTTATATTTATATTTTGATTTTTTTTTGAATAATGACACCTGAATTTTATTAAACATCATGAAAGTTATTACAAATATAATGCATCAAAAAAAAGAAGAAAAAAGAGACTAGTCCACTAAAATCTCATACAAATGTGCAAGAAAAAACAACACTTCCTTTAGGATTAACATACCATCAAAACCCAAAAACTTTCATGAATATCCTTGTCTCTAGCCAAACGAGAGGCTTTATGGGATGAAAAAATGAGTGATGAATGAACCAAACTATCAGGCAGATTGCTCCGCTACACAGTTCTAATTACAACGGCTAACAAACCATCAAACGAGTGACAAACGACAAAACTAAATCAGAAAACTAGCGCCATGAAGATCTTTATACAAGCGCCAAACGACCGCTAAAGCATGTTGAAATCGTGCCAAAAGACAGATAAAACGAATCACAAAAGTAAAAGAAAAGCGTGACATAAAGGTAGAGAAAACGTGTGCCACGAGAGCATGTATTCTTATTAAAATTGAGAAAACAAAACATGAAAAATAAGAAAAATAATGAACATCGGTAGTCGACAACTAATACAAAAATTAGTTGTCGACCGTCGGCCAGGAAATCAAAAAGGAAGAAACCGTCAGCCCAATTTGTGATTTTTTTAAAAATATAATATATAAATTTCGGATTAATTTTTCTCATCAAAAACATAACAATAACTTAACTATGCATCTAAAACTCGTGCTCTTAAAATCACACAAAAGAACTAACAACTATTATAGCGGGATGAGGTGCTAGGTCTGTTAAGCAAGGTTAGATGTTCAAATCATGACATTGTAATTGGAGAAAACTATGCTGGGAGGGTCTCCCCATATTCGGTGTCTACAAAACATGATCTGAATTAGTCGACCAATGAGTCAGATACAGATAATTAAATAAAAAAATCATTTAAAACAAGAGATTTGATATATGCAATTTTAATTTTAGTCATTCTATATTGTTGAAAATTGAGATTTTTTTTAATTTTATATAACTTGGTTTTTCAAAATTTATGATGCTATTAATAAATTTAAATTAATAGTATTAAAATTTTCCGTTAAACTGATGATGTATTTTTCTATAGTTGTTGTTGTTCTTTGATTATACAGCTAGAGTCGAATGAAAATTAAATTAACTATATTCCTTAATATAATAAATTTATACGTCAATCAAATACTTAATAACGTTTAAGATTTTTTTTTGTTGCAAATTTAGATAATTGCATACAATTGATTTTTTTTGTAGGTTCGAATATTAAAATTACTATTCGAGTTTAAATATCTGGTTTTACAGAATTAGATATTCGACATAAAATTTAAAATTTTGAATTCAATTTCACTTTGTGAATTTAGATAAATGATTGATAATTAATATTCAAATAGTAATACACAAAATTTACCTAAGTGTCACTGAATCTCTGTGGACTTCCAAGTAACAGTCTCAAAACCCCACATCGTGAAAAAATCATTGAATCTGAATATAGGATAACATGGCTCTTCATTATTAGGGGTGATAAATTATCAAATTGAGGTGAGTTTATGAAATTTAAGTCGAAGTGAGTTGTTTGAGATTCTATTTAAATTTAAAAGTAAATATTTATAATGTTATGGTATTAAATATTTTAATTTGAATGACTTTTTATAATCATATATAATACACACATATATATATTTCTTCATATGTGATATATATTAGACATAATTGAGATACTCAACTCGAGCTTAAAAATTGATCAATAATTATAAAAGATTTCGAGTTATTTGAGTTATTCGAATTTCGAAATTTTATTTAAAATATTTTTGAATCGAGTCAAAAATAATCAAATATTTATGGATGAAATCGAGTTAAATAATTCAAAAATTTTTGAATCAGAGTTTTGTTCACCTATAAATGATAGTATCAAAACCCCTCATCGTGGAAAAATCATGGAATCTGAATCTAGGATGACGTGGCTCCAGTAAAGATTCGGCAGCTTAACTGTCATTATGTCATTACCCCTTTTCCGTCTTTATTAACGGCTGTCTTTTCCACTGTCACCGTCGTTTCTCGCCAACAGCGCCGCCGTGACGGCGCGTTAACGACCCGGACTTGAAACCCATCATTAAATCGGGTTCATCAAATTTCCCGCCAAATAAAGCCATCTGTAAATAAATATTTTTTTTGCTCCATAAAATGTCTTTTTGTATTTTAAAATTATTTCATTTAAATTGTAAAAATTCAACTATTTTTATTAAAATATTTTTTCTACCTTCTTTTTTAATTTTTTAATAAATTAAACTTTAACTTTTAAATAATAAAATTATAATTTTAATTATTTTATGACACATCTTTTATACAAATATTTTTTATAAAATTATAAAAAAATATCAAAGGACAATTTTTTAGGGAATGAGTAAATAAATAAGATTAAATTAATTTAAGAAAATAAAAAAGGTGGGGCCAATGGCTGAAAATGACAGCTTTGTGGTAAAAAGGTAGGAGCTTGGAGAAGATTTTTTTTTTCAATATAAAAGAGGCACAAAGGTACAAGTACAACTGCCACCATGTAGGGAGGGTTTATATCTCTATCAAACAGGTACAACGTAGCGATTAAAAAATTATAAGTTTTATTTTTTTAAGAATTTAAAATATTAATTTTTAATAATATTTTAGGTTAAATTTTTTAATTTTTGAAAAATTTCAATAATTATAAAATAACTTTCGATACTTTTTGCATAACATTTTAAGTATTTTGATAAAATATCAAAATTTATTTTGTAAATATCGAAATTTGTTAAAAATCATAAAAAACCAACTTAAAATATTTACTAAAATCTAATATTTTAGGTTTTTAGATAAAATTTGAAATTTGTCGTTTTTTAGTCGTACCTTAAACTTACTGTACTCCAGACTTACCCACAAATCAACAAGACTATGAATTATATCAAAAACGATTTTTTTCTTTAAAGTTTTAAAATTATAAATTGATGATTAAATTTATCGAACTATTATAAAATTATTTTGATAAAAAACTATTATGAAATGCTCACTGAACTTTATCAAACAATTACAAAATAGTTACTAAAACCTATTGAATTGTTATAAGATAGTCCTTAAATTTATAAAAAAATATCTCTATTTTATAATGTGTAGTGACTATTTTGTAATATTTTAATAAGTTTAATAATGATTTTATAAATTTCAAAACTTCAATGGTCAAGAGAAATTATTTTTACTTAATTTAGTGACCATTCAAATATTTTACCCTAAATAATTTAATATTTTTAGTAAAATAAAAATAATAAATAAGGTTTCCACTCATTACGCTTGAGTTTACTTCAACTTCCCGCAAAAAAAATCGAATTTTCCACTGGAAATGACTGAAATATCCTTTCAACGATTACTGTCAAACGTCAATGAACCAACCACATTATAAATTTAAAAAGGTTTAAGGGTATTATAAGCCCTTGAACTTTTGAAAATAAATCAATTAAGCCTTTTAATTTTTTTGCACTCAATTAAGTCCTTAAACTCCAAAAATTCATCAATTCACCCTTTTGAATAATATTTACTGTTAAATTTAACAGTTTTTTAGATCAATTGGTGCAACATGTCGTGTTACAATGTTGTCGCTTGACATTTTTTAATACTCCCTCTGTCCCACTCAATATGTCTATTTTGTATTTTGAAATTGTCCCACTTAAAATATCTCATTGAAAAAATCAATAACTTTTATAAGGCACATTTCCCTTTATACCTTTTTTTAGTTTCTCAACAAAACAAAATTCAACTTTTTAAGGATAAAATTATCGTTTCAATTATTTTACATCATCTTTCTTACACAGAATTTTTCTTTCTAAAACTGTGTGAAAAGTCAATAATGGACAAAATAAATAGGACGAATGAAGTATATTTTGTTTTATTTAAAAAATTCTTTAAAAGTTTTAAAAATTCTAAAAAACTTATAAAAATAATAAAAAATAGTTTTTTAAAATATCTCAAGAAAAAAAAGTTAAAAAATGATGTTAAAAATTGGTCAAAGGGCGTAATTAATTCAACTTATTAGTTCATGGTTTAATTGAGTGCAAAAAAACTTTAGAGGCTTAATTGATTTTTTCCCCAAAAGTTCAAGGGCTTCAAGCACCCTTAAGCCTTTTAAAAATATATAAGTATTGTCTCTTGTACAGTTCAGTGAAAAAAATATTAATTTTAAGTGATTTGAGTTCGAACAATTTTATTTATAAAATGTGTGTTTTTATCAAAAATATTTAAAAAAAACACTACCATAAATCATACCAAATTTAAAAAAGGGCAAGTCTTAATAATTTTACTGATAAAAATATAAAAATTAAAATTTCCAGGGTTAGATTGATTTTTTTAAATACTTGAGTGATAACGAGGTAGTTGAATCTAAACCAGAATAACTCTATATACGAATCACAGATGATAAAATTTAAATTGAATAAAATGTGTTGAGAACTTATATTTTTTTTTTGAAATTTTTTTTACCTGTGAGAAGGAAATTTGTTCATAATGGATATTAAACCCAGAGGCTACAACCTACGAAAAAAGAAAAGATGTCAACTAAAATATTTTTAATTATCTGCTCTAAATATTATTGACTTAAAAACTTACATTTATTATGATCCCGTAATAATAAAATTATTTTAAATATTTGAATGTGAAAAAGTAAAATTTAAACCTAAACGTTAATCAAATTAAAATTCTAAATAGCTTAATATTTATAAATAAAATATTACTATTCTAACAAATTAATAAGTAAATATTAATAAATTACTTTATTACTTGTTTTTTTTAGAAAAATCTTATAGGCTTATAGCAAAAAAATACATATATTATTTTCTTTCATTGTCTTTTCGGTAATTGTGATTCGTTTGATGGTTGAAATTTGAACTCAACGGTTGGATTTATTTTGCAGCTAATATTTTCCTTTTAACTACTTTTGTATTAAAATACTTGAGTTGGATAAATAAGGGTAAACAACACTCTTGGTCAATAAGTTATTATTTTGTGCAAAATCATCATTAATGTTATTTTTTCCTGTTTTGGTCACTAATGTTAATTTTTCTTCATGTTTTGGTCACCGATCTATTGCCAAAAATAATAGTTTGGTGACTAAAATAAGAAATCGGGAATAGTTTAATGACCAATAATGTTGTTTACCCAATAAATAATTGTATAATAATATTATGAATACTGTTATTTAATTGTATACTAATACCAACAAGAAGTTGGTATATTGGGAATATGTATTAGATCCCTTAATCAAGATTATGAGTTCGAATTCTGACGATGTGGATAGAGTAAATTGAGTTGGGCTGGTTGCCTTGTAATCTACTTTTACAATATTTGATATGGATTAATCTACCAATAAATTAAAGACCGACGACTATACCAACAAAATGTATTATACTTTGCAAAATTTAATTGGATATTCAAATAATGTACAACCTTTTTATTTTTATAAAGTGCGACTTGTTTAATTGACTGTCAATGTACCATGTAACAAATATAACCTCGAAGAAGATATACAATAATGAAATGGGCTCTTTGTATTAGTTGTGTGTGGGGACACATTATTTTGAAAGAGGATAGGAGGGAAAGAAATAAAGTAAGTTTTTAAGGGTTTTTTGCCCCGACATGTCTGATTTTGGTGGGTGAGTCTCCTAGCGGGGATTTTCTGCATACACAAAGGTCTCAAACTCGAGACTTACTTAAATGATACCAAATTGTTTACCATTTGGATTAACCTTGTTGTTGAAAGAAAGTAGTTTTGATTACATGATAGGATTAAAGTGAACAAGTTATGTTTTTATGGTGTGAGATTATAACAGTACTAGTCATGGGCGGATCTTGACAACCCAGTTTGAGAGGGTCTATTTGAAATTTATAAAAAAAAACTAAACTTAAATTAAGTTTTTCAAGATTTTGAAAGGTTTAATTTAAAAGTTTCATAAAAAGTAGGGGTTTAACTAAAAATTTTATAAAATTGAGACTTATCAAGAGTTTTAAAAAAAATTAGGAGGGATTTAATTAAAAGTATTCAAAAATTTTGAAATATAATAATAATTTTTAAAATTTTTGAAGGGCCAAATTATTTTTTAAAACGACTAAATGCAAAAATTTTAAACTTTGGGGGGCTACGCCCCTGACTTTTATGAGGATCCGCCTCTTGTACTAGTGTATTAGATTCACTGGCAGAGCTAGCATTATTAAAGAAGTGTCACTTGACACCCCAAAATTTTTATATAAATTTTATATAAAAATATCAAAATAATTAGAATCACTTTAAAAGGTATTTGACATCACTTTAAAATATAGTTGACACTCCTTAAAAGAAAATTGACTCTAACCGTTTGTCCATATCCACTTAAAAAATTATAGAATTTTTAAAAATTTGACACTGCATTATAATTTTTTTTGGCTTTGCCCTTGATTAGATTTTATCAGAATTCTATAATTAAATGTCTTTGAACGAAAAAAGTATTAAAATTGATGACATACTCAAAAGTCTTGGTTTTAGGCATAAAAAATATGAAAAAATGGGAATGTCTTGTATAATTAAGGGCACCTAGCCACCTACCCTTACTATATTGGGTCTTTCCTTCATTATAATCCTCAATAATTTTGGCTTGCTTCCACATGTCATGGCATGTATGTAACTTAATATGGCACCTAAGCCATCTTTGAAACTTTGCCACTTTGCAAAAATTAAAAAGAGGAAATCCTTGTGGACCCCGATGTCACATGCATAGGATACCATTGGATTTAGATTTGTAAATATTGATTAAATAAATATTTATAATATAGGTTAAAATGCCATTACACTAGCTTGCTACATGGGAGTCACATGCAGAAACTTCAAGGAAAATGCATGTTGTGGTCAATGGTCAAATACTTGGAAGTTGCTTTAGTATTCTATTTTAATGAAAAAAAGCTTTTCCGTGCAAGAAATCTATATAGATTAGGCTAAAATAGGTGCTCAAAATATACTAATTTTAAATTTTAAGTATCTAAAGTGTTTTTTTATAAAAATAAGTGTTTAAAGTTTCAACAATTATAATTTTAAGTGTCTGACCATTAAGGGTGCTAAAAAATTGTCAACCACTCAATACTTGACATGTGGCACTAATTTTATTTTAAAAAAAAAATTAAGGAAAAAATCTAGAATTTTAGTTTTTTTCATAAAATCCCAAAAATTTGCAATTTTACAAAACAGTCCCCAAATCCCTAAAATTTTCCAAACCCAAACCCCAAATTGCCGTTGCTTTTGCCTCCGATCGCCGCGCTTGAGCACACCCATGTGGTCGTCGGACCTAGGCGGTCATTTCCCCCAACATGGTGTCACCGAAAATGCTGAACGACGTGCTAGCCGAACGTCCAACGCAAAGTTGACGTTCGGCATTTTCGGTGACACCATGTTGGGGGAAATAGCCGCCTAGGTTCGACGACGACATGGGTGTGCTCAGGTGCAGTGATCGAAGGCATAAGCGGCGGTAATTTGGGGTTTGAGTTTGGGAAATTTTAGGAATTTGGGGGCTATTTTGTAAAAATTGCAAAATTTTGGGAATTTATAAAAAATTGAAAAAAATTAATAAAATATTATTTTAAGTTTTTAATTTTGAAAAAAATTAAAATAAACATGCCACGTGTCAAGCATTGATGGGTTAACAATTTGTTAACACCTTTTAACAGACAGTCACCTAAAATTGTAATATTGTAAATTTTAGGAACCTAAAATTATAACGATTGGAACTTTGGGCAGCTATTTTTACAAAAAAATACTTTAGACACCTAAAATTCAAAAGAGGTATACTTTGGACACCTATTTTTCATTTAAGCCTATAGGTTATTAGTACTGAAGTTAGTGAAGGAATAGGTGATTATGGGTGCGACAGGTCTAGAGTATTTCTAAAAACGACAAGTTTTGAAACTTGTTAAAGTACTTAAAATGTTAGCTTTTTATAATATTTTAGGTTGGATTTTACTTGATTTTTGACAAGTTTCAATATTTTTCCAAGAATCTAAAATGTTATAAAAACACCAAGTTTAAAAATTTGTCAAAAATCATGAAAAAACCTAAAATATTATCAAAAAGTCTAACATTTTAGGTTCTTGGACATGTTTTGAAACTTTCCGTTCTTTAGACCTGTCGCCTTTTAGAAACACCCGGAGGAACCACTACATATGGTAAGATAAATTGTATTTTAAAGAAAATTTAAAACTTTTACTTTAGATATATCCGAAATCTCAAGGAATTGCAAATGACTCTTTGTCAAACTCCAATTTTTTGAATCGTAAGAAAGCGATATTAAAGGAGGCAAAGGAATCTTTAGAAATGGTCAAACTTTAGGCGTATCAACAATAAAAAACGAAGAGAATATTGTTAAGAATTTGGCTCGTATCTTCGATGCCCGAAATCATTAATGGATAGGATTGTGGCTGTCGAATTGGAATATTCGAGGTCACGAGATGTGATTAATAAGTGAGGTGTCTTGCTTTGTGTGATTGTTGTGGGTTATAGTTAATGTTGGATGTGGATTGATGAGTTGTATTTTCCTGGCCATGGAGCCTTAACCGGTGACAATGGAATGTATCTCCATGTAATTAATTGATTACAAGGTAATTTCGTGGATTGTTGTGGTTTATGGTTTATACATCACTAAATTGCTAAATTTTTTATGCATGCTTCACACATGATATTGGAGTTTTATTCCAAAATTAGGGTATCACAAAACTCCTCGGTATGTGCTTCATAAATGTACATCGAGGGGCGAACAATTTAGCACATGCATTGCCGAAGGGTGGCATTGAGCGTACTTCTTGATTCTTTAATTAGTCAAGTGCAACTGGTATATGAATGCTGCTAATTTTGTGAATGAGTTGCTGGGGTTTTAGAGTGGATTATGTTACTGTTTTTGGGCATGAATTGCTGGGAGTTTGAAGTATATTCTGCTCTTTGTTAGTTGGTTATTTCATATATATGGCATATTTTGGGAGTAAATTATGTTGCTGATTTTATGAATGATTTGCTGGAGTTTTGAAGTGGATTATGTTGTTGATTTTGGGCATGAATTGCTGAAATTTTGGAGTAGATTTTTCTTTTTGTTTGTTGGTTATTCCATATATATGACATGTTTTGGGAATGAATTATGTTGCTGATTTTATGCATGCATTGCTAGGAGTTTGGAGTGGATATTGCTATTTGTTTAGTGAGTTGTCTATTTCTCTGGCACGTTATTAGGACATGCACTATTTTCTCCTCATTTAAATTTTAGGAGAATTTTTTAATGAGACATGTGCTGATATGTTTGTATAATTTTTATTTCTTAAATAAAATCATATCTTATTGATAAAAAATTTATTTTTAATGACATGTCATGTGATTTATTAAAAAATATAAAATTATATATTATCAGTGTATCAAAAAGAATAATATTTCAAGAAATATTTTTTAATTGAAATTAAGGCATCCCATCGGTAATAGTGACAAATTTTCCTCACAACGTGTATTTTTTTTAGAAAAGTAAATGACTAATCATAAAATACTTTTCAGTTTACATCATATGAATGAAGAGAAAAAATAAAATTTTTCTAATATATATAAAAAAAAGAGGTGAGCAATCACCAATGACGGAGCTAATAGGTTGAATGTAAAAAAAAGTGACACAATTTTTCTAATATATATTTTATATAGAAATAAAAAATAAAATTCATATCATTTAAAAAAAAGTGACACGAGTTAAAAAAATTATTTGAGATCCTTTGAAGAAAATTGACACCTACCATTTGACTTCACCTATTTTTTAAATAAAATATGAGTTAACGCCGTAACTTAAATTTTCTGGCTCCGCCACTAGCAACCACCACGTTACACCTCGTGATGGTTGCACTACAAAATATTTAAACCTTTAACATAAGTAAAATTTTAATTTGAAATGGAAATTTTATTTGGATAAAAAATTATTTAAATAATAAAATGATTCAATTTTCTTTTATAAAATATACTTTTAACCACCGCATTGACCGATTAATTCGTATTGTATTTTGCAGAGATTTAATATGAGACGACCCTTCCAACTCTATTTTCTCCATTCACTAAATTAGGATTCGAACATATTTTAAATCACATGCTACAAAGGTAAACATACCTTTAGACATCACAAGTTCCACTAAGAAACATAAAAATCCATGAAAACAACCCATCCATTGTATTTATATATCCCACCCATCATGTTCGGCATATATCCAAATTTGTCATCACATCAGCTTACCACTTGAAATTTTAGATAAAAAATTCATTTATCACTATTTTTATTATTTATTTTGTTGATTTGTACTTTTATCCACTCAATCAACCACCTACAATAATAATAAATCTGGATCTGATCTAATTTTTTTTTGAGTTTGTTTGCACTGAATTTAGATTTCAATCTTTATCGCAAAAAATATTTAAAAAATAAACAATGATTTTTGAAAAAAATGAAATTGTTACGGTAAATAATGATGAAGTTAGGATCGAATATTGGAAAGAGTTAAATTACTGGACTTCAAAATATCAGGACCTACCATCAATCAGATGGTTTAGTGGGATGATGCGCTAAGTCTCGTAAGCAAGGTTAGGGGTTCGAATCATGACGTTGTGAATAGAGAGAACTGGGTTGGGAGGGCCGCTATCATATTTGAGTCTCTGCAAAATTCAATCTGGATTAGTTGATCAATGAGTCAAATATCAACGGTTAAACAAAAAAAATACAAGAAACGTTTAAGTGTTTAAATTTAAAATTAAAAAAAAGATATAATTTATTTAATATTTAAACTTACAACAACTTAATTATTTTTCGGATCAAAATTATTAGTCTCTAATGACAAAATTGATATGATTCCAATCGAACTCTATAATTTAGTGTCAGTGAAACGTCTTTTTGCAGTGGATCCACGTGATTTCGTGAAACATCTGGTAAGAAAAATGACTATGGAAGATGTAAAAAAAAAACATGAACAAGTGATCCATGTGTCTGCTGTTTGGAGCAACCTAAGACAAATTATTTGTTAATTTATGAAATGTTTCTTTGTAAGTTATTGAGATTAGGGGTGAGTGTTCGATTGAGTCGAGTCAAATAATTTTTTTTGAGTTATTCGAGTTGATGCGTTATATTTTACAACTTAAACTTTATTTGAAATTTTTTCGATTCGAGTTGAGTTTATGAAATTTGAGTCGAGTCAAATTTTTGAGTTTCTATACAAATTAATTGTAACTATTTATTATGTTATAGTACAGTTTGACTCTAATCATATAAGATATGCATATGTATTTCTTTATTTGTTTTTATATTGGCATATATTATATTAAGAAATATTGAGGGATTTCACTCGAATTTAAAAATGAATGCACTAATTACTAAAATTTTGAGTTATTCGAATTATTCAACTTTTCATTTTACAACTCAAACTTTTTTGAAATTTTTCGAGTCAATTCGAGTTTTTTTTGCCTCAAGTCGAATCAAAAAATTTGATTTTTTCGAGTTGAATTGAGCTTTGCTCACCCCTAACTGAGATATAAATTACTTTTCCCGTATTTAGATCTTTCATTTCCTGTCTGTAAACCGAATGTGAAACAGCTGTTTTAACAGTTTCTTTGAGAATCTCAAAGTTAATTTGGAAACTTGGGAAGTTCTTAATCATTGATGTTGGGTAAAACGTTTGTCGAGAGGTTTAGTCCCTCTACTTTTTTGAGAGGTTTCAAGCAAAATTTCAAGTATAATAACAATTGTAATCGTAAATAATATATTTGAATAGTTATAACCAGAATCAATCATAATGGTACACAATCGAACTAATATGGACATAATAAATCTGGAGTCTACACACGCATTCTTTATACAGGATGGGACTCAAACTTGTGATCTCAAAATTCTCATGGCCTCGACTTTACTATTAAACCAAGCTTCATCGGTTTTTGATAATCAACTTTAATTTGATCATTTACCTTTATAAAATTATTTCGATTAAAAAGATAACTATTTTACGGAGAATAATTAATGTCAACTATTTTAACTAATGCAATAACAAATGACTTACTTCGTTAATAGGCATTTAGTTTAGATAGACAGTCCACTACTTCCTCCTTGTATATATAATTAAATTGAAGTATAGGATTAAATTCCGAATTTGAAGGACAAAATCATAATTTGACCCTTGTAATGAAAGAACAAAATATATTCTTAGGATGCAATTGGGTTCTGACAAGATTTCGAAGCACAAGTGGTTCTTTCGAGTACCCGTGACAGTATGTTGGCTAGTAAAGTCGACGTCGGCATGGAAAAATGAAACATCAATGCTTTTCATTTTCCATCAACGTTTCACTTGAGTTTTTGAGAGTTTAAATTTTGGATAATATTTAAATTACTTTTTAATAATAATCTATTTTTATATAATAATCGATTAATTGTTATTGGAAGTTTACATCGATGTCTTTTGTGATATTTTTCATATAATTACTGTCAACTTTTAGTTAATAAAAAAATCTCTTTAATGTAAGCTTGTGTGACGCTTTAGAAACATGCGTATATTAATTTTATATTGTAAAGAAACCGAAAGGTTATGAGTTATAAAAGAGGTGACGTTGTACATTGTATCAGGCAATTTTTTTAAGAATAAGGTAGTAATTCGTGATAAGTGATATCAGAATAATTTTTTAATTGACTGATTTTATGTCGAGCGTCCTAATGAGTGTGATAAACAAGTTGTGACAAGATCGTTAAAGGGTTGAGTGGAGTAGAATATCACAGTTTAAGTATAGATAAGACATTAATCTCATATAAAAAAGAGAGGAGATCATTACGTATAAAAATAATGATGCTACATAACTTATCAAACAAGTCTTTTGGAAAAAAATAATGACCTCGTGACACAAACATATAACAAATCATTAAGTATCCTACAGTTTCAATCTTTTCTATTTCCACCAAATACCTTCATTTAAAATTTTCAATTAAATAAACCCAACAAGTGGTTTAAGTAAAAAAAAATGGATGATATTTATTCTTGAAGACCCAAGTTTAAATTATTTTATCTGCAAAATATGTGTGCATTGTCAAATGGTTAAGAATATATATGAAAACTCATCGTTCATATAATTTCTCTTAAACAAGCATTAATAATAAATCCATTACTATTTATTTTAAAATTAATAACTTTTTATATAAAATATCTCTTTGATATTCTTTTTAATTCTTCATGTATTTCTTTGAACAAATGAAATTTATGTTAATTATTGATTTTAAATTTTGCCATTAATTGATCGTTAATTATTAAATAAAATAATTGAAAGAACTTTTTTGTTAAATTATGTCTTCAAATCAATCTAAAATAAATATTGAATGGTAAAATTTAATTAAAAAATCAAAATTGATAGAAAGATTCAATAAAACCAAAAAGTTTAATTACAAATTCAGTTGCATAAAGTAACGTAACAGATTTACTCATATTTCCGAAGTAAAATGCCAAAAATAATCAAAATAAAATATAATGACAAATTTCAATATTATCCCTTTTTAAATGAAACCCATGAAAAATTTATTTTTTTAGTTCTTTTAGGTTCCATAAAATTTCAAATTGATGTAATAGTAAAATTGTATATTTTGCCTATCTAAAATAGTAAATTTATAATTTAACTCCTTTAAAAATCATATTGTTTTAAAATTAATACAATCAAAGATTCAATTAAGAGTAAACTACATCAAATACAATTAAACTTTAAGTGTAGTATCAATTATATTACTAAACTAAAAATTGATAATATTTTAATATTGAGTTTTAGTTTAGGCTTCAATTATACTATTGTGTTATTAAAATCGGTGATGCGGACAGATCTTAAAAGCCCATGTTCGACGACATAAAGAGATTTTAATAATCCAATAGTATAATTGAAGCTTAAAATAAAATTGAGTTCTAAATATGATCGATTTTTAGTTCGGTGGTATAACTGATACAACTTAAAGTTCAATTATATTTGGTGTAGTTTAACCTTAAATAAAAGCAAAGGACGTGATCTCATTGTTATGCGGGAAAATAGCAAAGGTTTGTCGAAAGCCATGCCAATGGCCTCCTTGTTTTGGGAGATTCTTGGAAATATATGTTTCAATTCATTGGTAACGCACTATACTTTGCCTACCTTTTTTTGAAGAAAAAAATCATATTAACCATTAATTGCGTCGGACATAAGATAAGGTACACTCAAGATGATCCATTCCAAAAAAACCGAGCAGTTTCTATCTAAAGCCCAATGAGCCAAAGTATGAGCTACAACATTGAAAATTTTACGAATATATCAACGAGACATTGATTTAAAGTTAAATTACACAAATTATTACTGAACTTTGTTCTCTGACTTATTTTAGTCACTGAACTTTTAAAAAGATCAATTTACTCACCGAACTTTATACATGGACCTATTTTGATCACTCCATCGTTAACCTAGTTACTTTACGATGACGTGACTTTTTTTAATGGTTTTTTAGCCACGTAGGACTTTAATCATTTAAAAAGAATTGATAAATAAAATTATATTTCTAAATTAAAATCTTATTCGCTTTTGAAAAATTAAAATTCCTAACCCTAATAACATTTATAATATTCGAAACATAAGAAAAACATAAAAGTATATTCAGTAAAGAAGAAGAAATAAATCAGAGGTATATTCAGCGAGAGAAAAAAGGAAGAAACGAAAAATTCATTACTTAAGTGATTCAGTGAAAAAACCCCTTAAGCAATATTTAAAAGAACGTCATATTTTATTTGGAATTTTTATTTATAATTTACCTTCCTTCACGGTCGTATACTTCAGAGTCACTCACATGTATTCCCAGATGGATGTTTTTAACCTCAATTAAAAACAGAAGCGATGAAAATTTTCCCTGCAACACTCAGTTAAAACTTGAAAAATAACATCATAATCTTATGTATATATATATAGCAGAATTTAATTGACATAAAATCTATATAAATCAGAGGTCAAGTTGTATAATTTCAAAGTTCGATCTGAAAATTAAGATAGAAAAAAGGGAGAGTTGAGAAAGAAATTACTGGTCGAATTTGCTGCTAAGAGCAAGGTTGATGAAGAAGGTACCCGTCATTGACAATAAATGACTAGCTCCAATTGCTCGAAATCCTATTAAAAAAATCCCAGAATAAAAACATTTAGTAAGAAATTGAAATCTATTTCCATTTACCAAGGTTTTTAATTTTTTTATTGTTTTACTGACGTTTTCAGTTATATTATTATTTTATTATTTATTTATGACATGTTAACGGCGTTAATAAATTTATAATCAAAATAGGTCAATATATAAAATTTAGTAAGTAAATTGGTCGTTTTAAAATTTTAGTGATCAAAATAGGTTAAAGAGTAAAGTTCAGCGATGATTTGTGTAATTTACCCTTGATTTAATGATAAGATTTAAATTTTGAGAAATTAAGATTTCATACACGAGTCTTAATTAGATTTTTTTATGTTTTAATTATATTTTGATTATCAATCTGATTGTACTTTTCATGTTATTTCTACACGTAGTTATTCAGAAAGTACTGTGAATCCACCATTTAAATTTCTATGTCCACAAACATCACCTTCATCCACTTTGATAAATATAAGTAGATGGTTTAATGCCTAAATGTTGGCATTTAATATTCAATTATGCAAAGACATATGATTTAGATAAAATACAAGTCTAAGGTTTAAATTAAGCGATCAACAAAGCCGCCTCTTTCTTTTAATCTAATTTTTCTCTGCATAATTGTTAGCGCCACAACTTCTTTCTTTCTTTTGTTCTCTTAACCCGTGGTAGACAACGAGTTTTAGTATTGGTTGTTGATCATTGAGTTCATTATTTTTTATTTTTTAATATTTTTTTTTGCATTTGTAGTAGACTTTTTTCTGTCTTTTGTCATTTCGTTTTATCTGTCGTTTTAGCATAGTTTCAACATAGCATAGCGATCATTTGGGGCTCGTATAGAGATCTTTACGGCGGTAGTTTTTGATTATGATTCTGTCGATGGTCATAGAAAGATAGATCCTCACTCAGTTGATAGTTGTTTGCCGATGTAATCAGTCCTGGGTAAAGGAGCAATCTACTTGATAGTTTGGTTCGCTCAACATTTCTTTTTCACCCTGTAATGCGTCTCGTTTAGATAGAGATAACGAGATTCAGGAAGACTTTTAGATTTTAACGGTATGTTAATCTTTATAGAAGTATTTATTTTAACGGTATGTTAATCTTTATAGTAGTTATGGGTTCAAATCTCAAATAATGAATTTTAGTTGTTTTATTTGAATATTTGTACTTGATAAATAAGGTTATTTTGATCATTTAACAATTGAATTTAGAACTGATTAGCCACCGAAATCAACTCAACCAGATGTTTAATAATAGTATGTATCCTTTAAAGATTCGAACTTGAAACTTTTTAAACTAAATCCTTAAATTTAAGTTGATGGAAATAAATCCATAATCCATGTAATCTTCCCTCTATGTTTGAGACTTTCAATTACATGATTCAATTTGATTCTACTTTAACTGGATTTTTATTGATTCGACAACATCAAACATACATGTTATCAGACCTCCGATTTTTTTATTTAACCGTTCAATTGGCCGGACCGGTCGGATTTTTCAGCGGCACATGAATGACAGCAACTATCCAACCGGAGGAAAGAAGAGAATTTACTATACAACAATTTTATATTGCAATATACAAAATGCCTGCAATTTGCAGATTAAAATCAAATCATTAACAACTACACATGCACGAGCTTGAACATGATGAGAGGTTAATGAACAGTTATATGGAAAACATCGGGTGTATGCGTCACCGGCATGGATTATGACGTGCACGTAAAGTGTCGAAATTCAGAAGACGGAGTAGTTGGTCTCCGGCTCTCCTCTAGAGATATCTGCATGGGAACATAGCATGCTCAAACATGTGATGAATGATGCAAGAAGGTGAAAGCTTTCAATAGATTACCAGAAGATCTTTGTCCGTCCCAAAGGACTTGCGTGCTTCTTCGAGACACTTCGATGAAACCCTCTCGTGTTTCCTGCACGGTGTCATTCCCGTGTTTATGCTTCTAACGGAAAATGAAATTCAATTTCTCGATTTGTGGATTACACGACGAATGCAGTAGGTAGTACCTAGAACTTGCAGGATATCGAATCTCGAACTTGTCTGTCTCAGCCTCGTAGCCACATATCACTACATAGTGACCTACAGAGAGCAAATTCCTTAACAACAAGATCCGACGTAGAACGAATGTACCATTGGTTCTAACCATAAACCATTCGTTATTAACTGAATCGCATTTGTGCTTCCGAGCAATATTGGTGAGAATTTTCTTGGCCAAGTTATTGATTTAGCTTGTGTCAATGTCCCAAGCAAGGCAGAGCTATGCAAAATTGCAAATGCCAGCATAATATATTATCAGACTGGTGTATTATCATATTAGCACTCAGATCCATATTTTCAACTCGTATATGAAAAACGGTGTTCTAAAAGCGTGCAACACTCGCCGGTGTACTCCGCATCGTTTCCGTGAAATCCTGGGGGCAAGAATTTGACAGAAGAATTCAGCACTAGGATATCAACAGTAGATAACAAATCATTGTCATGCAAGAACCTAGCCCTTATGATACCTGCTACAATACAGAACACAGGATACACAAAAAATACAGCCTCGGTCATACAATAACCGCACGAAAATGTTTAATTGTGACACAGAAAAGGACAGAGTAAAAGAAGCTGAAATTTCCATCAGCAACAAGGGACATAAGTTCATATTAAGCATTCAACAAAATTCGAAGAAACAGAACTATTTAAGCCGAAGCTGTTCATGGTAAATAACATACTGGCTATTTAAGCAGCTAATGGAGCAGGAATATTGATTAACCTATAATGTACATCTTACAAGTCATGGTACAGACTGCAGAGCATGAAAGAATGGACCAGAATGCTAACACGACATTGCTCGCAAATTCCCAACCAATCGAAAGCCCTACAAATGCATACGGTGCAAGGATAAATTACCCTATAACATTTCTCGTCGGAGTAGTTCGGATTAGCTCCGAATGTTACGGAATAATAGAAAAATCTAACCGAAAAGCTTTGCAGTATTTAAGCCAGATCTATAGTTCAAATGCTGCATACAAGATGCAAAAAATAATATTCATCAGAAATGGCTCATGTCAACTTATATATCCAAATGCAGCCTATCATAAAAGATAATCTGTCATGTCTGCAATTTCCTGGTTCTGTTTTCATACAATTCTTCTCATAACGGATAAAAGTTTTCCGACTTCATCACCTCGTAACAACAACATACCTAGTTGTGCAGCAAAGCTCAGCTTTATAAACCCTATCCATGAAACCATATGCAAAAATAAACTTGAAACACAAGGTAACTTAAAACACAATACCCTGCTAATTTCACTTGCTTGAACAAAATGCGATCTAGGCAACATCGCCTCGTGGCTAATCTGATTATCAGATGATAGGTTGAAACAACATTTTGTTCAAGCAAGTGAAATTAGCAGGGTATTGTGTTTTAAGTTACCTTGTAGACAAAATGACATAAATATCACGCCAATATATAAACTAGCTAGATTTATCGCAAGTCTTACCAATGATGTATAAAACATCCATGTATCATGTTATGTATGCATTGTACTCACCTGAGCCATTTATTAGCATGCCTCACTAAATTCTACTCGATCCTTTCCTTTATAGAACCTCGAACCTTCTTTGATTCGGACTTGACTTCATTAATCACATGAATAAGATAAAATATTTGTTAGATTCAAATCTAACAATACCTTAACCATGCTGTCTAATATAATCATTCGAGTATAAAATTTCTAAATATTTTTCCTTTATTCCTTGTACTGTTCAAAAACTCATTATGGTCCTTAGTGACCAATTTAAACTTCCAATAATTCTTCCGAGCTTGCTAACTAACATTTAAATACAAAATGTTTCAAATTCCATTTTCTGACAGCTTGCGCTACCTTCAAAGATTTACTTATACCGGGCAGAATACATACTGGATCTTAATTTCCTTTCTACTGGAGAAATTAGATTCGATAAAGATTCTAACGGTATAAGCCACATAAATTAATAAAATCTACAAAAATTACGAAAATTCTTCAAACTCCCGTCATAGAGTTGTCATGACCGAAACTGCTCTGTAAATTTTCTGACATTCATTCGATTAAAAATTCATATCTTTTAACTTGAAACTAGAAATCAGTTTCCGTTTGTTGGAAACTAAACTAGACGAAGAAATCTTTACAACGGTATAAAATTCATCATCTAACCATTTTTGTAGAGTTTATGGTGAATTTTCGAAGTCATTGCCAAAATTCAATCTTCTACATAGCTTTCCATAATAAACTTCTAATTTATACTAATTTCTTCTTATTTTTCTACTTATCAATTTAGTCCCATCAATTGCTTCAAACCACAAATTCATCATCTTCCTCATCAAATAATTTTTCAAAAATAATTCCCTCTAATTTTCTTTCTTTGCCAAAATAATCACTAAAATGCAAAGGTAAGGATTCAACATCGGTTTAGCATTCTAACATCAATTTCACATCTCCAACATAATTAATTACATAAATACACTCCAATTTCATAAAATTTAGATTCAGTCCCTTAACTTTGAAGCTTGCCGAATTGGTCCCTATATATTTAACTTAGGGTTTTGCTTCCAAACAACAAATCAAGCTTACTAGATCATTAATCAAACATCACAAACCCTAAGTTAAACTTAAATCTATAAACCCTAATCTTCTCCATACAAACCAAAATATTTAGGGTTTAAATCCTAACTCAATAACATGATTTTAACATCATATAAGCTTGATTCCAACTTAAATTCAACCATGGAATCATAAAATTTCAAAAGCCCCAATTTTGTTCATAAACCCTAATTTCCTTCTCATGTAAAATTTTCATCAATTAAGCATGTATTCCATGAATTAATAATATCAAAAGATAGAGCTTGAAGAGTAGAACAACTTTGCAGTTCGAAAGATTACCTGAAAATCGAGTTTCGGGGCTTGAATCGAACTTGGAAAATTTTTCTTTCTTTTTTCCCCCAAATTTCGAAAGTTGAAAGATGAAGAAGGCTTCATCTTTTTTTGGCCTTTCAATTTTGAATTGCTCCAATTATTCCACTTGTATTATATAAATGAATTTTAAATTTAGGGAAATTACAAAAGTGCCCTTTTATCCAATAGTTGAGATTGATCTTATCATCAATCAAGAGCCAAGATTTAATCTTTAATTTTCTTCTTCCAAAAATGGCCTTTGTAAACTTCAAATATTTCAAAATTGCCACCCCTACCAAATGGCCAATTTGCCCTCCAACTAGTATTTATTTACTAGTTTGTTTCAAAATTGCCATTCCATTATAATCTAACTAAATTAGTTCCTTCTCAACCGGACACTATTCCATAAATATCATTTTATGATTTTCCATGGTTTATGGAGAACAACCTCTGAAATTTCAATTCAATCTGATTTCCCAATATTCACAAAATACTTCTACTACGATTTTACCTTTACCAAGCTATCAGATCTATTCCGAAAATTTTATATTTCCATAATGTTCCTCATATCATCATCCTTAATCCAATGATCTAGATTTAATCTTGAGTTAATAATTTACCAACTTTGCCCTTGTGATTTTCCAAAATTACGATATTGCCATTTTCATCCAACGGCTCATATATAGCATGGAAAATCAACTTAAATCCAAGGGTTCATATTCTTCCAACACAAATAAAATATCTTAAACATGTAAAATGACATAATCAACCTTGGCTTATCATCCTTCAAAATATCTTGGATATTCGATTCGATCCGATTGTCCGAATATTTTTCTGAACTTTATCGTTTTATAGTTTCTCAAATCTTTTTCTCTTTCTCATATCGTTTTTTGACTTCATAATTTCACCAAAGAACTTTAACAACCGAGATCATCATACTTCTTAGTCCTTTGACTTCATGTGTCAAAATCTTTACCGATTCTTCCTCATAAATCAAATCCGGTTGAATCTCTATTCCCTCCGAGGTAATGATATGTAAAGGATCTGATCGATACTTCTTGAGCATCAATACATAGAATACATTGTGAATCTTGTCCATTTTCGGAGGTAAGGCTAACTAATAAACCACCGGATCAACTCTTTTCACAATCTTATAAGGCTTAACAAATCTCGAACTCAACTTCCTTTTTTGTCCAAACCATAAAACCTTCTTCTAAGGTAAAACTTTTACGGAATACTTTATCCTTAACTTCATATAAATATCTTTTCTTTCAAGATCAGTAGACAATATCCATCATTCTAAAGCAATTCTAGATTGCTTCGAACCATTCTTACTTTATTCTCCATATCCTAAACTGAATCAAACCAGATTCAATCACCTCTTAGTTCTCTTTTCATCATCATCTGGAATATAAATTACCTCTTGATAACATGAACATCCTTTAGATTTAACACCGAAATCTTAAATTTTCCTTTTTCACCTTACTAAATTCCTTTCAAATATATCTTATCTTTCATCTGTAAATCTTTGATCCGATTTGTCAAAGTAGACTTAAGCTGAAGCTATGTAATCAATAAACTATTTTCTTCCAAAGGTAATTAGGCATTTAATGCTTATAAGCCAAAGAATGACTTTTGGCTAAGTACATCAACTACTATATTAGCCTTATTACATCAATACACATACCAACCTGTTATGGAATGTATTATTGAATAAGGTAGAATCCTTACTAGATTCATATTGCACTAATATTAGTGCTACTATCAAATCTTCTTTTACTGATAATAATATAATCGTAATTTAATCTTAGAGGAATATTACTGCTTCTTTGACTAACCTCACTAGAGCTTCCCAGCATGATATACTGAGTCGTATAAAACCTCAATATAATGTCCCTTTCAACTATCTCTTTAGCTTTCTCAATCTAGTAAGAGTCATTCTATAGAGTATAATCAATATAGGTCCAATATTGGATTAAATCCAATCCTAAACTTATCCTCTCGATTAAGTATCAAGCCTAACAGCTCCTCTTGGGCAACCCAGTTAAATCTCACAAACAATAGGAATACTCTCCCAACCTACCCTTGATGCTCGGTATTCATAGCATAAGTTAAATAGTTTTCACATTGGTAACAAATTCCAATAAAAACTCTGCATGCCCATGCATTCCAATTATCACAACACTTATATGATTGGTTTTGTGGTTTTCTTAAATCTCCAACATTAATTATAAATGTCAGAGAGTTAAAAGTGGTGAAATGAATAATGATTCACTATTCCTCTTGACTAGCTATGACCTCTATTTAGATATTTTCTCATTCTGAACCCTTTCCGTTGCATTCAGCATAATTTACTGCTTCGTAGAATTTTGAAATACATAGGGCAGCCAGTGCTTCTTTGTAACTGACCTCTAACCCTCTATGAGCTATCATAACATGCTCTCTTTTTGTCTGTAGGAAACAGTTTAGAAGCAAACCAGCTTAGTTTATTAAACTTGCACTCATATCCGTAAAAATTCAATTGTCCAAATTAAGATGCAAGAACTCAGTTGCATCTCTAAGATAAACTGTGTTACGGAACCCTCAAAGAGAGAACTTCTAGCTAACAGACTTTTGAGTATGTACCATAACATTACTTTATCAAATACGGGTCTAATCCTTTCAGATGAAATACTACTTTATTTTTAGTCTCCTCTGATCATCAATACAGAGTTTGTTCTACCTAACCTTTATATCCTTAAACCATAGATTAACAATTATAGGATCTACATCCATGTCTCTCTTAAAATCTAGTGTGTCAGAACTCTCAATTCTTTTGCAATCGGTGCCTAAGCAAGTTGATTCATGATCACATCTAATGTCTAGAAGAAAAGCTCTTAAACAAGAACATGTATATTATGTTACTCTGGTGCCTCTACACCATGCTAAGCTAAGGGTAGAATATTATCATAATCTTATCATGCTCGTGAATTTCTTATTGATCCACTCGCCTAAACACCTGACACGATTCTTTTACCCTCACACATTGGAATTTAACATTATTATCATAATGAAGTAAGCAATTGAATCCATTTCAATAAGTAAAATCATCAGTAATTCTGACATCCTAGTGGCATGTATACACTTTTGACCTTTACAATACTTCGTTTAACTCCAAAATCGGCTAAACTTGTAGCTCTGATACCAATAAATGTAACACCCCTTTCCATATCCATACACCGGGTAGGAGTCAGAGATGTTACGACTTCTTTAATAAAAAATTAGGGTAATTTAAAATTTTCAAAAAACTTCTCAATGGCCACCCATCCTAAAATTTCTCTAGCCCAAGCACGCTTAACTTTATTTAAAATTGACATAAATTATTTATTCGAGTTCCAATCATAAATCAATTATCTTAGTATGCAACTCATCACCAAAGGTTATTCTTAACCTTGAATCTTTCCAGAAACACCAATTATAATGTAACCATAACAACTTTAAAGGCCAATCACAACTCAAATAGGTTTAGCAAGTATGCATGCCACTATAATAATTAACCCATAATTAGGATGTCATTACTGTGATTACCTGTTGAGCTTTCCAATTTTGATGCAATACTCTTCTCACTCTCATCTTGATCTACCTACGTGTGTACAATCAAACGCGCACTAAGTACGAACTTAGTGAGGCAATAAAGGAAGTTAACAACAACAATTTAAACTTTATTCAACTTCATGGCTACATTTATATATATGTAGCATGATATATGCCAATGTATCAACTTTCACATTGCATTAGTAATTATTTACTATATGCCAATGTCATAAAATTTTCATGCTTGTTCGTTTATCATAATATGTCCTATATGCATAAATGCATCATGATCACTAGATAAGTAGACATTCATATTAATCATATATCAATATAATGTAAACCATATATAAATTTCTTACCGATATACTTGCCATATGTTCTGAGAGTTCACATACCCCCTAACATGTTTATCATTTATTATCCATTTATTTATAGCCCAAACTAAACCTTGAGGACCCCGGGTACGCGAGTCAAATATGCACCGAAGTGCTAATGCACATAAGGTCGTGCCCACCATCCGTACACTTATAAGGCTGTGCTAACCACCCGATTTCTGCACGTTTATAAGGCCGTGCTAACCATGCACTAAGTGTCCTTTATATACACTATAGTGCTATCCGAGATACCCGAATATGCAGTGTGTTGCTGGACTCTATGGCATGCCAACTATACCCTGTCCCTCAATGACTTATTTGGGAATCATTTTCGCATTTACTCCATCCATGGCAACATATATCAATATAATTGAACATTAGGCAGTTGATACCCGAAATGACATTCATAGTATACCATTATATATAACTAGTGATCCTTGCATTTGTGTTCAACCTTTGACATATATGATCAATGACATAAATATCATGCCAATATATAAACTAGGTAGAATTATCATAAGTCTTACCAATGATGTATAAAACATCCATGTATCATGTTATGTATGCATTGCACTCACCTGGGCCATTTATTAGCATACCTCACTAAATTCTACTCGATCCTTTCCTTTATAAAACCTCAAACCTTCTTTGGTTCGGACTTGACTTCATTAATCACATGAATAAGATAAAATATTTGTTAGATTCAAATCTAACAATACCTTAATCATGTTGTCTAATATAATCATTCGAGTATAAAATTTCCAAAAAATTTTCCTTTCTTCCATGTACTGTTTAGAAACTCATTATGGCCCCTAGTGACCAATTTGAACTTCCAATAATTCTTCCGAGCTTGCTAACTAACATTTAAATACAAAATGTTTCAAATTTCATTTTCTGACAGCTTGCGCTACCTTCAAAGATTTACTTGTACATGGCAGAATACACACTGAAACTTAATTTCCTTTACACGGGAGAAACTAGTTTCGATAACAGTTCTAACGGTATAAGCCTCATAAATTAATAAAATCTACAAAAATTATGAAAAATCTTCAAACTCCCGTCACAGAGTTGTCCTGACCGAAACTGCTCTATAAATGTTCTGACCTTCATTCGATTAAAAATTCATATCTTTTAACTCGAAACTCAAAATAAGTTTATGTTTGTTGGAAACTAAACTAGACGAACAAATCTTTACAACGGTATAAAATTTATCATCTAACCATTTTTGTAGAATTTATGGTGAATTTTCGAATTCACTGCCAAAATTCAATCTTCTTCATAGCTTTCCATAATTAAACCTCTAATTTTATACTAACTTCTTATTTTTTCTACTTGTCAATTTAGTCCCATAACTTGCTTCAAATCACCAGTTCATCATCTTCTTCATCAAATAATTATTCTAAAATAATTCCCTCTTATTTTCTTTTTTTGCCAAAATAGTCACTAAAATGCAAAGGTAAGGATTTAACATCGGTTTAGCATTCTAACATCAATTTCACATCTCCAACACCATTAATTACATAAATACACTCCAATTTTATAAAATTCAGATTCGGTCCCTTAACTTTGAAGCTTGCCGAATTGGTCCCTATATATATGTAACTTAGGGTTTTGCTTCCAAACAACAAATCAAGCTTACTAGATCATTAATCAAACATCACAAACCCTAAGTTAGACTTAAATTCATAAACCCTAATCTTCTCCATACAAACCAAAATATATAGGGTTTAAATCCTAACTCAATAACATGATTTTAACATCATATAAGCTTGATTCCAACTTAAATTCAACCATGGAATCATAAAATTTCAAAAGCCCCAATTTTGTTCATAAACCCTAATTTCCTTCTCATGTAAAATTTTCATCAATCAAGCATGTATTCCATGAATTAATAATATCAAAAGATAGAGCTTGAAGAGTAGAACAACTTTGCAGTTCGAAAGATTACCTGGAATCGAGTTTCGGGGCTTGAATCAAACTTGGAAAATTTTCTTCCCGTTTCCCCAAATTTCAAAAAAGTTGAAAGATGAAGAAGGCTTCATCTTTTTGGCCTTTCAATTTTGAATTGCTCCAATTATGCCACTTGTATTATATAAATGAATTTTAAATTCATTCAAATAGGAAATTACAAAAGTGCCCTTTTATCCAATGGTTGAGATTGATCTTATCATCAATCAAGAGCCAAGATTTAATCTTTAATTTTCTTCTTCCAAAAATGGCCTTTGTAACTTCAAATATTTCAAAATTGCCATCCTTTCCAAATGACCAATTTGCCCTCCAACTAGTCTTTATTTACTAGTTTGTTTCAAAATTGCCATTCCATTATAATCTAACTAAATTAGTTCCTTCTCAACCGACACTATTCCATAAATATCATTTTATGATTTTCCATGGCTTATGGAAAAGCCTCTGAAATTTCAATTCAATCCGATTTCCCAATATTCACAAAATACTTCTACTACGATTTTACCTTTACCAAGCTATCGGATCTATTCCAAAAATTATATATTTCCATAATGTTCCTCATATCATCATCCTTCATCCAATGATCTAGATTTAATCTTGAGTTAATAATTTACCAACTTTGCCCTTGTGATTTTCCAAAATTATGATCTTGCCATTTTTAATCCAACGGCTCATATTTAGCATGGAAAATCAACTTAAATCCAAGGGTTCATATTCTTCCAACACAAATAAAATATCTTAGACATGTAAAATGACATAATCAACCTTGGCTTATCATCCTTCAAAATATCCTGGATATTCGATTCGATCCGATTATCCGAATATTTTTCTGAACTTTATCGCTTTATAGCCATTAATACAAACTCCGTACTAAAAAATCCGGGTAACACGGAAATGTCACTCTTGGGGGTAAACTATTCATTTACGGGATCAAAATACATAACTTTTGAAAATTACACTTTGTTCCCTAAACTTTTCCAAAGTTTACACTTTAACCACAAAACTTTCAAAATTTTCATTTTGGTCACTACCCAAAAATTTGGATATTACAATTCTCCCCCTTAAAAAATTTGTCCTCAAATTTTCAACACATACCTGGTTCAAAAACAATGAGGAAACTGTTTTCTCAAATCTTTTTCTCTTTCCCAGATCGCTTTTTGACTTCATAATTTCACCAAAGAACTTTAACAAGCGAGATCATCTTACTTCTTAGTCCTTTGACTTCATGTGCCAAAATATTTACCAATTCTTCCTCATAAATCAAATCTGGTTGAATCTCTATTCCCTCCGAGGTAATGATATGTAAAGGATCTGATCGATACTTCTTGAGCATCGATACATGGAATACATTGTGAATCTTGTCCATTTCGGAGGTAAGGCTAACTAATAAACCACCGGATCAACTCTTTTCACAATCTTATAAGGCCCAATAAATCTCAGACTCAACTTCCCTTTTTGTCCAAACCATAACACCTTCTTCTAAGGTGAAACTTTTACGGAATACTTTATCCTTAACTTTATATAAATATCTTTTCTTTCAAGATCAGTAGATAATATCCATCATTCTAAAGCAATTCTAGATTGCTTCGAACCATTCTTACTTTATTCTCCATATCATGAACTGAATCAAATCAGATTCAATCACCTCTTAGTTCTCTTTTCATCATCATCTGGAATATAAATTACCTCTTGATAACATGAACATCATTTAGACTTAACACCGAAAACTTAAATTTTCCTTTTTCACCTTACTAAATTCCTTCCAAACATATCTTATCTTTCATCTGTAAATATTTAATTCGATTTGTCAAAGTAGATTTGAGTTGAAGGTATGTAATCAATATACTATTTTCTTCCAAAGGTAATTGGGCATTTAATGCTTATAAGCCAAAGAATGACTTTTGGCTAAGTACATCAACTACTATATTAGCCTTATTACATCAATACATATCCCAACCTGTTATGGGACGTATTATTGAATAAGGTAGAATCTTTACTAGATTCATACTGCACTAATACTAGTGCTACTATCAAATCTTCTTTTACTGGTAATAATATGATCGTAATTTAACCTTAGAGGAATATTACTATTTTTTAACTAACATCACTGGAGCTTCCCAACATGATATACCGAGTCGTATAAAACCTCAATCTAATGACCCTTGCAACTAGGTCTTTAGCTTTCCCAATCTAGTAAGAGTCATTCTGTAGAGTATAATCAATATAGGTCTAATATTGGATTAAATCCAATCCTAAACTTAGCCTCTCGATTAAGCATCAAGCCTAATGGCTCCTCTTGGGCAACCCAGTTAAATCTCACAAACAATAGGAATACTCTCCCAACTTACCATTGATGCTTGGTATTCATAGCATAAGTCAAATAATTTTCACATTGGTAACAAATTCCAATAAAAACTCTACATGCTCATGCATGCCAATTATCACAACACTCATATGATTGGTTTTGTGGTTTTCTTAAATCTCCAACATTAATTATAAATGTCAGAGAGTTCTTAATTTTCCTTGTCCCAATCTCTTAGCGGAACTATGTAATAAATTCAACTTGATATATTTGCCGGGAATCCTAACCACTTTTTAGAAGTGGTGAAATGGATAATGATTTACTGTTCCTCTTTACGAGCTATGACCTTTGTTTAGATATTTTCTCATTTTGAACCCCTTTGCATTGTATTTGGTATAATTTACTATTTCATGAAATTTTAAAATACATAGGATAGTCAGTACTTCTTTGTACCTGACCTCTAGCCCTATATGAGCTCTCATAACAAGCTTTTCTCTCTTTTTTTCTGTCTATAGGAAGCAGTTTAGAAGCAAATCAGCTCAGTTTATTAAACTTGCACTCATATCCGTAATAATCCAATTGCCCAAATTAAGATGCAAAAACTCCGTTGCATCTCTAAGATAAACTGTGTTACAGAACCCTCAAAGAAAGAATTTCTAGCTAACAGACTTTTGAGTATGTACCGTAACATTACTTTATCAAATACGAGTCTAATTCTTTCAGATGAAATACTACTTTATTTTTAGTCTCCTCTGATCATCAATACATAGTTCCTTCAACCTAACCTTTATATCCTTAAACCATAGATTAACAATCATAGGCATCAACGTCTCTCTGAAAATCTAGTGTGTCAGAACTCTTAATTCTTTTGCAATCGGTGCCTAAACATGCTGATTCATGATCACATCTAATGTTTGGAAGAAAAGCTCTTAATCTAGAACATGCATATCATGTTACTCTGGTGCCTCTGCACCATGCTAAGTTGAGGGTAGAATATTATCATAATCTTATCATGCTCGTGAATCTCTTATTGATCCACTCGCCTAAACACCTGACACGATTCTTTTACCCTCACACAGTGGGATTTAACATTATTATCATAATGAAGTAAGCAATTGTATCCATTTCAACAAGTAAAATCATTAGTAATTCTGACATTCTAGTGGCATGTATACACTTTTGACCTTTACCATATTTCGTTTAACTCCAAAATCGGCTAAACATGTAGCTCTGATACCAATAAATGTAACACCTCTTTATCGTATCCGTACACCGGGTACGAGTCAGAAATGTTACGACTTCTTTAATAAAAAATCAGGGTAATTTAAAATTTTTAGAAAAAACTTCTTAATGGTCACCCATCCTCAAATTTCTCTAGCCCAAGCACGCTTAACTTTATTTAAAACTGACATAAATTATTTATTCGAGTTCCAATCATAAATCAATTATCTTAGTATGCAGCTCATCACCAAAGGTTATTCTTAACCTTGAATCTTTCCAGAAACGCCAATTATCTTGAAACCGTAACGAACTTTAAAGGCCAATCACAACTCAAATAGGTTTAGCAAGTATACATGCCACTATAATAATTAAACCGTAATTAGAATGTCATTACTGTGATTACCTGTTGAGCTTTCCAATTTTGATGTAATGCTCTTCTCACTCTCATCTTGATTTACCTACGTGTGTACAATTAAACACACCCTAAGTTCGAACTTAGTGATGCAATAAAGGAAGTAATAACAATTATTTAAACTTTATTCAATTTCATGGCTACATTTATATAGCATGATATATGCTAATGCATCAATTTTCACATTGAATTAGTAATTATTTACTCTATGCCAATGTCATAAGATTTTCATGCTTGTCCGTTTATCATAATATGCCTTATATGCATAAATGCATCATGATGACCAGATAAGTATACCTTCATATTAATCATATATCAACATAATATAAACCAGATATAAATTTCTTACCGATATACTTGCCATATGTTCAAAGAGTTCATATACTCCCTAACCTGTTTATCGTTTATTATCCATTTATTTATAGCCCAAACTAAACCTTGAGGACAATGGGTACGCGAGTCAAATATGCACCGAAGTGCTAATAGACATAAGGTCATCCCCACCGTCCGCACATTTATAAGGTTGTGCTAACCATCCGCAATTTTATAAGGCCGTGCTAACCATACACTAAGTGTCCTTTATATCCACTATAGTGCTATCCCGGATACCCGAATATGCAGCGTGCTGCTGGACTCTATGGCATGCCAACTATACCCTGTCCCTCAATGACTTATTTGGACATAATTTCCGTATTTATTCCATCCATGGCAACATATATTAATATAATTGAACATTAGGCAGTTCATACCCGAAATAACATTCATAGTATACCATTATATATAACTAGTGATCCATGCATTTGTGTATGATCAATGACATAAATATCATGCCAATATATAAACCGAATAGACTTATCGCAAGTCTTACCAATGATGTATAAAAGATCCATGTATCATGTTATGTATGCATTGCACTCACCTGAGCCATTTATTAGCACGCCTCACGAAATTCTACTCGATCCTTTCCTTTATAGAACCTCGAACCTTCTTTGATTCGGACTTGACTTCATTAATCACATGAATAAGATAAAATATTTGTTAGATTCAAATCTAACAACACCTTAACCATGTTGTCTAATATAATCATTCGACTATAAAATTTCCAAATATTTTTCCTTTATTCCTTGTACTGTTCAAAAACTCATTATGGTCCTTAGTGACCAATTTAAACTTCTAATAATTCTTCCGAGCTTGCTAACTAACATTTAAATACAAAATGTTTCAAATTCCATTTTCTGACAGCTAGCGCTACCTTCAAAGATTTACTTATACCGGGCAGAATACATAATGGATCTTAATTTCCTTTCTACTGGAGAAACTAGATTCGATAACGATTCTAACGGTATAAGACATATAAATTAATAAAATCTACAAAAATTATGAAAATTCTTCAAACTCCCGTCACAGAGTTGTCCGGATCGAAACTGCTCTGTAAATTTTCTGACCTTCATTTGATTAAAAATTCATATCTTTCAACTCGAAATCAGTTTCCATTTGTTGGAAACTAAACTAGACGAAAAAATCTTTACAATGGTATAAAATTCATCATATAACCATTTTTGTAGAATTTATGGTGAATTTTCGAAGTCACTACCAAAACTCAATTTTCTACATAGCTTTCCATAATAAACTTCTAATTTATAATAACTTCTTCTTATTTTTATACTTGTCAATTTAGTCCCATCACTTACTTCAAACCACCAATTCATCATCTTCTTCATCAAATAATTATTCAAAAATAATTCCCTCTAATTTTCTTTCTTTGCCAAAATAGTCACTAAAATGCAAAGGTAAGGATTCAACATCGGTTTAACATTCTAACATCAATTTCACATCTCCAACATCATTAATTACATAAATACACTCCAATTTCATAAAATTCAGATTCATTCCCTTAACTTTGAAGTTTGCCGAATTGGTCCCTATATATTTAACTTAGGGTTTTGCTTCCAAACAACAAATCAAGCTTACTAGATCATTAATCAAACATCACAAACCCTAAGTTAAACTTAAATCCATAAACCCTAATCTTCTCCATACAAACCAAAATATGTAGGGTTTAAATCCTAACTCAATAACATAATTTTAACATCATATAAGCATGATTCCAACTTAAATTCAACATGGAATCATAAAATTTCAAAAGCCTCAATTTTGTTCATAAACCCTAATTTCCTTCTCATGTAAATTTTTTTATCAATCAAGCATGTATTCCATGAATTAATAATATCAAAAGATAGAGCTTGAAGAGTAGAACAACTTTGCAGTTCGAAAGATTACCTGAAAATCGAGTTTCGGGGCTTAAATCGAACTTGGAAAATTTTTCTTCCTTTTTCCCCCAAATTTTGAAAGTTGAAAGATGAAGAAGGCTTCATCTTTTTTTTTTGGCCTTTCAATTTTGAATTGCTCCAATTATGCCACTTGTATTATATAAATGAATTTTAAATTCATTCAAATAGGAAAATTACAAAAGTGCCCTTTTATCCAACGATTGAGATTGATCTTATCATCAATCAAGAGCCAAGATTTAATCTTTAATTTTCTTCTTCCAAAAATGGCCTTTGTAACTTCAAATATTTCAAAAGTGTCATCCCTGCCAAATGACCAATTTGCTCTTCAACTAGTCTTTATTTACTAATTTGTTTCAAAATTGCCATTCCATTATAATCTAACTAAATTAGTTCCTTCTCAACCGGCCACTATTCCATAAATATCATTTTATGATTTTCCATGGCTTATGGAACAACCTTTGAAATTTCAATTCAATCCGATTTCCCAATATTCACAAAATACTTCTACTACGATTTTACCTTTACCGAGATATCAGATCTCTTCCAAAAATTCTATATTTCCATAATGTTCCTCATATCATCATCCTTCATCCAATGATCTAGATTTAATCTTGAGTTAATAATTTACCAACTTTGCCCTTGTGATTTTCCAAATTACGATCTTGCCATTTTTCATCGAACGGCTCATATTTAGCATGGAAAATCAACTTAAATCCAAGGGTTAATATTCTTCCAACACAAAGAAAACATCTTAGACATGTAAAATGACATAATCAACCTTGGCTTATCATCCTTCAAAATATCCTGGATATTCGATTCGATCCGATTGTTCGAATATTTTTCTAAACTTTATCGCTTTATAGCCATTAATACAATCTCCGTACGAAAAATCCGGGTAACACAGAAATGTCACTCTTGGGGGTAAACTATTCATTTAAGGGATAAAAAAAACATAACTTTTGAAAATTACAATTTGGTCCCTAAACTTTTCCAAAATTTACACTTTAACCACAAAACTTTCAAAATTTTCATTTTGGTCACTAGCTAAAAATTGGGATATTAAAGGTGGCGTGGGTTCTTAATACATAACATTGACCTTGGAAATATTGGCAATTTCTTACTAAAACTGATGTGGCGATAGAGAGGCTCCTGTTTGTATGCTCTCACAATGTCTCTTGTGAGGCGAATAATTTGACAAATGTATTGGCGAAGGGTGGTGTCGAGAGAAATTCATGATTTCAAGAGTAGTGTCGCATCTTGCCTGATGCTGAGGGGTATGTACTTGGTTCCATTGAAGTTGAGGGGTTCTAGGGGTACTCTTTGTGAGTGGCTAGGCTTGCCTTTCCTTTCGCTTTGTGTACCAGCTTATTTTGGTGTAGGTTTCCGTATCTTAGCTCCGTTATATATTATCATTTTACTCTTTTTTCTCAATTTAGATTTAAAGTTTTTAATGGGGTAAGGGCTAATATTCGTGTATGATTTTTTTACGTTTGAATAGAAATTATATTGTATTGATAATTCAGAAGCTTATCAGATCCTTACGGGAGAATCTTGAGCGCTTTATGATAATTCAATTGTGGAGGCTATTCGATCTTTGTTTGCTTGCAATTGGGAGGTACGTCCTCGACTTATAAGACGAGACCAAAATAAAGTTGCTGATGCTCTTGCTAGTTTAAATTGCGAAAAACCGATTAGTGAAGTGATCTATACTCAACCCCTTACTATTGTATGTAATATGCTACGTCTTGAATGTTAGTTTGAGATTTTTTTCTCTGTATTATAAAAAAATAACAAATTTCAAGGACTAAAGTGAAAGAAGTATAGTTTAATGATCGAACCAAATACTGTTAAGAACAAAAAAGAAGCCATGTGGCATATTTTAGTTGGCTAGAGGATTCTGTCGATTTTATAAGCAGAAAAAACTGAATCGTTTAATGGATGATACTTTAAGTCCTGATTTGGACCAAAAAAATCTTTAAGGACTTAAGTGAAAAGTTGAATATTATAAGAACTAAGCCAATGATAAACCTGTATTTCTTTTCCAAAACCCGACTCGAACACGCCAACCATACCCTTTAAAATACAACTAAATAATAAGTGTGGAGAAATATTTTTTATCTTTTCAATTTTAAAAGGATTAATACCAAGATAATTGTCCAAATTATACTTTTTTAAAAAAATAGGTGCTTAAAGTTTTTTTTGTTGAAATAGGCGTCTAACTTTGATAAAAAAAACTTGAGACACCTATTTCAACCAAAAAACTTTAAGCATCTATCTCAAAAAAAGTATAATTTAAACATTTTTTATATTAAGCCATTTAAAAACACAAAAACCCTTCTCCTTTCCTTATCAATGTTAATAAATGGAGTGTAGCAACTTTATTCTATTTCACTCCGATACACATGACTTACACCATTTTGTAGAGTTGTGTTAATTTTAGAACACACAAAGACATGCATGCATACAACTTCATTTAATTCACTCCAACACACACAACTTGCACCATTTTGTAGAGTTGTGTTAATTTTAAAACACACAAAACATGCACGCATGCAATGGGAGATCTATGTACAGTGAAGGGTAGGCAATGAAATATGAAAATTTTTCGGCTGTTCATTTTATTGATTGTGTGCACTATAAAATTTGAATCACTTATCAATTTTATTGATTGTGTTTGTATTAAAATTTTTAGATCTACGTATAATATTCATGCGCTCACAATAAAATTATTTTTGAATCCGCCGCTGCCCAATTCCCAAATTAGGATTGCTTGAAAGGATAATACTTTATACATAAAAGAGGCTGGACCGTATCTAACTACCAATTTCACAGTTTTGAAAACCTTAAGTTGGGGAGCTTCCATATGTGCCAATAAAATATTAATGAAAATAACCATATAAATGAAGCAACTATAGGAAACAAATTGTGTATATAGATTAGGAGTGAGCAAAAATCTACACTTAAAAAAATGAATTTTTCGATTCGACTCGTTGCGAAAAATTTGATTCGACTTGATTCGAATCGTAATTTCATAAATTCTATTCAACTCAAAAATATTTCAAATAAAGTTTGAGTTATAAACTGGAACTTTGAATAACTTAAAATTTTTAGTAATTAACGGATTAGTTTTCAAGTTAGAGTCGAGTCTCTCAACTTTTTCTGATATATGTATGTTGCATATGAAAAATATGAAGAAATGTATATGCATATTGTACATGGTTATAGAAAGTCATTTAAATTGGAACAATTAGTATCATAAACATGACAAATGCTTACAATTAAATTTTAACAGAAATTCGAACAATTTGACTTGATTTAACTCGAATTTCATAAATTCAACTTAAATAAAAAATAATTTCAAATAAAATTTGAATTTTAAAATAAGACCCGTCAACTCGACTAATTCAAATTTTCTTGACTCGAATCGATATAATATTCCCCATAATAAAGATATGTATGAAATTCATGCAACAAAATATAGGAAACAAATGCGTAAAAAGAGTTGCATAAAAAATCAAATCATAAACAACTTTCGTATTTGAAACTAATTTTTAAAATAAATAATACGTTTTCAAGGTTTGATTTCAATTTTTATAACAAACAATTTATGCACTCATGGATGGACCGACAGAGCTGGACAGGGCTGTCGTTCTCTCTGAAAATTTAAAATTTGTATATAATTTAAAAATTTTAAAAAATATTCTATGTATTTTGTATTGAAAATCTATTTTCGCCCACCAAAACATTTTATAAGTTCGTCCCTAAGATAAAGTCCTGGGTCCGTTCCTGTAACACCCCAAAACTTTGTTAAACAGTATTAAGGTCATTTGATACTAAGTTAGTAGCTTAAAAGCTAACTTAGTAACTAAAATGACAAAAATGGAAAAGTTAGGATTTCTTAATTAGGAGCTTTAGAAAAGGCATTTATGAGGTTTGAAGGTATCATAAGATAGAGAATAAGCAGATTAGGGTATATGCAAAATTTGGTTGAAATCCGATAAAAATGGAATGGGAATTGAAGGTTAAAGTTTAGTGACCAAAATGACAATTTTCAAAAGTTGGTTGCTAAATCATAAAGAAAGGAAAAGTTTAAATCCTTAATAAATAATTTGCCCAATAACTAAATTTTATCCTGTAGATGGATAAATTCGGTCAGTGAGTATAAATGTAACACCCTCAACGTATATTCGATGATTAAATACACATTGAAGATGTCACGGTATTATTTAACTGATTTTCTGACTTGTAAATTTTTTTTATACTATTCTTGCTTAACTAGTCCAGTGGTTGGCCCTTTCTCAGTTTCTAATTTAAAACAATGTCAGGTAGGCACACCTAGTTTCGACCCTGAACTTGTTTGTAAAATTTATAAGTCAGTTATTTAAATAAGTATGTAGCTCATGGTGAAAACTAGGTACACTGTCTAATCCCTTTATTGGATTTAAAATTGTTACGCGATAAACAACAATTAAAATTTTATCTTTAAAACAACTAACGAATAAATTATTACATGCCCACTAGAGAATATCATAAAAAAATTTAAAAGTCAGGAAATCAGTTAAATAATACTGTGACATCTTCAATGTGTATTTAATCATCGAATATACGTTGAGGGTGTTACATTTATTGGTATCAAAGTTACAGGTTTAGCCTGTTCTGGATGCTAAACCAAGTTTGTTATGAGTTTGTCAGTAAATACATGCCCCTAGAATGTCATATTACTGATGTGTTGATTATATGACTTGAAGCTGCTCCTCATTAGTATGAGATATAATAAGATTAAAGTAAGAAAAGTAAGACGTTGCTAAATTTCTTCAATCGACGAATCTCAGAGGTCAAGAAAGGACTCACAATGAGTATAATGAAGTAAAATAGGTATTGTAATCAACTTCAGTTCAAGTTAAGCTATCTGTATTGGAAAGAACTGATACAGTAATTACAATATGTTAGTCCTTGACACCTGTATTTGTATTTATATTTATAATAGTATAAGATACAAAGAAACTTAGGTAGTAAGGACTCATACACATTTTAAGGTAAAAGACAGTCGTAGGACGGTGAAATTATGGCTAAATGATACTAAGATTGTCTTTGATAAAATAAGATACGCGAATAAAAAAATAGAAGAAGAAGAAGAAGTATCCTTATTCTGGAATTATGTATATATTAGATGAATAGATTTGAAATGCTAGAGATTACTACATAAGTAACCTAGCAGTTTGCTTAAGATAAAAGTTGGGGGTATGAGTGTTTAGAGTATGATGAAAAATATTCAGTAGTATCTAATTGTAAGATATCTATACTGCTAATACTTATGAGTAAGGACCAAATAAGAAGAACAATGATACTACTGAGATAGTTGATAAGGGAATTGAAAGGACAATAATTTTGGCAAGAAGATGGATTGCCAGTAAATTGAAGCTAAAAGAATTCAATTAGGATGATTGTGGATGGTCAAAATGGATTGTTCAACCTTGAAGGGCATATTAGAATGTGTATATTGAAATTTCAGGAATTTAAAAGAGATACTTGTCAATAACTAAATTGACATATGATATTAAGATTAGTCAAGTATTAAGAAGATACATTTCAAGTAAATTATTCAAGTAGGAAAGGTGAATTAAACCTCCTCTGAATGAATAGTAAGATGGGTTTATAAAGACCAAAATTTAAAAAAAATAAGAAGATTCTATTAGTATTAGTTCTCTCAAGGAATGAGAGATAATAGAAATATTGGGACAAATCTAATAGGAGGAGTACTTGTAATAGGGGATCCAAGCCCATGGTGCCAAGTGCACTAAAGAGGTGCTTTAACGAGGAGCGAAGAGCGTCCTTGATGTACGTGCTCATCTGTCATGTTCAAGTTAGGCACTACGTGTCATTCCCGCCTTGGGGACCCAAGCCCTTGGTGTGCACCCTAGGGATCCAAGCCCATAGTGCTAATGGCACTAACGAGGTACTTCTATGAGGCGCAAAGAGCGTCCTCGAGTATGTAACATACACCTTGGGGACCCAAGCCCTTGGTGTGCACCCTGGGGATCCAAGCCCATAGTGCTAATGGCACTAACAAGGTGCTTTAATAAGGAGCAAAGAGCGCCCTCGAGTACGTACTCTGTGTCTTATACATGTGACTCGAGTACCTTGATCTCATATTATTTACTTTGGGCCATCTTTAAAAGAAGATTATAATGTAAATGATTACACGATGACTGATAACACGAAATCTATACTTGTTTTATGATATGATATAAACTGTATTGGGAATGACTTGCCATTTTGCAGGAAATGTATAACACTGTTAAATGGCAGGGGAATGACTTTGATAACTTTATTTTATATGATTCTTTACATTGAAATGGTTTACTTTAAATTATAGTTGTCTCACTAAGTCGTTACTTAGCGTGTGTTGTTTCACACGTAGGATATCGAAAACTTACCGGAAGAGGAGTCAAGCATGTTAATCAAGCTGCAATCTGTCAAACATCAGTAAGACATTCTAATTTTATGATATTCTCTAGTGGGCATGTAATAATTTATTCGTTAGTTGTTTTAAAGATAAAATTTTAATTGTTGTTTATCGCGTAACAATTTTAAATCCAAGAAAGGGATTAGGCAGTGTACCTAGTTTTCACCCTGAGTTACATATTTATTTAAATAACTGACTTATAAATTTTACAAACCAGTTCAGGGTCGAAACTAGGTGTGCCTGCCTGACATTGTTTTAAATTAGAAACCGAGAAAGGGCCAACCACTAGACTAGTTAAGCAAGAATAGTATAATTTTTTTTTACAAGTCAGGAAATCAGTTAAATAATACCATGACATCTCCAATGTGTATTTAATCATCGAATATACGTTGAGGGTGTTACAGTTCCTGTCTGCACTCTACCAACAGATCACATGCATTTTGTTCAAAATACATATCTTTTTTTGCACTCATAGATGGACCGACGGGGCTAGATAGGATGGCCGTTTCTTCTGAAAATTTGAAATCTGTATATAATTTAAAAAATATCTTATGTATTTTTTATTGAAAATCTATTTTCGTCCCCCAAATTTTATAAGTTTTCCTTCCTAGAATTTTATAAGTTCGACTCCTAAGATAAAGTCCTGGGTCCGTTCCTGCCTACACTCTACCAACATATCACATGCATTTTGTTCAAAACACATTTTTTTGACAAATCTAAATCTATTCCTAGTTCTATATAGAGGGGAGGGAATGAATACTCTAGGGGAAGGAAGGAGTGTGCTCATACTGGGTTTCGAACCTATAACTTACGAGAATATAAGAAAAAAATGAATAGCTTGATCAACTGGCCAAATGCGCTTACTCAAAATACATATCTTTTAATACAATTGAATCAAATATTGGAATATAATATTATAGTCATACAATACAATCAATATAATATTATGTAACATATATGTATATAAAGAAAAGCTAACAAACCGTTGGAAATTTCCAATTTGGTCACTTTTACAACAGAAAAAAGGTCAAAATAGTAAATAAGAGAATAGTCATGCTAAAGAACTGTCCAAAAGGCAAAAGTAGTTTATGTCTTGTTCTTTTCCCTCCTCTAAACGGCTATATTATACTCGCAAACCGATTTGTATATTCGTTTCGTATTCGTATTATATTTTATAGGTTTAACTATAAAATAAGTGCTTAAACTATGTATCTTTTTTGCAATAGGAGCCTAAAGTTTTTTTCGTTGAAATAGGTGCCACATGTTTCCTTTTTTGGTCAAAATAAGCAAAAAATACTTTAGGCACCTATTGCAGCCAAAGATGAAACTTTAGGCACATATTGCAGTCAAAAAATACTTTAGGCGCATTGCAAAAAAGAGACATAATTTAGATACTTATTTTATAGTTAAAACTATTTTATATTGTGTTGTATTTTTTATTAATATATTCTTATCGTGTTTATATTATTAATTTTATAATAATCATATTTAAAATTCTATACATTGATATAAACTTTAACGTATTAATAGATTTCTTATATAAAATTGACATTTTTCTATTTACTTTTCTTTTGTTATGTTCAGAATTACAATATCCATTTATTTTTTTAACGATATCACATGTCCCAAACTACGGTTCTCGTTTAAAATTGGTCTTTAAATTTATATATATTTCAATTTCATCTCTAAATTATAACTTTCATTCTAAATTGGTTTCCAAACTTTTAAATATTTCAATTTCATTGTCAAAATGTGACTCTCATTCTAACTTGGTCCCCAAACTTTATAACATTCTAATTTCATCCTCAAATTATCAGTATATGCTAATAGTATCTCATGTTAATAAAACCATTATAAAAATTGTTAATTGCCATGTAAACATTGATGTGTATTATGTAATAATATGGTGCAACATAAACAATAATTTGAGGATGAAATTAGAATGTTCAAAAGTTTGGGGTCTAATTTAGAATGGGGATCATATTTTATGGATGAAATTGGAACACTCAAAGCTTAGGGGGCAATTTAGAATGGGAGCTATAGATTTGGAGATTAAATTGAAATATTTAAAAGTTTACGGATCAAATTTGAATAAAGATCATAATTTAAAGACATGTAGTGCAATTAACTCTAATTTGATAAAAAAAATAAAATTAAAGACAAAAAGAAACCTTAAATACTAAAAGTAACATATATTTGCAAACAAACTTCTCTTTTATCATGAAAAAAATTTCTCTTTTATTTTTTTCCAACCGTTGAGTAAATTACTTTCAATTCTATGGACCATCATGACTACATATTAACGGTACTAAATGGTTGTTGCATTTTGAAATGTACTTTGTCCACGATATATATTTTTATTAAAATATAATAATTCGAGTCAGACTGATCGAATGATAAAAAGTCTTTCTGAAAACCAGTCAATTAACAAGTTTATGTCTAACTTCAATTACATGAATAAAACAACATTTAATCTATGAGTTTGACAATTTCATTTCATTTAATTATTTTGATGGCGCGACACTTCGAAATTGTGCTACATCATCAAAAGGATTAAAAATAAAAAAATTCACCTAATTCAAGGGTTAAAGCTATAAAGACTAAATTTAGAATAATTACCAAATTTAAAGACTAAATATTATTTTACCCCTTATAATCTTTGATTATATAAATAAAATAATGAAAACTTGTGGGTCCTTATTAGGTTATAGTTTAATAGAATAATTAATTGTTTGTTGTCCATTGAAGTTCCCCAAGTTATTATCAAATTTGATGATCCCATTATAGATTACATGTATCATTCTTATAATTTATTTTGTTCAATATTTCCACTTTTATTTCATTCCATATTAGGATAAAGTTTTGTTCAAATTAGAATACTTTAGTAGCTTGCTAGTTATTGAATTTTTATATGATTTGTTATATGTGAATATCTATATTATTTATTAAAATTTTGTGAGTTGGTGTCATGAATCAACTAGACATCAAACCAGTTGAAAAATGACCTCTAGTTTAGAAATTTATTATTTTCGATTCGATTTTTTTAACAATTTACCCTTTTGATTGGTTGGCATTGAAATTGAGCCAAGTTGGATTTTATGGGGAAAATAAAGTGAATCCCATTGATGATAACATGGGGTGCATTGAACAAATAATTAACAACCTTTAAAAGTTACAACTCAACTATAGCCTAACACAACTATTTACATTGATTCTACTTTTCATTAATTTAAAATTTGAAAATATATCAGTAGTAGATGAGTGTGGATTTGAGAATGTACCTGCGTGGACGAGTGTTGATTTGAAAACTATACCTGTTGTGGTTGGTGGATAAGTAGTAAATATAAAATTTTTATGTAAGTATAAGTATGAGGAGAAAGTATCAACACCTATCCGTCCGTCATCCCTCGTTACACATACATATACAAACGCGAACTCGTTGAATGCAGCCCATATTATCATCAATGGGACTCGCTTTATAACATGAGCAGCATTGAATAAATAATTAACAACCTTTAAAAGTTACAACTCAACTATTTACAATCTTTGAAATTTTAAAAGTTATAAAATGTTCATTAAACTTTTGTTTCGATTATAAAATAGTCTTTACTATTGATAAATTTTTGATAAATTTTAATAAATTTAAAGACCTTTTTAGAACAACTTGTTAAGTTTAAATGATAATTTTATAACATTTGAGAAAATAATGACAATCTCATAACGGATACTTTAAGAACTAATAAAAATATCTAATGAATATGACACTATACTTTAAGAACCTAATTAAAACATTATAAAAAATTACAAACCAATTTAGAATCCGAACAATAGTTCCGAGACTATGCTGAAATAATCTTTTTAGTCACTGGAGTTTCAAAATTATAAAATTGTCATTAAATTTTAGATTCGATTACAAAATGATCCATACTAGTGATGAATTTTTGATAAATTAAAGACCATTTCATAAACCAACAACCAATTGATCTAGTGAGATGAGATAATAGCTCCTTTAAAGCAAAGTCAGGGTTTTGAATCTTGATGTTGTGAATGAACAAATTGGGTTGAGAGAGTTACCTAAAATAAGTATTTGCAGTATCTGATCCAGATTAATCAAGCAATGAGTTAAATACTGATGGTTAAACCAAAAAACCATCTCATAACAATTCGATAAATTTAAATAATTATTTTATAATATTTTAAAAAATTAATGACAATCTCGTAACAGATAATTTTACAGTTCTTACCAAGAGTTGGGAGGGTAGAACCGTAAGTTGAGATGGACTGAGACCAGGTCCTAAAAGTCCAACTTGCTGACCCACCTTCTTCTGTCTGATTTCATCAATTGATTATTCTAAACGTATTCTCTACTCACGAAACTGAAAGCGAAAGCCTTTTTTTTTTCAAAAAGAAAATCCAAATGAAATGAAACGAGACACAAAGACAAATCCAACGATCAAAAAGACCCCATCTTTGTTTCGTTTTTCCTTTAAAAATTCAAAGATAGACGTTGCCCCATTGCACGTGATCTTCTCTTCATTTCTCCGACAGTTCAAAAATCAAATCTTTTAACTCTCCCACCCTCCCCCCATCACCAAATGTATTCCCTTTGTACCAAAGACTCAGCCTTTTTTTGAATCTCATTTTTTGTTTTTTAAGTTGTAAGAAACATGGGTAGTTAGTTAAGTTAGCACCCTTTTCGATTATGGAGCCATTGTTGAACAAGAAAGATGATTGGACCGAGTTTAGTAGCTGCAATGGTGCTGAGTCAAAAGAGAGTAGTACTGGTAGTAATTCAAGCGGATCAAGTTCTGGGAAAAAAGGGTCTGCTTCAGGTTCACCTCCTCTTTTGGGTTGGCCTATAAGGAGAGCTATTACTGCTGCTACTCCTTCAAAGGATGTGAATGGAAATGGAGATGAAGATGATAAGTTCAAAAAATTGGGTTCAAAGATTAATGGTTAGTGAGCTCGAACTGTTTGATTTTTTGTTTCTCAGACCAGAACTTTGAATTTTTTTTTGTTGTTGTCTGATTCTTGTTTCTTTTTTTTTTTGTGCGTGTGTGTGTGTGTGGGGGGGGGGTTAGAGCTTGATACGATGAAGGAAAGGTTTGCAAAGTTGTTGCTTGGTGAAGATATGTCAGGTTCAGGCAAAGGGGTTTGCACAGCTTTGGCTATTTCAAATGCCATTACCAATCTTTGTGGTATATTCTCTCTCTTTCTTTATGAATTTTTGGATTTTTTAAGGTGTTTTTGGTCCAAATTTTGATTGATTTTGTTTATATGTGAACTTGAATTTGGAAAACATACTATATGTAGCTACTATTTTTGGTCAATTATGGAGATTGGAGCCTATTTCTGACGAGAAAAAATCCATGTGGAAAAGAGAGATGGAGTGGCTTGTTTGTGTTAGTGACCACATTGTTGAGTTCATACCTTCTTGGCAAAATTTTCCAGATGGAAGCAAGCTTGAGGTAATTTTCATCTTTGATCAGTCTCGAATAAAATCGTGTCAGAGATGTTACCGGAAACAGAAACAAAAAATGGGAGAAATCAAGCACTCATAAATTATAACAAATCACACATAAGTTCTTTGTTTAACATTTGCTTGTCATATTTGTAACAAATTAAACTTTAAGGACTATTTTATAAAGTTTCAAACTTTAGGGACTAATCTTTAATTTTATAAAAGTCTAGGGATTCCATACACATGCCATTCAATTGAGTCCTGATCCACAAATCTTCAAATTAAACTTATCAAACCGAAACTAATCATGTTTAAATAGTTTGAGGACCGAAGTTAATTACCGGAAAAGCAAATTTCGATAATCGGAAATTACTAGACCGATCTTACAGTGATAAATTGGAGTGGATTGCTGTTTTTAGCTATGAAACTCAGCTATCAGAGAGCATTTTTTTTTTCTGAATAAAATGGCTACTGATTTGAAGTTTCTTGTATTTTTAACTGTTTATTCTGTGATTTTTCATAGGTGATGACTTGCAGGCCTAGATCGGATATTTTCATTAATCTTGCGGCGCTTCGAAAACTCGATAATATGCTTCTGGTAAGAACTTTACAATGGTTGATTTATGATTCATGGATGTCATAATTCTGGGGGAAAAGTTCATGTTTCTAACTATATAAGCTGGCTTTTGCTGGTGCAGGATATACTAGATAGTTTCACCAGCACTGAGTTCTGGTATGTTGATCAAGGGATTGTTGCGCCGGAGGCCGACGGTTCGGCCTCCTTTAGGAAAACGCTGCAACGCCAGGAGGAGAAGTGGTGGCTACCTGTGCCCCGTGTGCCTGCTGGCGGTCTCAGTGATCATTCGAGAAAGCAGTTGAATCGCAATCGGGAGTGCACAAGTCAAATATTGAAAGCTGCTATGGCTATCAACAGCATTACTCTATCGGAAATGGAAGTTCCGGATTCGTACTTGGACACTCTTCCAAAGGTCAGAAAATTTGGACGTTGTCTGATGTCTTGTTATGTTTTATGTTCGTGAACTCCATTATGTTGTTGCAGAATGGTAGAGCTTGTCTAGGAGACCTAATTTATAGGTATATTACTTCGGATCAGTTCTCAGCTGAGTGTCTGCTCAATTTCCTTGACCTATCCTCGGAACATGTTGCTCTCGAGATTGCAAACCGAGTTGAAGCTGCAATATACGTGTGGCGTCGAAGATCTCATTCGAAGCCCCCAATCAGTCCAAATCGATCCACTACAAAATCATCATGGGAAATGGTGAAGGACCTTATGGTTGATGGAGACAAGAGAGAATTTCTAGCAGAAAGAGCTGAAAGTCTCTTGCTTTGCCTGAAGCAACGATTCCCGGCTTTGACTCAAACTACTTTGGATACCAGCAAAATCCAGTGCAACAAGGTCCCGAATTTCAAACCCGAAAGCTACTTTATTGTTATCCCTCTGAATGTTAATTATATACCTTATTTTTCGAACTTGCAGGATGTCGGAAAGTCCATTCTTGAAAGCTATTCAAGAGTTCTCGAAAGTCTGGCATACAACATCCTTGCACGCATCGACGATTTGGTATACGTGGATGACTTAACAAAGCATTCGGATAGGTTGTCATCGGTTCCTACGGTTAGTGTAATTGCACACAAAAAGGTTTCCATCCCGTATTCGGTGCCCGTCTTGAACACTCCCTACAAAACATCTATCACCTCCACGCCGAGCTTTTCACCCGCGCCACTGATCAGCCCTGCAGGGGGAGAAAGAACTCCTTTTCTCAAGGAGAACAACAACAACACCGGCAATAACAACAACAACATCATCATCAAGCCGCATCGCCGAGGCTTCGGGGTGAAGAGGGTCTTGACAAATTATCTCAGAGTTGATTCGAAACCAAAGATATGTGGTAATCCAACGATGGATAGTTCATCAATCCTAAAGAACACAACTAATTACAGTACAGAGAACTCAGGGAATCAAAAGGGTCATCAGATTACATCGAAACAATCATCGGCATACCAGAACGGGAACAAAATGCGACAAAATCCTCCGCGATATACCGTCACTTGAGGAGATATTTTACGAGAAGATACAATAAGATTGTGACAAATAGATTAGTTAATGACAGTAAACTCCTGGTTGTAGTAAGATAGTGATGAATTATATTTATATATTCTTTTGGTTGTGTTCTTCATTCTTGTAAGTTAATTTGAAGCAGCAGCTGTTGTTTATGAACAAAACAGCACACGTTTCTTCATAGGGTGTTAATCAGACTTGTTCCTACCGGTGATTGTACTATTTGTGTATATCAGGACGGAGTCAGAAAATTTAATTTGAAGTATCAAAATTTAATTTTTTTATGAAGGAATTTATTTAAGTAGATGAGAATAAACAATATGTGTCAATTTTTTTTAAGGTGTATCCATATTCACTTAAAGTTGTGTTAATTTTATTTTTTAATATTATTTTATATTAAATTTATAGTTAATTTTTTTAAATTTTTTAGGTGTCAAGTGACACCCCTTGTCTATAGGTGGCTCCGCCCATGTATATATGATGTTATTTTTTAATATTTTGATATAATTACATATTAATATATGATATATTTTAAATTAATATTTATTCTTTGCTCTTAGCAATGTGTATATATTTGTTCACCTTCTCTCTTAACTTTGTCATAAATGGTTATAATTAGAGGCCATTCGGATATAATGAGAAGTTATTGATGTGCCTGTCAAATAGGGTTATTGTCTCTTTTGGTCTCTGACTTTGGATTCGATATGCAATTTGACCTTAAACTTTTTTATAATAACTATCTGTTTTTAATTTAATATTTAAATTTGCATTAAACTAAACTTTTTTGGTGAATTGTTGACAGACTAATTTGGATTGAATATGCAGAAGTTCAATATGGGAGCTACTCTCCTAAGTCCTAATCCAATTTATTTTATTCACAATATTAACATTCGAATACCTAGCCCTGCTTAAATGTTGGGCAAATTGGTAATTAGACACATTGCACTCATAAGGAGAGAACTCATATTCGAACCTTAAAAATGACAGTGTTGAGACTTGAGAGGAATAACTACAGAAGCCGAGCATTGACCATAAACTGGATATTGTATTAAATTAAACTTGGAAATATAATATTAACACGATAAATAATTTTTAAGTTATAAATAAAAAGTTTAATCATTATATTAAAATGTACAAAAAATACCTAGGGTCAAATTACACAAAAAATAGGGGCCGAATTGCATATCAAAGTCAAATTCAGTGGCCAAAAGTTACATTAACCCTTTCGAATAATGTATTAACAATACAAAAGTACGTCTAATTATGATTATAGTCCTTATACCATGCTAAATTTTAAGATTTAACCTCTTTACTGTATGATTTCAGATAAACGTATTATATATAACTATAGATCCCTTAGCATTGAAGTCATCGAAGTATCGTGGTGAGTATTCTTACCTGTCACTCGGCAGACCCAGGTTTGATCCCCGGCAACGACGAGTAACCTTTTGAACTTTTTCTTAAACAAAAGAGAAAATTTTCGTCTTCGTTACGCAACTTTTTCTTTTTTCTTACACACACATTTTCCGGGAAAATAAAATCGCCATAACACAAAGACAAAGATCAGCTCTTTATCCGCTCTTCTCGTTTGAAAACCCTTCGCCGTTCCGAACAAATGACAACCAGCATCCACGTCACCGCTTTAGACAGCGTCGTCAACGTGAACTCCCTCTTCACACTCGCCGTCTTCGTCGGTTTAGCCTGGAATCCCTACGATTCCAGCAACACCCTCGTCGACCCAGGCACCAAATGTTTCCCCACCTCCAAAATCGCGGAGGATTTGATCAAATTCCACGTCTACTCCTTCAGCTCTTTCCTCTTCTCCAGCCTCGTAGCTTTAGCTCTCAAACAAGCAATCAAGCTCCCCAAATCCCATTCCCTCAGCATCCACATCCATCTCCGCGGGTCGGATGTTTTCGAGCGCGTCGATGTTAACAAGACGTTGCTTCGGGTCGGGATGGTGGTTTCGGGTGCTGGGTCTGTTGCGGGTTGTGTTTTTCTGATGTTGGCTTTGATTAATGTGGTTCAGATCAAGGTTGGGACTTTGGCTTGTGGGAGTGGCCATGCTTTTGCGGCTGTTGTCCCTCTTGTTATTTTGGTCCCCCTTGCTCTTTTGATCTATGTTTGTGTCGGACTTTATGCTTTTACTCGTTAATTTAGGGCTATTATGCTTTAGTTTTCTCAATTTGGTGTGGTTTTTTAGGTATATTATGCTGTGTAATTGAGTTCTAAGGCTATAAAGATTGAAATTTTTGAGAATGTTGATGTTTATCTTCTGGGTTTCTTGTTCTTGTATGGTGAAGTTGTAAACAAAGTGTTGTTTGATTCTGTTTTCACTCTGGTTCTTGATTTTGCCGTTTGTGTTTTTGTATAATCTACTTGGTTTACAATGGATTGGTGTAGGTGTTCAGTAGGATAGATAAGCTCGAGGTTTCGGATCGCTTTTGGTGAATTGCCGGAGTCTGTATTCGAATCGACGGATGAACTCGGGAATGAGTTGTAGTTTAAGAGTTGAAGATTACCGATGGAATTGAACTCTGGGTATTTATTAATCGAGTTGCAGATGATAATCTACTTAGTTTACAATGGATTGGTGTAGGTGTTCAGTAAGGAAGATAAGCTCCAGGTTTCGGAACAGTGAGTCGTGTTTGGTGACTTGCCGGAGTCCGTATTCGAATCAACAGATGAACTTGGAAATGTGTTGTACTTGCAGATGATAAAAGGCCTTAACCTGTGATTTACAGATTTGGAATAGATGTAGGCAATGTGGTCAATTGATAGACTAGGTTTTTACGAGCTATTGCTGTACTGGGTTAAGCTTGCCTTACATGATTCTAGTTTGCATCGATGCTTAACCTGCGGATTGATTTCATACAGTTGTTAGGAAAAGAAAATCCATTGAAGCTTGGTGGACTTGATGGCTTGTTAGTCTGGTAACTCGAAATCAATGTTCCGTGTCCATTGTAATTGGTGGAATTCGTATTTATCTGGTTACTTGTTAGCTATTTATTTTGGTATGAATCGCTTGCCCTGCATGATTCTACTTTGCATGGATGCTTACCCTGTGGATTGATTTCATACGGTTGTTAGGAAAAGAAAATCCATAGAAGCTTGGTGGACTTGATGAGTTGATAGTCTGGTAACTCGGAATCGATGTTCTGTGCCCATTGTAATTGGTGGAATTCGTATTTATTTGGTTACTTGTTAGCTGTTTATTTTGGTATGAATCGTTGAGGAGTATCTTTGTTTGAGTTCAAGTTGTTGATCAAAATTGTCCCTAATCGCACTGCAGAAATGGAAACTCCGGTGAAGTACATCTGCGCTCTCTTGTTTCTTGTGATTATGACCACTGCAGGGTCCAACGGAGTCGACGGATTTAGATATTATGGTCCGTGTGGTAAACATAACCCGGAGAAGGAGGCTGCAAAGCTGGATCCATGTACAAAGGCAGCACAATATGTAAAAGTCTTAGTTTCCTAGCGTTGCAGCACTGTAATGGAGAAAAAGCTCAAGAATCCTAGCGTTGCAGCACTGTAATGGAGAAAAAGCTCAAGAATCCTAGCTGCCTTCTGTGCTATTATGTCACCAAACTCAGAAAATTTTATCACCAATTAACTTACGTCACCAAATTCAGTCAAGAACTTAATATTAGTAGAAATGGTAAATTTAAATTAAGCAATACATGACCAAGCACATTTGGTTGGTTGACTAAGCTGTTTATCTTTGTTCTTAGATTATAATTTCTAGACCCATTAGGAGCAAATGTATTTATTTGTTTTAAATTATGACCAAATTAATAAAATGTATACGTTTTAATACCAATTTGAGAGAAAGTGCTCTACTCAAATACCAACTTTGGAGCAAAAAATGTTTAGGTACCAATTTAAGAGAAAATATCTAGTTCAAGTACCAATTTGACTACAAAAAGTCTTTAGATACCAACTTGGTAGAAAGTGTTTAGTTTAAATACCAAATATATATTTAAGCATTAATTATACCTTGTCCCCCAATCTTGATTCTTGGCTTCGCACATGTGAATCAAGTTGGTATAAGGCTCCACGTTAGTCAAGGCCCTCAACACTAAAGTCAATATTATATACATTTTGGTATCTATATTTTTTTTGGTCTAATTAGATACATGAATTTTATTAATATCTAGACAATATAGGCCTAGAAGGTAGACACAGTTTGAAGAAAAAAAACACATATCATGCGATATTCTTAGAGTACGATCAAAACAAAGCAAAAAGCTCGTCTAATGGAAAAGAGTGACGACAAAACTTGACCAAGTCAAATATATTATACTTTTAATGAGAGAATTCAAATTCTAACCTTGAGCAGAGGAATAATTACAATTCAAACATAAACCCTAAAATCATAAAACAAACATAAGATCTGATTTGATTTGATTCGATTATAATTTAGATCTAGTTATGATTTGATTGTAATTATTTTTACTAACTTGATAGCTTTTTTCTTTGAGATTTACCTCTCATCCTTAAGTTTTTTTTTTATAAATATCAAACAATTTTATTCATTCAAGTATTCAACCCTCATCATATTTATTTAAGGCAAAAGGGTATGGGCATAAACCCTAAAAGAAACCCATGCGAAGTCATTAAATACTCAAGTGGACATAAACCTTGCTCTCCATGTGTCTCTTTGGGTATTTCTTTGATCTTTGGTGATTTGAATGGTTGGATTTTTTTTACAGAATTTAAGAGATAAAAAAATAAAATATGAAATTATTGTAAAAATTGAATTAAATCAGTTGATTGAATCGAAAATCGATAATTCAACCGATAATATATAATCAAAAATAAAACAAATCATTGTGAACCAAAAAAAATTAAAAACCAATACTAAAAATTTATAGGTCACGTCTGGCAATTAACAGATAACTAATAGCTGATAGCGGATTACATTAGCTGATAGATGAAAATAACAAAGGCTAAATTTAGGTTATTTGAAGATTATTTACAATTGTAAAGGGTAAAAGAGTCTTTATAACTCTTATGTTAAAACCTCTAATTTCAAAAAGCTCATATTAACCACATTTTCAATTTGAGAGGTTTCACCCAATCTGCTATTCACCAAACATTTATTTTTAAAACAAAAAAAAAATACTTTTTTGCTCGGCAATGTATGATTTTATTCACCAAACATCTAAAATAACTATTTAACTGGTCAAATTTCTAATTTTGGCTTAACCACTAATTTTAGGTCAAAATGATGTTTACCAAACAATACCATATTATAATAAAAATGGATAAAGGCTAGTTGGGGTCTCAAGTTGATGCGTGGAATATGCCTTTTTGCAATGTAGTTACTGAACAATTGACTCTTTAGTCTATTCAACATCATATCTTTCTTCCTTTTAATTATGGGTAAACTACACCATTAGTCACTGAATTTTAGGTTGTGTATCATTTGTCACTAAACTTTAAAATGCTTCAATTTTAACACCAAATTTTAGTGTTCATATCAATTTGGTCATTACACCGTCAAATCATTAACAATAGGATGATGGGGGAAGTTTGATGTTGACATGTAATCCAGAAAATTATTCCACATCACCATCTTCTTCATCAAAATTAGGATTTTTTCCACCCATTTTCACCTGTAGCCGAAAATCACCTTTCTTTGACATCTTTTATGGCCACCCTCAATGGCGGAACTTAGAGTAAAAGTTTGAGGGGGTCAACTTAAATTTTTAAAAAATTTGGAGACTTAAACGAAAATTTTCAAAAAAATTTGAGGGCTTAACTAAAATTTTTAATAATTTTGAGAGATTTAACAAAAAGGTTTAAAAAAATTGAGAGGAAACTTAATTAAAAATATTTAAAATTTTGAGGGCAAAATTTAAATTTACCAAAATTTTGTGGGGGCCGTGTGTAGCGATGTTTTTTCTTCTCGCTAAAAAAATGTGTTTTATTTTTGTTTGGAAAATATTTTATTCCGCGTGGAGTTTTAGAAAACCCGCATTTTATTTAAAATTGGAGTCGCCACCTGCCACTTAGGTAGGCCGAACACCATAAAAAACCAGAGATTTAAAATTGATGGGTTCGGGAGTCGGTTACGGATGGGGAAGGATTAGCACCCCCACACCGCCCAAAATTGGTACTTTAATAATTACCGCTTTATTAATATTAAACTTTCCGGATTAAAGTGACGATTAGATTAAAATTCGGTTATAAGTGCGAGTAAATTTTAAAGACCCCGTTATTCGAGAGTAAACGCCCAACCACTATCACTACGCCTGATATTGGCCCCGTTTACGCTCGAATAAAAGGGTACCGCATTGACAAAATATATGTTCGTTATGCAAACTTAAAAAACATGGCAAATATAAATAAATACATTGCGATAAAAATATAAATAAATACTAACATAATAAAATACTAATATAACATAAATAAAATACTAATCTAAAACATACATACATACATGACTATTAATCTAACTCATAAATAAAAACATATCTAACATAAATAAAATACTAATCTAAAACATGCATACATAAATATTAATCTAACTTATAAAAACATATCTAACATAAATAAAATATTAATATAAAACATAAATTTAAAACATGCTAATCTAAAACATAGATAAACATACAAATTAAAAACACAATTTTAAATTAACTACTACTTCATTAAAATATAAAAATTACAACATAAATAAAAAAGAAAGAAAATATACCTAATTAGATGTTCGAATGACGAACCCCGACTGGACCCCACCGAGATCTACCACGACCTCTCCAAAAATATTAACTAGATCAGACCTAAAATAGGACCCCGATCGAACCGGTTAGGACCGAAGATATTACCCCGGTCCTGGGCTAGCCGAATTGGCCTGCCCCCGTTTCAAATTGCTGCTTGCAATTTTCCAATTGCAATTGCAATTGCTTCTTTGCTTTGCTGCCGTCTATTTATAGAGGGGAGGAGGGTGACGTGGAGCCTTGTGCTCCACTCCCCTCCCCTTTTTTATTATTAATTTTTTTTTGCTTTTTCCTTTTTTTTTATTAATTTTATTATTATTATTATTTATATATATTATTACAATAATATTAAAAATACTAAAAACCCGTACAAAAATGAGTGATTACACCGTGGCCCCACTAGTCCTTCAAAGGTTCCGCCACTGGCCACCCTAGACACCAATGCACTTGCCTCATCATCCTCTACCACTTGATTAGTTTAGATTTTTCCTAAATTCTCTTTTTTTTAAACTCAATTAAACACAAAATTCTTACTATTTTGGGAGTTTTCTCGGATTCAAGGGGGTTTGGAGTATTTGTACGAAAATGTGAATGTTGAGAGACATTCTTTCAAGAAGACATACAATATTCCTTGAAAACTAGCATCATCGAACGATCATTGAAGGAAATCAGAGCACTAGAATGCCGAACATTTAAATGAAGTTTTCATTGATTTTAAGTGAGTTTCGTGGAAGACTAATATTGCTGTAAATGGAGACCATGACGAGTAGCGAGTGACCGACAATAACAGTTGAAGGAGTTGACGATTTTGTGCAAAACTCCCGTATCATCACGTTGTTAACAATTTAGCGGCCATGTGACCAAATTGATACGAAAACTAAAGTCCAGTGCTAAGATTGATACGTTTGAAAGTTTAATGACCAAGTTGGTATAAAACCTAAAGTTTAATGACTAATGATGTAGTTTACCCTTTATTTATTTATTCCGGCCATTTTCAGGTTGAAGAAGAATCAACGAAGACACCTTTATGCACCGAAGATATTATAACAATCGATTTATTGATACCAAAATCTGAACAGATTTGAATGATTATATTACAATAAAATACACAAATATAATATGAATACAGGGACGGAAATACATGGAGGGGAGGGATAATCCCAACTTTAAATGGTTTAATTGCTTTTAGGCCACTGATAATTTTAATACCATTGCAATTAAGTTCTTGATCTTCTCAATTTTTTTTAGTTTATTATTTTTTTTAAGATCATGTCTGTTAAAATTAATAAAATTAAGACTTGACCACTCATTTTTTCAGTTTAAATTACTTTTTAAGACCTTTAGCTTTTAAAATTAGTAAACTAAACCTTAGCTTCCTTAATTTTTATGATCTAATTACTTTTTTGAACTCTATTTATTTCAAAATTAATCAACTTGTCCTCTCATAGTTCAATTCTGACTCTATCCCTGAATACATGTTACTTAGAAATTCGATTGTATTATTGAGTTTCTCGTCCATTTTCTCAAGGTAAAATCCACATCAATGCTGAAAATTTGTCTTGTTGAAATCTATCATAAGATTCTTGTTCCCAATTTTATGTATAGGGAGGCCCCTTTAACATGTGAGAAGTATAATGAGATGTTTCCATTGATTTTGGACCATATATGTGGACTAGCTAGGTTCAAATCATCCCCCCAAAATTATGCAATCACTGAAAATCTTTAAAATAAATAAATAAAGTTAAGTGGGCACGTGATAAAGCATTACTTTTATTTTTTCTTAATTTAGTTTCTTGGAAAGGAAGCTTGAACTTTGCTCAAAGATGCTGTACCAATTAATTTAGGTAAATATGCAAGTTCATGTATTGCATATAGTTTGATAAGATAATACAGTATCTATTTATTGGTTCTTTATTTATTTACTTCTCACAATTGCGATTAAAGAAGCACAAGAGATCCACTAATTGGTCAAGTGACCAAGGATGTTTATGTTGTCCTATCTTGTATGAGTTTGAATCTCGATACTTGTCTTGGAATGTATCTACCTCTCTACTTAATCAAAAACAAGCACCAAGCAAAAAAAAAGTCGGCTGGTTTTGCAAAATGAGACACTAAGCGCTTTACATAAGGTTAGAGGTTTAAATTTTGAGTTATAAATAAAAAAGGATTGAGAGGATTGCACTCATAATGGACCGCCTACAGTATTTGATATGAATTAAATATCGGTAATTATAAAAAAAGGGTTAACTAAACCAGATATCAATGAACTTTAAGTTTAGTATCGATTATACCACTGAACTAAAAACCGATAATATTTTAGCACTGAACTAAAAATCGATACTATTTTAAAACTAAACTTTACTTTAGACTTCAATTATACCATTGGGCCATTAAAATCCCTCCACATCATCACACACGAACCGTTAAGATCCATCTATGTCATCAATTTTAACGGCTCAATGATATAATTGAAGCCAAACTAAAATGAAGTGTTAAAATAATTTTAATTTTTAGTTCAATGGTATAATCAATACTAAACTTAAAGTCTAATACTATTTTGTGTAGTTTATCCTATTACAAAACACCTATATAATCAATAAATATGGCACACGATGATTCCCTATTACAAACTTTTTCCCTGGAAGGACTTGATGTTAACTTTTTCAAAAAGCATAATTTGGTTACCTAAAAATGTTTGAAAACTACTTTAGGATCATAAATATTCTCCACCAGTGTTTCATTGTTTTTAGTAATTTATTGATGTAATAACACGACACTTATACATTATGAAAAATGATATTATACAATTTTCAATAAAATTCGGGGTTATGTCCAACTTTGTGTTGATTTAAGTTGCACCATATCTGAACAAAGGATGAAATTACGGGAGAAGCTTAAATTAAGATGAAATAGGGGGTTTAAGTTATTTTTAAAATTAATAAGCCCTTAAAAGATAACCTTAAAATAGCGGGTTGAAGTTTAATTTCACTAATTTCAAAGTTAGCTCATCCTAAAAAAACTAAACTAAAAAATTTGACAAAATTTAATTCCATTAATTTCAAAACTCATAGGATCCGACAAAAATTAAAGCAGAAAAGAATTTCGAGAGACCATGATTTATTTTAGGGTAAACTACATCAGATGCCACTAAACTATTATTACTAACTCGAAAATACCATCGAACCTTAAAATTGTTCAAATCTGACACTAAATTTTAGTTTTAGACCCGAAAATACTACTTCATCGTTAAACGATTAACAGAGTGCTGACATGTAGCCCAAATTCCGTTACACCTCTAATGTGGATTATTTTTAATTTTTTCCCAACTAATTTATAGTTTAAAGTGAAATAAGAATTTTTAAAGTAAAAGGGCAAAACGGTGCAGTTTTCATAAAATACTCTATTATTAATAAACCCCCCAATTCTTAAACACCAGAATTGTGTTCGTAGACTTCGGCTAAACCAATTTTCCCGAGCTTGGCATTGAATTCATTATCAAGCATTATGTTGCAGGATTTCACATCTCTATGAATTATCTGTCTTTGACATTTTTCATGTAAAAATGTAAGCGCTGAAGCAACACCTAGAACCACCTTTAATCTTAAGCTCCATGAAAGGAAAGTTGATGAATCTGGGTTTATATGGAGGAGTCTGTCAAGGCTTCCATTGGCCAAAAACTCAGAGACCAAGACTAACTCATTTCCCCCACAACACCACCCTTGAAGCTACCTGCCATTACGAGGAACTCAGTGGCGTAACGGGAGTTGGGTTACATGTCAGCACTCTGTTAATGATTTAATGGTGGAGTGGTATTATCGAGTCTAAAATTAAAATTTAGTGTTAGATTTGAACAATTTTAAAGTTCAGTGGTATTTTCGAGTTAGTGATAATAGCTTAGATGCATTTGATGTAATTTACCCTTTATTTTAATAGTTTCAAAAATACAATTAAACCATAAAAAGTTTGGGTGGGCTAGGTCCCCTTAAACCCACCTGATGTCTATGATCATGGACAAAAATCTTCTGCCCCTTTCAGTTTCCTCTTTCTATGTTCTAACACTAAAAAATTAAATTTTAAGCCATAATCCTAAACCTTACACCCTACTCTAATTCCCTAAACACTAACCATAAACCCTAACCCTAATTTTTAGTGTGAGAATAAATAGGGGCATCGAAAGGGGTAGAGGATTTCTATTCTCATGTGTGAGTTTTATCTAAATTTAGTATGGTCTAAATCCAATTATTAATTCAGTTGTGCACTATAATGATGGATTTAGAAACATACATTGATACCAATGGACCAATTTAGCTCGGTTGACATCATTATTGATGTAATATATATATATATATATATATATATATATATATATATATATATATATATATATATATATATGAGATATGTGATCGGACATGCTACTCAATTCTTCTGATACAAAATTGATGAATGAAATAATAATTTAAATATAAAAAATTGAAAGACAAATCTATAAAAAGAATTAATGTTGTTTAGAAATTATAGATGATCAAAACCTTCTAGATTCACAATGTCAAAAGTTTTTTAATCAAACTATAAGTGTAAATGGTTGGAATTAGTTTACCAAGCCTTATAAATTGTTCTAGGAATTCAAAACCTCACGTTCAGGAATTTAACCCAATAGTCAAATTGCATTAAAGTGAAAAGGGCCATTCTTAGCTAGTCAGAATCTATGACAATTTGCCATGCATGCATTCGCAAGTAATTCTCATGGGTCTAACTTTTCATGTTTTTCCACACATATACATAATTTAGGGTTTAGAGTTTGGTTTTATGGGTTTAGAATTCAAGAGTAGTGATTAGAATTTAGAGTTTAAGGTTAAAATTTAGGGTTTAGAGTTTGGTTTTATGGGTTTAGAATTCAAGAGTACTGATTAGAATTTAGAGTTTAAGGTTAAAATTTAGGGTTTAGAGGTTGTAATTTAGGTTTTATGGTAATATGATGAAGGATTAGTTAGGGTTAGAATATATGTGTGTATGATTCTTGCAAGTTGATATTATTTTGCTTAAAAATGCACACATCTTTGATACGTGACACGGGCCGCCAGTTCGGTCATATGCTCAATTAGCTGCCGAAGGGGTTCCAATAGAGGAATTGGGGTGAAAAGATCACCAGACTTAGCCCGATCCATGGGAGATTCTGAAATGTTCTAGACGATGACATTATCCATTTGATTTATTTGAATTATTTCAAATGTTTTATTTAGATAATGCTAGAGATATTAGAGATTTTGTAAAGATATGAAGTAATCTCATCCGTCGATGTAAATCACTTTTGACTGTCAGATCTGTGGGAGTTCAACTATAAATAGAGGCTCTCCACCTTACTTGTAAATCATTCAATCTTTTATCTTCAGAGTAATCAAGGCATTCACTCTAAAAATCCTCTGAGTTGTTCTTCGTGTTCTTGGTTTTCTTATTTTGGTTTACAAGGCCATTCTCTATAGTTTGCTTCCGCTTAAAACGATCTTGCGTTCTTAGTGCCTTGGAAGTTTTGATCTTCCAGAGTGAGAATTCAGGCTTACTTAGTCGTTTGTCTAAGGAACATTGACTAAGGCCGCGCGGTTTGCTAGTTCAAAATTTTAGCCCTGTGATAGTTGGTATCAGAGCGAGTGTTCGTGAAATGCATTAAATTGAGATGGCACCAAAGAAAGGAGAAGGTGTTGCAGCGTAAAAGGGTATAGAGTCCCAGGCTACTGAAGGAAAGCGAGGGAATTCGAGAGATATCCTCACGTTGTTAGAGGGTAAGGTAACCCGACTTGAGGAATCAGTGAAGGGCTCGATTGAGTGACTCGATGTGGTTGATACACTCTTCGAGGAGTAGGACAACAAGAGGGACCATCTCAAAGATGAGATAGAGGAACTTCTCACAGATTTATTCGATAAGTTGGGTAATAGAGGTAATGCGCTTGAGGCCGAGTTGCAGGCTGTGAAAATGGAGATAGAAGAGATGAAGGCAGAAATGTTCTTAGTTAAAGCTGCCTTGAAGAATGGAGCAGGGTCCGTTGTGTCCAAGCTAAGGAAAGACATCCCAAAGCCGAAGCAGTTTGAGGGGAACAGATCGGCTCAAGATGTTGAGAACTTCGTGTGGGGCATGTAACAGTATTTTCAGGCCATGGGCATCAAGAATGATGCAGAAAAAGTAACTATTGCTTTTATGTATTTGACTGGCGTCGCTCTTTTGTGGTGGCGACGCAGATGCTCTGAGGAGAAAAGCCATGACATTCCTATTGAGACATGGAAGGAGTTTCAAGTTGAGCTTAAGGATCAGTTCTATCCAAGCAACGCCCAATACGAGACTCGAAAGAAGTTGCAGCAACTTAGACATGACGGTTCCATCACTGAGTATGTCAGAGAGTTCATTGAGCTCAAGCTCCAAATCTCGAACTTGAATGAAGACGAGGGCTTCTTTACTTTCATACATGGACTCTAACGATGGGCCCAAATAGAGTTGATGCGGAGGGGAGTGCAGGATCTTTCCAAAGTATTGACTGCAGCTAAATCCATTGTACAATTTGAAGTTGGGAAATCTAAGTCTTTCAAGCCCTATAGCAAGGACATTAGTAGGGGAGACGGGGATGATCATCATTGCAGTGATGGTGACGAAAAGCCCAACAAATTCGCCAGACCATTGGAGAAGAAGGAACGAGAACTCGTAAGGTGCTACAGTTATGATGGTCCACACCTGGTGAAAGACTGTCCCAAGAATAGCCACATCGATGCCATCATCTATGGGGACGACAAGCAAGACGAAGGGAAATGTAGACTTGGTGCGATTGCGAATGTCAAAGCAATCGAGCCAAAAGTAGAAGGGAAGCAATTGAAGTTTTACCAATGCAAGGGGCCTCATTTGGTGAGAGAGTTCCTGGATCGAGTCAAGAAGTCCAAGGAGGATGAGCCTGAGAGTGATGAGGCTGCGAGGCTTGGCTCGATGATTCTGAGTTCTGTCAAGGTGAGAATGGGCCAGAAGCAGAATGGGTTGATGTTTGTCGACATCAACGTGGCGGGACGATCGATGAGTGCTTTGGTGGACATCAGAGCAAGTGATATATTCATGTCCAAGAAGGCTGCTGAGAAGCTTGGCTTGAAGTTGTGGATTCAACCGGTAAGATCAAGGCAGTGAATTCCAGGGACATTCTAGTTGTGGGGACAGTGCGAAAGATTAAGCTGCAGATTGGGGATTGGAAGGCCAAGGAAGATTTCAAGGTAATCGAGTTTGATGACTTTGATTTTATTTTGGGACTAAACTTCCTTGACCGTATTGAAGCTCTCATCATTCCGTATGCCGACGTCGTGTGCATCTTGGATCCAAGACAACAATGTGTTGTGCCCGTGTGCCGAGACAACGGGCGAGGGACCAAGAAGCTGACATCCATTCGGCTTGTCGAAGATGCTCCAAGCTGATGAGACATCGAGTTGGAGGCGACAGTTGGTGTTACTACCTTGGAGGGGAGAGAGTTGCCCGAGGCAGTTGGCGTGAAGGCCGTCGAGGAGCTACTCAGGGATAAGGTGGCCGAGGCATCGATCTTCAATGGGAGAGAAGAGTTGATGGGTGTTGCATTGCTGAAGAGCAATGGGGCGTCAAGCTTTGTGGATAAAGAAGCGTTAGTACGAGCTGAGGTGTCGGACTTCAAGATTAAAGAAATACATATGTTGTATATGAGCGACGAGTTGTCGGTAGGCGATGGTGCATCAGGCTTCACGAGAAAGAAAGTGTTGACGCGAGTTAGAGTGAATGCTAGACAGAGTCCAAATGAGGTATATCTCAAACACAATCATGGTGTTTTACAGTTTGATTTGCCTAGTTTGCTGGGTGTAGGAAGCGGAAAACCTAACCCATCAGATGGTGCTAAGACTTGGCGAGGACACAAGCAAACTTTCAGAGTTCTGAGGGTCTGTTCAGTGTTCAATGTGATGGCGTCCAAGTGGTTGAGCAAGGATCGAGGGGATCTGAGTAGGGGCAAGTTACAACTGGTAGGAAAGAGTTCTTACGATCGAGATGTACGTGGTGGGTCGATGAAAGATGTTACATAGCGGAGAGCATCAAAGCGAGCAGTCCTCATAAGGGGACAACTGAGTCAGAGTCGAGTGCTCTTTATGGGGAGAACAGTCCTTATGGGGGGACAACCAAGATCGATTCTGAGTTGGAAGCAAGCCAAGGTGCGGAAGCGAGTCCAGGACAACATAGTCCAACTTTATTCCAAAGGCGCGACGAGGGCGTCGCTAAGTTTGGTGGGGGAGATTGACACGGGCCGCCAGTTCGAACCCGAGTCATATGTGCAATTAGCTGCCGAAGGGGTTCCAAAAGAGGAACTAGGCGTGAAAAGACCACCAGACTTAGCCCGATCCATGGAAGATTCTGGAATGTTCTAGAAGATGACATTATCCATTTGATTTATTTGAATTATTTCAAATGTTTTATTTAGATAATGTTAGAGATAATTAGAGATTTTGTAAAGATATGATGTAATCTCATCCGTCGATGTAAATCAGTTTTGACAGTCAGATCTGGGGGAGTTCAACTATAAATAGAGGCTCACTGCCTCACTTGTAAATAATTCAATCTTTTATCTTCAGAGTAATCAAGGCATTCACTCTAAAAATCCTATGAGTTGTTCTTCGTGTTCTTAGTTTTCTTCTTTTGGTTTGCAAGGTCATTCTCTATAGTTTGCTTCCGCTTAGAACGATCTTGCGTTCTTAGTGCCTTGGAAGTTTTGATCTTCCAGAGTGAGAATTCAGGCTTACTTAGTCGTTTGTCTAAGGAACATTGACTAAGGCCGTGCGGTTTGTTAGGTCAAAATTCTAGCCCCGTGACATACGCAATTGAAAAGGTATAAAACAAAGACATTGTAATTACTAGGGCTAAGAAAAAGACAATTCGAGAAATCAAAAACTGATTTGAACGATATAGTTTGGATGATTTATGAAGAAAAAAAACTTTAAGAAATTGTGATTATCCAAACTGAATCAAACCATATTTTAGTTATTTTTCAAAATAGAATCCACAAAGTTAAAACCCAAAATTAATATAGAAAATTGAGAACCGGGTCAAACCGAAACACGCACATTCCAACTTAAAAAAACGATGTCAGCATGATATGTTAGAAATGTTGTTTTTAAGAAAATAACACGTTATTATTTTAATATGAACAATTAACAATGTTAGCTATTTGACCTAATTAATGTCATTATAAAAGTGGAGACGGTTCAAAGATTTACGGGGCCTGCGCAGTTTATTAAAACGAGACTCTTTAATTTATAATTCCAAAGATATATAATATTTTTAAAAGATATTTTATCTTAGTAAAAAATATATTATAAGTCCTCTTTAAAATCATTTTTTATTTTTTTTCTTGTAATTTATTAAACCAAGATCTTTTGTTTCTCCCTATAAATATTTACTTCAACTTATTTGAGAATCCTCTTTTTTTGGGGGTCTTGTGCGGTCGCTCATCTCGCACATGTCCAAAACCTCCACTGAGTGGAGAGACCAAATTGTGATAAAATTAAAATACAATGATTAAATCTTAAATTTAAGTATAATTGAGAGACCACAACAATAATTTGACCTTAATTAAAAAAATGTACGTTCAAGATTAATTAACGTTCGAGGTGATTGTAATTTGGAAGAGTACATGATTTGCCTTGGGAATAAATATCAAATATATACATAAACTTTGATTTAATGTAATTATGCACATTTACTTTCTATCAGGGATGAGCCGAAGGGCTAGAAGGGGCGGTCGCCCTAAAAATTTAAAATTCATATATGTTTAAGAATTTTTTAGAATTTTTTATTGAAAATTTATTTTCGCCCCCCCTAAAATTTTATAAGTTCATCTCCTAAAATTTTATAAGTTCGCCCCCTAATATAAAATCTTGCATATGTCCATGCTTTCTATTTAAATTTAATTACACGCATTTTTTTGATGAAAAGTGGTGTGATTTCATTGATCAGGAAAATCATACACCGAAGATGTTAACATGTGCCTCATTAAAAACCTCCCCTAAGCCTAGTCGGAGAAAAAAAGTACACGTAATTACATGCATTTTAAAGACCAAATACATCTATAATAAAACAACTAAATACATGCATTTATTTTAATATTGGATCAATATATTTTTGTACATGTAATATATAATTGTGATAAAAAAATTATGACAATTGAATCGAAACAAACTTTCATGAATAATTGTGATAATTATTATATTATTGATAATATTATGGGTAAACTACATTATATACCACTAAACTTTAAGTTTAGTATCATTTATACCACTGAACTAAAAATTGATACTATTTTAGCACTAAACTTTAGTTTAGAATTCAATTATACCATTGGACCATTAAAATCGATGATGTGGACGGATCTTAACTGTCCATGTGCGATGACGTGGAGGGATTTTAACGGCCCAGTGGTATAATTAAAGCCTAAACTAAAGTTCAATGCTAAAATAGTGTCGATTTTTAGTTCAGTACTATAATCGATACTAAACTTAAAACTCAGTGGTATCTAGTGTAGGTTACCCTAATATTATTTACACTACTCATCGATCACTAAAACTTCCATGGAAGACATTGAAGCTTTGGGCAAGAATAAGAAGCATCCCATGAGCTTCTGCATTCACCTCCCTCACCATCACAACATTTGCGTACAACTCCTAGGGTGGCCAATCTTGCATACCCTAATATCAAATTAGACGAACAACCTTATCGTTAATTTCAGTCAGTTCAATACATACATGAAAGTAAAACTCGAATCGAACTTAAAATTTTTAATATATATATAAAAATGGAGTTTTTACTAACCTTGTCGGTGAACGCGTTTGAGAACTCGAGACACTCGAGGTGCTTGAAAATGCCAATATCACTATAAGAAAGATGAAGAACCCTAAATGTTTAGCCATGTTTAGGATGTATTTCAAACAAAAAGTTTCAATAATGCTTTTGCTTACATGGTTTTAAATTAGATCTCTTCTCTTATATAAAGGTTAATTATTCCTCAGTAACGTGTTCGTAGGTTAGAAGTATAATTATTATATAATTTCTACGTGACTTTGCTAACTTGCTAATTGGGCCAAATCATTTTAATTGAAGAATTGTGTCAAATGGTTCTTTTATTAATTTATTTTTTGGTATAACTACTAGTATCCAACATATTGACGGATTAATCCAGATCGAATACTGTAGAGTCTTATTATGAGGTACTCTCTAAACTCAATTTACTCCATTCACAATGTTAAGATTTAAACCGTTCACCTTACTTAAGGGATTTAATATATCATTCTACTAAATCAAATGATTCTTTTACTATTGATATGTGTTTAGAATTTTATGACTAATTACTACATTTTTTTGGTATAACCACTGGTATCCAACTGATTAACTGATTGGCTCGGGTACTTATAAGAGCGACCCACCCAACCCAATTTGCTCTATTCATAGTGTCAGGATTTGAATCCCTAACTTTGTTCAAGGTTCTAGTAATTTATTCCATTATACCCACTGATTGTTAGTAATTACTACATTTTTAGTTGTTGGTAAGAGTTTAAAAGTTAGATTTAAAGAAAGGAGAGATGGATTAAAAATTAAAGCAAAATTTCCTTATTTAAAAAAGAAAAATACATTTTGGAATAAATAGAAAATATTTTGATACACAAATATAATTCACACACCCTTGTTAATTCTAGGGTTCATGAGTCTTATTTAGGTTTAAGGACTTAAGTTTTACAGTTTAGAATTTATATTTTTGGGTCTTATTTAGGTTTGTATAAACTTAAAATAGACAAATTATGTAAAATAAATTTTATACTGGTTGTGTACAAAAAAATAACTAAAAAATTACCAACTTTGCTAGACATGAACTTGCATGATAAACCCAAAAAGAGTAATAGCCAATAGTATGTTCAGATAATATGTTAAGCATTCGATTTATGATTAATTATTATTATTATTTATGTCGATTTTACTATCTATATTTAAAGTTTGTGGTTGTGTTCTTTTAACAATGCCATCTCTATGTACAATATAATATATTAATGCACCAAACACTTATCGATACAATAAGACTATGAAAAATCCATATTAAATGAAAAACCGTGACTTGTTTTAAGGGGTATGAGAAAAATAACATAATTTCTTTGTCTTGCACGAGTCTCTAGAAATTTAGAATCAAATATGTAGATTTTGAGTAGTGTGAAATCATTACTAATCACAAATTCTTTATACTTCTTTTAATTTAAACCTTTTTGTTTTTACCAAAAATTGTTGACTATTTTTTAAAAAAAATCTTCACGACTTTGTCCAAAATTCTTTACTAATATTAAAAGTCTAACAGAATTTATATCACGAGTTACCAACTTAATTAAAAGTTACGAAAAAAGTCAAAATGTCATAAATTATTAAATTATATTTTAATGCCAATTTTGTTATTTAAGTTTATTATATCATATTTTTAAAGAAATAAAAACTTTGTTATTTAAAAATATGACATGTTGAGATTTAGTGGTATTTTAAAGGTCTTCAAATATGTAAAGAAATACTGTTATTTAGCTACTTAAAAAATAATTATGATTTATTTTTACAATATATTTTTATAAAATTCTTTCCTTTAGCCCACTTTTATATTATGATTTATGAATTATTAAAGTTCAAACAAATGTTTTTTTTAAGTCAACCTAAACGGTCTTCATCAAGCATTTCAGTAAGTTTTCGTTAGCCATGTTCACATAAAATTTTACTCGATGAGAATTTATTAAGCGGTTCTAATGATAAAAGTGTAAAATATTTCTCATAGCTGATTATTTTAATTTTGTAATGATTTTGATTTTTTTTTATTCTTTTGATTTTTAGTTTTAAATTTGATGATGATAGTAACATAATTTAAAACATACATATGTATAATGGCGGATCCTTAAATATTTTTTAGGATGGACACACATAAAATTTCAAAATCTCATGGTATGAACAATTCATAAAGATTAAAAAAAGTTCAAGGACCAATTCATAAAAATTAAGAAAATTAAAGTTAAATGTGTGAAGTTTAGTAAGTTCAGGATAGACATCTGCCTACCCTTAGGTGGACATGGCTCTGCCGCTGTATACACTATATTCAATGATAGAACTCAACATTATTTATTGAGGGGACCATTTAAAAATATCTAAATTTGCCAATGGGGGTTAGTCCAAGTGGTAAGCAGCTTGGTATCGCTTAAGCATGTCTCGAGTTTGAGGCGTTGTGTATGCAGAAAATCGGTGACGGGAGACTCACCCACCAAAGTTAGGAATACGACGTGGGTCGGTCCGGATTAATCAAAGCAAAATCCGGGAAACCGAAAGGGCAACCCAAAAAATATTTAAATTTAATAGTAAAATGTCACTAAACTTTAATCGTTGTATCGAAAATACTACTGAACTATAAAATGATACTATTATACCACTGAACTTTGTTTTTAGCTACTATTATACCACTCGATCGTTAAACTGTAACGAACCGTTAAATGCAAAACGGCATCGTTTTGGTATAGTTGCTTTGATGCCTAAGGTAGGCCAAAACGACGCCGTTTTGTTAAAAAAAATCAAGAAAACACTACATTTGGGGAGGCTCAAACCAAGAACCTTAAGGATGAAAGGTTTACACCAAACCACTAAGCCAACTTAAAGACTTGATATAATCATAATGAAAATAATATATAAATAATAATACAGTTGAACTTAATTTCATTTATCTCATGATATAATTTTATAATATTTATAATATAAATTTATAAATATATTAACTTTATAAATAAATATTATTTATAAGGGTAAACTGCATCATATACCACTAAACTTTAAGTTTTGTATCGATTATACCAGTGAACTAAAAATTGATACTATTTTAACACTGAACTTTAGTAATCAATACTATTTTAGCACTTAACTTTAGTTTAGACTTCAATTATACCATTGAACCCTTAAAATTGATGACGTGGAAGGATCTTAACGGTCCGCTTATGATGAAGTGGGAGAATTTAATGGCTCAGTGTTATAATTGAAGCCTAAACTGAAGTTCAATGGTAAAATAATATTGATTTTTAGTTTAGTGGTATAATCGATACACACCTAAAAGTTTGGTGGTATTTGGTGTAATTTACCCTATTTGTAATTTATATTACAAAACTAAAATATTATTTATAATATATATAACTAAACCCCAAACTATAAACCATAGATGTAACTAACTAAACTACAAACCCTAATTCCTAAATTTATATATAATTAAATATGAAATCCCAAACCCCAAAACCTAAATATATAACTAAATTCCAAACCCTAAACCCTAAATATATATAATTAAATATAAAGTCCCAAACCCCAAATATATAACTAAACCCTAAACCCTAAAATTTAAATATTATTTATAATATAAATTATAAATAATATTTGGGGTTTTGGGTTTGGGATTTAAGATTTAGTTATATATATTTAGGGTTTGGGGTTTGGATTTTAGATTTAATTATATATATTTAGGTTTTATGGTTTGTAGTTTAGTTAGTTACATGTATGATTTAGGGTTTGGGGTTTAAGGTTTAGTTGTATATATTATAAATAATATTTTATTTTTTGTAATATAAATTAAATAATATTTATTTATAAAGTTAATATATTTATAAAATTATATTATAAATATTATAAAATTATATGATGAGATAAATGCAATTAAGTTCAACTGTAGTTTGGTGTAAAACTTTTATCCTAAAAGTCCTTACGTTGGCCTAGTGGTTTGGTGTAAACCTTTTATCCTAAAAGTTATTGGTTTGAGCCTCCCCAAATGTAGTATTTTTTTAATTTTTCTCTAACAAAACGACATCGTTTTAGCTTATCTTAGGCATTAAAACAATTATACCAAAACGATGTCGTTTTGCATTTAACAGATCTATTACATTAACGATCGAGTGACATAATAGTAGCAAAAAACAAATTTTAGTGGTATAATAGTAGCAAAAAATAAAATTTAGTTGTATAATAATATCATTTTATAGTTCAGTGGTATTTTTAAAACACAGGTTAAAGTTTAATGACATTTTGTGTAATTTATCCTTAAATTTATTAGGGACAGCTTAACTTTTTAATTTTTTAAATTTTTGAGGGCCGTGACCCTACCAGCTAGCCCAAAACTACTTGAATGGCCAACGGTTCAAAATTACCAAATGGGCTTATCCACTCAAAGTATTGAATCGATGATCCTAAAGCAAACCCCAACACATAGGCTTAACTTAAATCCTTTCCGGGGCTACCCCTCATCCCTAACCCAAATGGCACCGTCCTACAACCCTCGGTTCAGCCATTTTCAAACCTTCATGGCTCGCTTCGTCCAATACCTTTGGATCTCTATGAATCGCCAAGCACTCACTATTAACATCGTGTCTTCGGAAACGTGGAACGACAACGAGCAACATTGTCAAGTTTATTTGGAGGATTCCGAATGATTATGTCTATGTTAATATCGGAGTCTCGAGAGATCCGTTTCGTCCAACAATGTATCATGATCAACGTGTAAGTCTAGCTCGGCAATGTGTTTAAGCTGTTGAGTAGATGAAATATGGACCATTCAAAAGTCACTTAATTATGAGTTTGTTAACAAATATGTTACTCAATTAAAATATTATTATAAATATATCACTTCGTCGTTAAAATTAAAACGGACGTCTAAGGTTGCATGATATTATAACAACTTGATATGCGATGAATCCAATGTTTATTATTTTTTCTTTATTTCATAATTTTGAATCCAGAAATTCAAGAATTGACATTATTCTTTCCATCGTTCTTCTTTAACCCTCTCAAAATATTTTGGTATAATAACATATGAGGTCCTTCTAAGTTTAACTACTAATCAAATAAGGTCTTTGTTACTCTTATTTTTAAAATTTAAAGGCATAATAGAATTTTATCACTTTCAATGCTTGATCCTAACTCCATCTCTGTAGACAGCAAATGCAACAACTGGACTTCTCACTTGATGCACCCCATCATCCCAAATCAAAGAACCAGAGACCATCATGTTGATGTTGGTACTATTGTTATCGATTTCGGCTTTAACTTTCACAACAAATGATTTCACCTCGCCAATAGTTTTGAATCCGAGCATGTCCGGTTCGAAGCCGATTTCAAGTCCGGTAGGAGCGTTCACCCTTGCCTTATAAACCGAAACACTCGGTCCGACATTCGTTACTGTTCTATGAAAGACTCGAGTGGTGGATTCCCAGCACTTGCAGACAGGATCGTTTCTGAAATTTTAGTGTCCTTAGTACGAATCTAAAAATTGTGCCCTAAATTAAAATTTTAAATTGCGGTTGCGATCGTATATTTGGTTATGTTGTGTTCATCACGGTTACAAACATAACGAATGTTATGTCTATCACTGCGGGTATCGCAGTTGTGAAAATTTTTAATAAAATATGCTATTGCGGACATAACGGTTGCAGGTATTGTGGTTTTGGATGTGTCTCTACTGCTATATAACGGTCTCTGTTGCGGTTACATAACCCTATTTAAATACATGTCTATAACATTCAATATTGAAAAATAAATAAATTTTAAGATTACGTCTATAATAACAAATATTAAAACAATAAATTTTAAGAGTATGCTCATGGTAATAAATAGTGGAAAAAAATAAGTCCCTTAATAACAAGTATTAAAAAATTTAATTTTAATATTTTTTATTACTAGCATATTCGTAAAAATTGAATTATTTTTAATACTTATTATTAGAGGGCCGATTTTCCTCCAATATTTATTAATACGAGCATACTCTTACGATTTAATTTTTTTAATACTTATTATTGAGGCTCTCAAAACTTATCCAGCTATATATATGTGTGTGTGTGTTCATCACTAAATTTTTTTTTTATCCACTCGTAAGAGCTAAGAATTATATTTTTGATTTTCTTGGGTGGGGGCCCTGGGCGGGCGCCCCTATTGCCCTGGCCCAGGACGGCCCTGCTTGTAGATAAAGCAAACCATGGATAATTTAGGTCCCATGCAGTCCTATTAATAGTTTTCGAACAGCTGTTTTTATCTCCGGTAACGAGTCTAAGAGTTTTAGTATCGTATCCTTGTCCGCATAAGAATTTAACATAACCAATCTCTCCGGCATCGTAAACCAACCCGGGATCAATTGCTGAACCCCTGTGACTTAAAAAACCTCAAAGGACTTTAGTGTTTTGCCTTTCGATTGTTGACGGATGCTGCCGGGGAAGTAACGAGCATAGAGAAAGTGACGATCAAAAGAGAAACCGATGTCAAAGGAGATGACCGTATTGGCATCGGAACTTGAAGTTATGAACCCTGTTTCTAGATTATTTGGAATTGAAATTGAGATCTCCGGCTAAGAATTGTAAAGCCCGCCACCAGGTTACAATGTTCTTGTTCCAAAGCTTTGGTTTTCTCAGATTTTGCAGAATATGTGATCAAATGCTCAAAATGAAAGAGAAAGTTGGAATTTTTTTTATACGATGAGTAGATTATCCAGACTCCTCTCAATTCTAAATAAAAAGATATTGCATATTTTGAGTATGTCTAAATCAACATCTATTTGTATGATGCAACAATAACATTGTCAACTAATCTAACGCTCCGTCAATCTGAACAATTAATTTTAGTTTGGAACATTAAAATGTTATTTCTTAAAAGAGTTAATTGTATCATATGCCCCCAAATTATGACCTTCATTTTATATTGGCTCCCAAATTTTTGAACATCTTAATTTCATCCTCAAACATTAATTCTCATTCTAAATTGGTATCCGTACTTTAGAACATTTCATTCTCATCTCCAAACTATTACTCTCATTCTAAATTGGTCTCCAAACTTTTGAACCTTCCAATTTCATTCCCAAAGTATTAATATATGCATTATTAATTATCGTTTATGCCCTATCATATTATTACATAATAATATACATCAATGTTTACATGGTAACGAGCCTCTTTTTAAAGATGTTTTTAACAATGGACATGATTAGAATATACCGATAGTTTGGGATGAAATTGGAATGTTTAAAAATTTGGGGGCAATTTAGAATAAAGGTCATAATTCAGAAATGAAATTGGAACATTAAAAGGTTTGGAGGCCAATTTAGAATGAGAGTCATAGTTTGAGAATAAAATTACAATATTCGAAAGTTTAAAGACCAGTTTAAAATTAAGGTTATAATTTGAGAATGGTGCAATTAACTCTTCTTAAAATTATTAAAATAAAATATGTATACATCAAATTATTAAGATGAAATACAAAAATCATGGTTGAAGTAGAGAATATAAATCCACTACATCTATTTATGCCCCACACTATGAAATTAGGTATATGATTAAAGTTTAGAGTTAGGGTTTAGAAAATTAGGGTAGAATGTATTTTTAGGATTTAGAGTTTATGATTTAAAATTTAAAATTTAGGATTGTGGCTTAAAATTTAATTTTTTGTGTGTTAGGGCATAGAAAGTGACATCAAAAAGGGACAGAGGAATTTTGTTCCTTAATAGATTCGACTTAATACAAATCAAATTATAATTGAATTTAAAATTAGTTATTTTGGTGGTGAAAAAAGGCCTTTTATTTATTATTGAGGAGAACATCCAAATTTCCCATTGGATTCTTATTCAAACACAACATTTGGGGAAACTAAAACCATGGTTTAATAGGCAACAATGGGACTCCTTACTTTATGCACACCATCATCCCAAACCAAAGCACCGGACACTATATGGGTAAGAGAAATCTTGGATGCAACCGTAACCACGAACGATTGCTTCTCTCCGACGGACTTGAACATAAGAACATTCGGTTTAACTTCGATGTCGAGTTCGTTCGAGGCGTTAACAACAACGGCTTTATAGGTCGACACCGGCGACCCGACATTGATCACAGTCCTATGAAAATCATGACTGAAGTAGTCTCCTCTACTGGAAGAAGCTAACGTGAATGAAGGGTAGTTTAAATCCCATGCACTTCCATTCGTTGCTTCCGAACAACCGGTTTTATCTCCTGTAACAAGCCGAAGTTGTTTTGTACTATACCCTTGCCCGCACAGAAATTTAACGTAATCGATCTCCCCTGCATCATAGACTAGTCCAGGATCGATGGCTAATGACGGGTTTATGTCACCAGATCCATATGCAAACTCGAGATCGGTATTGGTCGCCGGACTCATCGGCCGTGCTGCGTAAGTAGAGAGAAATTAAGGTATCAAATTTTGTAACAATGTATGAATAGGACAAGTATGGAATTCGTACTTGTTGTCATCAAAGCAGATTTAATAGCAGCAGGAGACCATGTCGGATGAAACGACTTGACATAGGCTGCCACAGCCGTCGCATGCGGACACGACATCGATGTGCCGGAGACTATATTATACGGTACTACTCTCGTATCGCCTTCGATTCCGGTCACGGTTGTAGCCTCTGACCATGCTGCTAAAATGTCCACTCCTGGTGCCACTATATCAGGCTGCAATTTATAATCAAAATTTGAAATTCTGAAAACTGATCAAATGGATTGATTATAAGAGAATTAAGCCATTTATACCTTGAGGATGTCAGATGAAAGAGTATTGGGTCCTCTCGACGAAAACGAAACTACATACGGAGCAAGTTCGTCTGTCTCCTCAGTACTCCTAAGTATCGTTGCGGTCGGTTTCCTACACGGTTAAACGCAACCAAATCAGTGAAATTTCACAGATAAATTATGACATCGAACGTGAAATTGTCGTGAAGTACTCCGTCGTATTGATGTAGTGAAAAACGTCGCTTCCGTCCGTTAATTCGAGAGTAGAAGTAGGCAAGGGGAAAGTGTAGGCGAAATCTTTGAATAAATCGTCTCGAACTATTGCACCAACAGCTCCAGCCAGTAATGGTCCATCCATGAAATATAAGTAATCACAGAGAACAATTTTTCCCTTTACCAAGTTCTCATCCAAGGTGTATGGCATGCAAGTCCTGCATGAATTTTACAATGAGTTTCCATTTTGTTTACTGAATTTTCCAAAGAATCGAAGCAAGTTTTACCAGGATTCGGATCCGTTGTATTTCGGGGCGTCGCCGCCCCATATGAGAGGATAAAATTTCCCTTCAAGATCAAAAGTATTTACTGAACTTCCCTATACAACGAGAAGGTAATTTGATCAGTCTCTGTATTGTTGTAAAATACAATGAAATTTAACAAGCCTCCAATTAATTTACCTTGAAAATTTTACCATTACCCAATTTCACCACAGTTTGAAATCTTCTATCTATGGTACTGGCACCTACTGAGAGAGACCAAGGGGACACGTTTACGACGGAGGCATAATACGGACCCCCGTTACCTGCGGAATTCGATGTTAGTATCCCCTGTTTCATCGAGTGGAAAGCTCCAATGGCGATCGAGTCACTGAAATAATCCACAGCAATGATCCCTCCGACCGATAGGGAGATTATATCAACCCCATCTGCAATGGCATCATCGAATGCCGCAAGAATGTCTTCTTCGTTACATCCATCGTACCAACAGATTTTGTACACGGCAATGCGAGCCGATGGCACACCTCCGTGAGCTGTCCCTGCACGAAAGTTGTATAAGCCTACGTTGCTAACGACGCCACCGGCAGCTATCGATGAAGTGTGACTCCCGTGGCCTTCAGAATCTCTCGGTGACTGGAAATCATCAGATCCATAATCTCCACTAGCTCGGTAGTATCTTGCCCCGATTATTTTACTGTGTATAAGATCAAAGATTTTACTAAGGCTGTATATGTATGATATATGTGTATGTATATATATGTTCAATTATGAATTTACTTGTTGCAAGTGAAATTAGATGATGTTTGGCAAGTGCCCTTCCATTTTTTAGGAGGTGGGCCGAAATTTTTATCGTTGAAACTTTCGGATTCCGGCCAAATCCCTGTATCAAGCACTGCTACGATGATGTCGCTTTCCACGATGGTTCGTCTAGATTGGTTGGAGAAGCCAATGAAGTCCCATGATCTTGTCGTGTGGAGTTCCTTCTTCTGACTTTCGAAAACAGAAACAACCCCTTCCATGTCTGAAACAAACCAAGTTCAATATACATCAGTTCTTTCATACCTTTATCTCAGCATATGTCAGGTACGAATATCAAACACAATGTAGCAGACCAGCCAACTTCTGTGCCTCTTTTTCGGTCAATTTCGCAGCGAAGCCATTGAAACTCCTGTGGTAACTGCGTAGCAGTAACTCTGATCCACCACTGTTAAAATGTGAATGAAATCTTAGTAAATCCGAGTAATTATTATTGCTTAATTATTACAAAATAAAAAAAAATTGTGACAAACCTTCCGACAACTTCTTCCAACATGTTACTATGAAGAGTTACTGCTGAAAATCCACCCTTTGGAAGGTCACCCATGTACACAATATGAACCTGAATTCAACAAATTAATCGTTTTAACAACATTCAACAAAGACATCCGATACGAACCACCACATTTATCCCAATGCTCATATCAGAATATATGTAAATAATTACAGCAAATGCATGCCTTTCGATCATTGGACACGCCATGGCAGCGAATTGCAAGCATGGTGCAAGCAAAGCTGATTAGCTTGAGCCATTGCGATAACGAACTTCGGATGGACATTTGTGAGATTTTGCTGATAGATTGACCAGTGTGTGCAAACATGGGGTTTATATAGGCAGTGAACGTACGAGGAACAGTAGGGATTTTTCTTACATTGTAAGTTTCACGGACAAACAAAAGCCTCCAAAGAAAGCATTTTATTATGTTCTTGTTGCAGAGCTTAGTTGCGTGTGATGTTGAAAGAACAGAACATGAACTTACAGATGGAGACATTGAAAAGAGTTTTAAAAAACTGGTCTGAAGTGAAGTTTCATCTGTTTCTGTTTGGTTCTGGGGAAAGTTTCAATGAGAAAATTACATATTATGGCTTGGAATTTACTAGCTGGCGTGGGAAAAGATGGCTCTTCAAGACATAGTAATGTTGTCTTGGGAATTCAGTTTGTTGATGTTTTGGCAACATTCGAACTTAAAAAATGTCACCAAAATAAATTTAAATATGTAATAAGAATACTGTTAAATTTAGCCATCAACATTTACGTTTTCTGTCAATTTGAACCTTATTTTTTAACCAAATTTAACAATTAAACTTTTAGACTTAAGTGTCAAATAAGTGCTCAAACTATACCTTTTTTTCAGATAGTGTCTAAAGTTTTTTTCGGGCCAAGTAGGTGCCTAACGTTTTTAAAGTTACCCGTTTAGGTGCCCACCATTAACTTATTTTAAAAAAATCCCTATATTTACCAAAATTTAGAAAATAACTCTAAAATCTCTAGACCCCTAAATCCGACCACTATCGTCATTGTTCATTACATTGCTAGCAATAGAATGAAGCTTTCTTCTCTTACCGTAAGACTTGAACGTCGTTCGTCGGTCGATCGACCGCCATTTGCCTTCGATCGTTTTTTTCTTTTTTGAATTCGACTTTATTTTGACGGAAGACATGCCATCCGACGACGGGAGAATGGGAAAAATAATAGTAAGGGTCCGGTGACGGAAGTGGTGGACACGCCGTCAATCGTTGACGTCAGCAACGACCGGAATCGAAATTTGAGACTTAAGAATTTAAAAATTTGGGGACTATTTTGAGGATTTTTTTTAGAATTTTAGGATATTTTTGAAAATAAAACATGCCATGTGTCATGTTTTTATTGGCTAACGGAATTTTTTTAACGTCTGTTAACGGCAAGGCACCTAAATAGAAACTTTAAAAACGTTAGGCACCTATTTGGCCCAAAAAATACTTTAGGCACTTATCTGGAAAAAAATGTATAGTTTGAGCATTTATTTGACACTTAAGCCAACCTTTTACAAAGAATCGAATTCTTATTTTTTAACAGAAATACTACTAAAACACTAAGGGTGCATTTGCTATATTGAGAGATATGCTCAATTATCCTCTTAGAAAGCAACGTTGTATACTGAAAACATATTGTACTGTGCATAATTTTATTAGGTTGGAAGCTGAAAAGGATGAATTGTTTGAATAAGGTGAAAGAGAAAATGAACAAGATCTTGGTGACATGGAAGCAACTTTTTCTGGTTCGAACGAGGAACACGTCACATTTGATATGTCACAAACTGATGAGATGACTCAAGTTAGAAACGAAATTACAACATCATTATAGATTAGTTATAGGCAAAATTGAAAATCCAAAAAATAGTCATTAGGAACACATTTTATATATTCTTATTAAAAATAAAAATTATTTTTATTAAGAATAAAATTTATTTTTTATTGATTTTAAAATTTTTGTCTATTTAATTATAATTATTTATTATATTTTTAACATTTTAATTTTAATTTTTCACCTATAAAACTATTTTTTTAATTTAATTATTTGATAATTACTTGTTCATTTTCATTTTGAAAAACTAGATACCAAACACATTTTTGCTATTTTTATTTTTAATAACATGTTTTCATTTATATTAACCAAACGTGTTTTCCTTTTTTGAAAACTTGAAAATGAAAATGATTTTTGAAAATGAAAATAGAAAATGGAAATAGAAAACATTTTTACGAACCCTAAGGGTCATATTGGTTTTAAAAATATTTTTTATTTTTATTTTTATTTTCATTTTCAAAAAATAATTTTTAGTTTTAGTTTCTAAAAATTAGAAAGCATGCTTGGTTGATAGAGATGAAAAGTTGTTTTCAAAAATAAAAATAGTGAAAATGTGTTTGATATGTAACTTTTCAAAATAAAAATAAAAAAATAATTATTAAATAATTGAAATAAAATATAGTTAAAAATATTATTACAATAATAAATAAATAAAATTGAGTAAATAAACCAAAGTTCAAAAAATGGTATTAGAATGATTCAAACCCGAGTTAAAATAAAATTAAAATTTAAAAACCCTTGTTTTCATATTTTTCCACTTTCCTAAAATATTTTAATGAAAACAATGAAAACATCTTTTTATGTTTTTAAATTTTTACTTATTTTTATTTTCTAAAATTCATTTTTTATTTTTACAACCAAACATATTTTCTTCATCGTTTTCCATTTTCCAAGAAAATAAAAAATAAAAACAGACTTCATTCTCTAGAACCAAACAGACCCTAAATTTCTAATTATGTTGACATGTTAGTTCGTATGATAGTCCATGTGTATTTGACGCTAACTTTTAATTTTTTATATATAATTTAGAAGTTTTTAAATATTTTTATAATTTTCAAATTATTTATTGACGTAGCATATTAGACAAATAGTATCATGTTAGCATGACGTGGACTATCACACAAGTTGCCACATAAAATTCATCAAAATTGTAATGTTTTAGTATGTATTTCTATTAAAAACGATTTAACTCTTTTTTAAAAATTAATAGTCAAAGTATTTTTAATGGGTAAACTACACCATATACCACTAAACTTTAAGTTTAGTATCGAATATAACATTAAACTTTAATTTAGGCTTCAATTATACCACTGAGCCATTAAAATCGATGATGTGGATGGATCTTAACATTGTACATGCGATGACTTGGAGTATTTTAACAGTCATGTGGAATAATTTAAGCCTAAACTAAAATTCAGTGCCAAGATAATATTAATTTTTAATTCAGTGGTATAATCGACACTAAACTTAAAATTCAGTAGTATCTGATGTAGCTTACCCTATATAATTAAAGTAAAATCAAGGCTTAAATGTCAAACTTCCCCTCTAATTGCACCCAAAAATCAAATGAGTCTTCGTTTCCAACTGTGGATCAAGGGAGCTCTTATTTGAACAATAATGACCATATGAATTTTTATTTGAAAAATCACTTAATCGCCATTTTTCAAATAAAAACTCGCTTGATCCATTGAAAGCTTTGATCTACATTAAAAAAATAAACTTTCAATTATTTCAAATATTTTTTATTAAATTTCTTTTCAATAACATTATTAATATTTCAAGTATTGATTTATTAAGCTTCTTTTCAATAGCGAAAACATAAAATTAGGAGACATTAAAATATGCAAACTCAAATAATTTATTATTCCATGACCCTAACATAATCCTCAATTACATGAAAACAATTTCATGTTCATTATATTATTGATAAAAACATATAAAACATAAAATAACTTCGTTAACGATCATGTGATTTGTTGATAAAGTGTTTATAGACTCTTAATTTCGATATTCTTCGAAGTTTTCATTGCAATATCGAAGCATAATCGACAATAGGGCTCTTCACTTTATGGACACCATCATCCCAAATTAAAGAACCAGAGATGATAGAGTTCCCGAGTTCGGCTGCGACGGTCACGACAAAGGATTGTGTTTGGCCGGTGTATTCGAAAGAAAGCACACTGTTGGGTGAGGGTCCCACTATGTGGAAAATCCTCACCGGTTACACCCCATTTTTAAAGGGGTTGGTGCTGCCACATTTGTTTGTTTTTGACTTTTTTAAGCCTTTAATTATGGTTTGTATTATAATATAGAGAGGTGGGCAGCTTCGGATTGTAGGAGAGATTGTAGAAGTTTGTTCGAGAGAAAACAGAGGAGAGAAAAACCATATTTTCAGCTTTACACAGCAGTGATCAACTCTTCGATCGGAGGTCCATCCGTGGTTCGATTGAGCTGATTTTTGGACAGCAGCTAGGCGACTTGGTGATCCTGACTTTGTACGGTCGGATGTTTCATCTGTGACCCGTAGCGTCGGAAATCCCCATTTTACAGCAGCTGCGTTTTTTGGTGATGTTCTCTCATTTTACTCTCTTTTGTTAAAGACTACTTGTTATTAACCTTGTTGGAGCTGAATGCTTGTTGTAGGTTGGATATTGTAGTCTTGTAGTTGAACATTTGATTATAGTGGAGCTTTTGATCGGACTCTAAAGTCCTGTGGTTTTTACCCTTGATTTAGAGGGGTTTTTCCACGTAAAAATATTGTTGTCTCGATTTACTTGTGTTGTGGTTGTATTGTTGATTTGTGGTTGATTAGTGTTGCTAGAGAACATATTTGTGATATTGTGCTTGCCATGATTATTGTCTTGAGTTATAGGGAGAGAAAGAACATCAGTTGAGCTTCCGCTTAATTTCGGTTGTTCGGTTTCTTCCCCAACAAACTGCATCAGAGCTTGGTTATTGTGTCAGATAATTATGGAGATTAATACGAGCAAGATGATTATGTTGAATGACACGAATTATCAAATTTAGCGGAATAAAATGAAAGACTTGTTGTTTGTAAAGGCTTTGCATCTTCCAGTCTTTGCTACTCAAAAACCCGATTCAAAAAGTGATGAAGAATGAGAATTTGAGCATCAACAGATGTGTGGCTATATTCGACAATTAGTTTAAGAAAATGTTTACAACCACATTGATCAGGAGACACATGCTCGCACATTGTGGGAGAAGCTTGAAAGCTTGTATGCTTCAAGGTCGGGCAATAACAAATTATTTTTGCTAAAGAAAATGATGGCATTGAAATACAGAGAAGGAACGTCTACAGCTGACCATGTTAGTGAGTTTCAAAGTGTGATGAATCAGTTGCTTGGTATGGGTGTCAAATTTGATGATGAGATTTTAGGGCTTTGGTTGCTTGCTACTCTACCAGACTCTTAGGAGACTTTTCGGGTCTCACTCATTAATTCTGATCCACAGGGTATTATTACGTTGGATTTGGCTAAGAGTGGTGTGTTGAATGAAGAGGTTAGAAGAAGATCTCAGGGTTCTACATCACAGCCCGAGGTGTTGGTTACCGATAACAGAGAGAGAAATAGAGAAAAAGATGGCAAGGGTAGAGATAAAAGTCGAAGCAAGTCAAGATCGAGATATAAGAATCTTGAGTGTCATCATTATGGTAAGAAAGGTCATATCAAGAAAAATTGCTACAAGTGGAAGACAGAGAACAAAGGCGGTGGTGAAAAAAATGATCGAAATGATGATAAAAAATCTGAGCGTGTTACTACTGCTACTCGTGAAGATCTATTGGTCATTTGTTTTGAGAATTTAGTCAACCTAGCATGCGATGAGACTAGTTGGGTGATTGATACTGGTGCTTCAATTCACGTCACGACGAGGAGGGATTTCTTCACATCTTATACTCTTGGTGATTTTAGAGTATTGAAGATGGGTAATGACGGTTTGGTTCCAATTATTGACATGAGAGATGTTAGCTTGGTGAGCAATAATGGAACAAAGTTAACTCTCAAGGATGTCAAACATGCACTGGATATTCATTTGAATTTGATTTCTGCAGGAAAGCTTGATGATGAGGGATTTTGTAAAACCTTCAGTGAGGGTAGTGGAAACTGACTAAAGGCTCATTAGTTGTGGCTCGAGGAAAGAAGAGCTCAAATTTGTACTTGATGCAGGCTTTGACTTCTAGAGACACTGTGAACGTGACAGTAAATGACTCAACTGAGTCATGGCATCAATGGCTTAGTCACATGAGTGAGAATGGGCTTAATTGTTTAGCCAAGAAGAATAAACTTTCGGGTTTGAAGAATGCCACATTGAATAATTGTGCTCATTGTCTAGTAGGGAAGCAGAGAAGAGTTTCTTTTAGAAGTCATCCTCCCCATAGAAGATCATAGTTACTAGAGTTGGTCCATTCAGATGTTTGTGGTCTGATAAAGGTAAGGTTACATGGTGGTGCACTTTATTTTTTGACTTTCATTGATGAATGTTCAAGAAAGCTGTGGGTCTACACTTTGAAGTCTAAAGACCAATTTTTTGAGGCATTTAAACAGTTTCAAGCATCAGTTGAAAGAGAAACAGGGAAGAAGGTAAAGTGCATTCGTACTGATAATGGTGGCGAGTACACAGGGCCATTTCATGAGTATTGTCTGCGACAGGGAATCAGACATCAGAGAACACCACCGAAGACTCCACAGTTAAATGGGTTAGCTGAAAAAATAAACTGAACATTGATTGAGAGAGTCAGATGTTTACTGTCAGATGCAAAGTTGTCGAGATCGTTTTGGGCTGAAGCCTTGAATACAGTGGCACATGTGATTAATCTATCTCCTAGTGTTCCTTTGAGAGGTGATGTACCGGATAGAGTTTGGTTTGGTAAAGACGTGTCATATGATCACCTGCGTGTATTCGGTTGTAAAGCATTTGTTCATGTTCCAAAAGATGAAAGATCCAAGTTGGATGTTAAGACTCGTCAATGCATCTTTATTGGTTATGGTCTAAATGGTGAGTTTGGTTACAGACTCTACGATCTAATTCAGAAGAAGCTCGTGAGAAGCCGAGATGTTGTCTTCATTGAGGATCAGACCATTGATGATATTGATAAGACAGAGAAAGATGATTCACAAGATAATGGTGACTTGACCGATGTGAATCCAGATCCCCTAGATTATTCACCAAATCCTATTCAGGATGATGTACACGGTGATGTTAATGATGACCAGTAGGACATAGGTGACTTTGATGCTCCCATAGATGATGTTGTGAATGATCAACAACAAGCACCTATAGCTCCACCAGCAGTTTCACTTCGAAGATCTTCTAAAGAACGACGATCTTCTGTCAGGTATTCTTCTGATGAATATGTTCTTTTGACTGACGGAGGAGAACATGAATGTTATGAAGAGGCTATGGAGAGTGAATGCAAAGATCAGTGGGTTGAAGCAATGAAAGATGAACTCCAATCCTTGCATGATAACCATACCTTTGAGTTGGTGAAACTACCTAAGGGCAAGAGAAGTTTGAAGAATCGGTGGGTTTACAGGTTGAAGCAAGAAGAAAAGTCTTCATCTCCACGATACAAAGCTAGATTGGTCGTCAAGGGTTATACTCAGAAAAAGGGGATTAATTTTGAAGAAATATTTTCTCCAGTTGTGAAGATGTCCTCTATTAGAACTATATTGAGTTTGGCAGCCTGTTATGACTTAGAGGTTGAACAAATAGACGTGAAAACTATTTTTCTTCATGGTGATTTGGCAGAAGAGCTTTATATGGAGCAGCCAGAGGGATTTGTTGCACAAGGAAAATATGACTACGTGTGCAGGTTGAAGAAGAGCTTGTATGGTTTGAAGCAAGCTCCTAGGCAATGGTACAAGAAGTTTGAGTCTGTTATGGGGGAGCAAGGCTACAAGAAGACTACTTCTGATCATTGTGTTTTTGTTAAGAGATTCTCTGGTGATGATTTTATTATCCTTTTACTCTATGTTGATAATATGCTTATTGTTGGTCGTAATGCTTCCAGAATTGACAAGTTGAAGCAAGAGTTGAGTAAATCCTTTGCGATGAAGGATTTGGGGCCAGCAAAGTAAATTCTTGACATAAGGTTGACACGTGATAGAAAGGCCAAGAAATTATGGTTATCACAAGAGAGGTACATTGAGAAATTACTTCAGAGGTTTAGTATGGACAAAGCTAAAGCGGTGAATACTCCTTTTGCTACTCACTTCAGATTGAGTGTCAAGCATAGTCATTCCACAGAAAATGAGAAGGAAGAGGTACAGAAAGTTCCTTACTCTTCAGCCATGGGCAGTTTGATGTATGCAATGGTTTGCACGAGACCAGACTTGGCTTATGTTGTTGGTACAATTAGTCAGTTTCTTTCTAATCCAGGCAGAGAGCATTGGAATGCAGTGAAGTGGATCATGAGATAACTTTGTGGCAGTTCCAACTTGAAACTTTGTTTCGACAATGAGAAACATGTTCTTGTTGGATATACAGATTCAGACATGGCCGGGGACATTGACTTGAGGGGATCTACTTCAGGTTTCGTTGAAGCAACCGAAGCGTGCAAGGAGATACTTTGGATGAAGAAATTTGTGCATAAACTTGGTTTTACTCAAGAGAGGTATGTCTTGTATTGTGATAGCCAGAGCGTGATTCATCTTGGTAAGAACTCAACTTTTCATGCTAGATCTAAGCATATTGATGTGAGGTACCATTGGATACGAGATGTTCTTGAAGCTAAATTGTTAGAGGTTGAGAAGATTCATACTGATGATAATGGTGCTGATATGTTGACTAAAGCCTTACCAAGATGGAAGTTTGAAGCATACTGCTTGATGGCCGGCATGAAGACATTCCCCACATAGTGGGAGGGGGAGATTTGTTGGGTGAGGGTCCCACTATGTGGAGAATCCTCACCGGTTACTCTCCATTTTCAAAGGGGTTGGTGCTGCCATATTTGCTTGTTTTTGACTTTTTTAAGCCTTTAATTATGGTTTGTATTATAATATAGAGAGGTGGGCAGCTTTGGATTGTATGAGAGATTGTAGAAGCTTGTTCTAGACAAAACAGATGAGAGAAAAACCATATTTTTAACTTTACACAGCAGTGATCAACTCTTCGATCGGAGGTCCATCTGTGGTTCGATTGAGCTGATTTTTGGACAGCGGCTAGGCGACTTGGTGATCTTGACTTTGTAAGGTCGGATTTTTCATCCGTGACCCGTAGCGTCGGAAATCCCCATTTTACAGCAGATGCATTTTTTTGGTGATGTTCTCTCATTTTACTCTCTTTTGTTAAAGGCTACTTGTTATTAGCCTTGTTGGAGTTGAATGCTTGTTGTAGGTTGGATATTGGATTCTTGTAGTTGAACATTTGATTATAGTGGAGCTTTTGATCGGACTCTAAAGTCCCGTGGTTTTTACCCTTGATTTAGAGGGGGTTTTCCATGTAAAAATATTGTTGTCTCGATTTACTTGTGTTGTGGTTGCATTGTTGATTTGTGGTTGATTAGTGTTGCTAGAGAACATATTTGTGATATTGTGCTTGCCATAATTATTGACTTGAGTTATAGGGAGAGAAAGAACATCGGTTGAGCTTCCGCTTAATTTCGGTTGTTCAATTTCTTCCCCAACACACACTTGGTTTAACTTGGATTATGAGCCCCGGAGGAGCATTAATGACTGCAATGTAAGTTGACACTCCCTGGCCAACATTGGTCGCTATCCGATGAAAGACTCGAGTGATCGATTTATCGGGAGTTGAAGATAATGCGAACGAAGGGTAATTCAGATCCCACACTGTTCCGTTCGTGTCATAGGAACAACTGCTGCTATTTCCGGTTATAAGCTGAATGTTTGTAACGGTATAACCTTGTCCACACAGGAATTTAACATAATCGATCTCCCCTGCATCGTACACCAATCCGGGATCAATGGCTTGTAAAGGGTTAATGTGACTGCCCCGTACGCAAACTCGGCATCAATGCTATTATTCGAAGTCATCGGCATAGATGCAAAAGGCAGAAGAAATATCAGATTTCAGAACTCAAAATCTTGAATTTCGCATGAAACTAGTAGGCTTACCTGTTGTCATTAGAGCAGATCTAATTGCAGCAGGGGATCATGTGGGATGGAACGACTTAACGTATGCGGCAGCCCCGGTCGCATGCGGACAAGACATGGATGTGCCCGAAATAATGTTGTACTTAGTAGTATGTGTATCACCTTCTGAATCTGACACGAAGACTGCTTCAGACCATGCCGCCAAGATATCGACCCCAGGTGCCGTAAGATCAGGCTGGAATTGAATCGAGAACGTTAGAACTTCGGAAAAAATAACCGGAGCTCGAAATTGGTGAATATTATTTCATTATCACCTTGAGAATATCTGTTGTAATAGGGTTAGGCCCTCTAGATGAAAATGAAACAACAAATGGGGTAAATTGATTATTATATTGGGTGGTCCTGAATATTGTTGCAGTTGGGTTCCTAATACGAAAAATAAAAGTAAATCGCAAATTCCAACAAAGTATAGGGACCAAAACTATAATTAAACCAATATCAGAGAAAGAACTAGGAAAATACTCTGTTGTACTCAAATAGTTGAGTATCATTCGTCCATCATTCATATTCACGGTGGAAAGAGGCAGAGGGTAACTGAATTGATAATCCTTGTATTCTGTTTCTTGAAACACGGCTCCGGCAGCTCCGGCTTGCATTACACCTCCAGGATCAGTGAAGTACTCGCAAAAAACGATCTTTCCTTTCACTAATGTTGAGTTCAATGACCCTGGATAGCAAAACCTGTAACAAAATTTCGTTAAATCAAGATACCATTTACATATATTGATCTCGTACCGTAAGATCGGCATTTTGCAATCTCAGTACTACCTAGAATAGTACGAAGCAGAAGGGCCTATGGTTGCATTCGTAGCGTCTCCGCCGTAGATGAACGGATACATTTTTCCCTCGAGATCGAATATGTTTATAGTGGCTCCCTATAAGTAGAAAATTAAGGTATAAGTTGGCATGAGTGTAGAAGAAATGAATGAATTGTGAATATCCCTTCAAGTACCTCGTAAATTTGCCCGTTACCGAGTTTCACCTTCGCAACGAACTTTCGATCTATGTAACTAGCTGCCACGGACAGAGACCAAGGTGAAAGATTCGTAACTGATGCAAGGGCAGGGCCACCATTACCGGCAGAGTTTGATGTGAGGATCCCGTTCTTCATCGCATGGAAAGCGCCGATAGCAATGGGGTCTTCAAAATAATCCATCGGTATAAAACTTCCAACCGAAAGAGAGATTATGTCGACGCCATCGGCAATTGCATCGTCGAATGCTGCAAGAATGTCTTGGTCAGAGCAACCTTCAGACCAGCATATCTTGTAAACTGCAATACGTGCCAACGGAACCCCTCCGCGAGCCGTCCCTCTGGCGATGCCGTATAAGCTTGCATGGCTAACTAAGCCACCTGCAGCTATTGAAGAAGTGTGAGTCCCGTGACCCTCTGCATCCCTTGGAGATATAAAATCTTCCGGACCGTTTTCTCCGTCGGTCAAGTAGTATCTAGCTCCAATTATTTTTCTGAAAGTGATTCAAACATTGTTTAGACCAATGTTTCAGGATTTAATGAAAATTTTCATAATGTTAAGGATTCTGGTCGGTTATGTTTTACTTATTGCAAGTGAAATTGGCAAGGTTTTGGCAGCTGCCCTTCCATCTGTACAGGATCGGACCAAATCCGGTGTCGTTAAAACTTTCGGATTCGGGCCAAATGCTGGTAGCATTCCGACAATGATTTCACTCTCAAAGCCTGATCTTTTCATTTTTTTTGTTGTATCCCATGAATTCCCATGACCTTGATGTGTGGAGCTGCTTCTTTTGGCTAAGGAACACTGATACAACCCCTTCCTTACCTGAATTTCAGAGGGATTAAATCTCAAATTTCTGTATTGTAGAGGGACTAAAACCAAAATTAGGCCCATAAAAATAATGATTAAAATCTCTTAACCTTTCATTTTATGTGCTTCATCAGCGGTTAACTTAGCTGCAAATCCATTGAAGCTCCTACTGTAGCTGTAGACTAAAACATCCGATGCAGAACTGTGGAAAGCAATTCATAAAGTAAAGTTAAAATGATTAGTATCCGGACAGCATAACGCGAAAGATTAATTATTGGACTCGTCATTCTAATCTAATTCTCTAATTATTAAACCCTGAATCTTAACTTATATACCTTAAATTTTAACTTTGAACTATAAATTTAAAACACTAAACTCTCAACCCTAAAATGAGTTTGCTTGTATAAACTAAAATTTACATTGGTAGTGCATCAGATATTTTTCATATAAATGAAGAGAAAGTATTTCATGCACCGACGGTGGAAAAAAAATTGTAAGCGAGTCCAGTTTTGAGTTTAGATGTTTAATTTAGGATTTAGAGGATATCATTAGAATTGATTATAGAATTTAAATTTGTTTTATAAAATAAAATTAAGCATGCGGTATTTTTACCACAGTAAGTGCATGAAATAATAACGAATTCTAGAATAGTGAAATAATATTGGTAAAACTATGGTTTTGGTCCTTTACTATGTTCAAATTTGAGATTTAGTTTTAGACTTTGATTTAAATTTATTTAAGAAAAGTAATTCCCGTTAATATTTTAACGAAAATATTTAAGGTAATAACTATTTGAACTAGCTAATGATAAATTAAAATATAGAGGTAAAGAAAATAAAACCGAAGGGCCAAACCCATAATTTGACCGATAATAATTGACCAACCTGGGAACAACATCTTGAAGCATGGCGATGTGAAGCTTGAAATGGAGACATCACCCTTCGGAAGATCTCCCATGTAAACCTGTTCCAATTCAATAACAATCAGACATGTTAGAACTAAATCTAGTTTCGGAATCATCAAAAATCAGCTCGGATTTCTTCATCTATTTGCCTGTCTCGAGTTCGGATCGGACGTTGCTCCATGGCAGCAGACGAGGAAGCTAATTCCGAGACAGATAAGCGTTAGCCATGCCGAAGAACCTGCCCGGACCTCCATGGATGAGTTTGAGAGCTCGAGTTAGTAATAATCAACGCTTTGAAAGGGGATTTATATAGTAATTATGGATTAATTACTGAAGTAAGCATTGTTAAGCTCGCCAATGGAGGATTGGTATTTTCATGGCCGGCTTAGAAGTTTATGGAACATCTATTTTCTACCTACAGTGTTGATTACAAAAAGTTTCGATTTGTCGCATGTAATCCGGCTTAACAACTTCATTGAAGCCTTTGGAAGTTTATTTCGCGCACAAAACATGGGTCAAATTGTAATATATGTGATCACACAATAAAAAAAGACATCAAGATTTACGTGGAAAACTCTTTCGAAAAAACCACAAGAGGATAAGAAGTTCACTAATATAGAAAAACAAGAATACAAGAGGATTATGGCTTAGTATAATTTGTGAGTTATTCGACTATATACTAAACCCTAACTCAAATTATCTATTTATAGACATAGATACTTGATTACAAAGAAAATATACTCAAACTGAATTTTCTTTGGCCCGCTTCCTTCACGCCCATAACAGATTCTTAGTTTTTTTTTTAATTTTATTTTTCATCAAGTTGATCGCACCACAATTTTTTTGAGCAGGATTAAAACGGAATTCATGTCACAATTTTTAACGTTATTGAACAATTCTTGTGTCACCTCGAGTATTTGTCATAGGGATAGCTTTGGACTTGGTTGACACTGTTGTTGTTATAACATACGATAGAATGTGAATTTAGTTCGAGTGTGTTTAAGCGAACAAAATCCGTCATGAAAATCTGAGTAGTTTAGACATTTGAGAAACAACCTCAGCTCAGATTCATTTTATTTTCAATCTCACTTACATGAATGCATTTGCATCTTATTACAATTGATTATCATGTAAGGTTGAAGCCTATAACATCAAAGACAGCAAATGAACAAAAAGACAATTAAAATTTATTATCTGATTCCCATGGCCTTAATTCATTCGAATAAGGAAGCATAAGCAACAATAGGGCTCCTCACTTGATGAACTCCATCATCCCAAATCAAAGCACTGGAGATCATAGAGTTCCCGACTTCGGCTCCCAAGTTCACCGCAAAGGACAGCTTTTGGCCAAGAGAATTGAAAGAAAGTACACTTGGTTGAACCTGGATTACGAGCCCCGACGGAGCCTAAACGACTGCCTTGTAAGTCGACACTGCCGAGCCAACGTTTGTCACTGTCCGGTGGAAGACTCGAGTGACCGAATTCCCGGGAGTTGTGGATAACGCAAACGAAGGGTAGTTTAGATCCCACACCATTCCGTTATTTTCTTCGGAACAAATGCTGTTACTTCCGTTTACGAGCGAAAGTTGTTTAGGGGTATATCCTTGTCCACGCAAGAAATTAACAAAATAATTTCCCCGGCATCGTATATCAAACCGGGTCGAGCAGCTCTTGCAGGGTTTATATGGCCTGCACCGTATGCGAACCCGGCTTCGAGATGTTCTCGGAACTCATTGGGAGAGCTATGAAAAAAAGTGGGAATTTAGATGGATTCGGATAAATCAACTCCTGATGCTCCAAGGAAAATACTACTACTAGATTATCACCTGTTGTCATTAGAGCAGATTTAATGGCACCAGGGGACCATGTTGGATGAAAAGATTTAACAAAAGCGGCTGCACCATTTGCATGTGGACAATACATGGATGTGCCTGAAATAATGTTGTATGGAACAATTCTCGTATAATCTTCGGCATCCGTCAAAGGAACGGCTTCCGACCACACTGCTAAAATGTCAACTCCAGATGTTGTTAGATCAGGCTGCATTGCGAAAACAGGATTAGTACCAAGAATTGGCGTGTGTAAGTGAGTCATTTAATTTACCTTGAGGATGTCTGCTGTGATAGGGTTAGGCCCTCTCGATGAAAACGAAACAACGAACAGGGCAAACTGATTATCTTCTAGCTGAGTCTTGAGTATCGTTGCAGTCGGATTTCTGTTCCAAACATGACGATTATAATGTTTAACCATACTAAATTAAGTTTCTATGGAACAATGTTATGTTTGGTAATAAAGTTAGTGTAAATACTCTGTCGTGTTCACGTAGTATTAGACATGTCTTCCATCATCGAGGTTCAAGTTCGAAAGAGGTCAACCATAAGGGAAAACATAATCTTTGCGATAGCCGCTCTGGTACACTGCACCAACAGCACCAGTTTGGACCGGACCCTCACCGTTGCTGTCATAGTCGCAGAAAACGATTTTGCCTTCCACTAAGGTTGTAACCTCCTAAATTTGACATAATTTCTTAAGTAGAATCTTGAAAGTTAAGTTTGAAAAACGTGTCCCTCAAGAAAGGTTATTAGATTTGATAAATCAAATCTCAATTTAATTGTAATAATTGAAACCACAAAATTATATCATTTAAGTAAAACGTAGTCGTTTAACAAAATTCCAAAAGCTATTATAAAATTCGAAAGAAAATTTAAATAATGCATGTCAAACCAATAAGTCTCAAAATAATAATAGAATAATTCAAATGTCCGAATAATCATACTGTAAAATAGGATAAAGTTTGATGATATGAAAATCCTCCAAGTACCGTATGCCTAAGCATGAGTATCTGAAAAAGGAACTAAGGGGGGAGTAAGCTATAAAGCTCAGTGTGTCTCTAAAGTGCAGATAAAAACACATAACAGATATCCGAACAACATAGTTCAACAATCATCTCAATATACATATGCATACAATCTGAGACATAAAATGTAATGTCATGCACCCATCTCCATACACCGTCTGAAGAGTAAGGTTCCCCAGAACCACTCTAACTACATCGTCACCATCCGAAGTGGAACGACCCGAAGGTGGAACCACTGATCCGAAACGAAATTCAGCCTGAAGGGTGAAGCCGCTGAACTTCCCCGTATAATTTCCCAACCCAAATGATATGACATGTTTCGATTTATATTTTTTGAATCCGAGAGTATATCCGATCTATCAATTTAATCCGAGTGCATATGATATACGTCCGATATTATTTTAGTCTGATTCTGATATCTGATGTGTGTCATGCCATCATACAAAACATACCATAAATCACATATCATTCATTCAGTCACATATACAACATGCATGCATAACATAGAGCACATAAATGATATAGCACAAGAAGAGACACGCCTTAAGCGGTCAATAGCTCTACCATCGAAAAGGACGAGTGCCAAGCTCGAGTTCAACCCCAAGCATAACCGAATTAGAAACTACAAGAATCCTAAATTTATAACTCTTACTAAAACTAAGCCACCAACTAACAGCATAACACTAATCTGAAAGCATACCCACATAAAGACCTCGAAGAATGTGTATGATCGATCTGAACAACTGAAGATAACCCAACGGTCTCCAAAACGTAATCACCTGAACATAGGATTATTTCGAATTAAATTACATTATACACAACTTAATAAATACTAAGTACAAAATAATTATAAATAGCAAAACTGAGCTTCAGGTTCGAATTTAACAAAACAGACAGAACAACTGAAGATAACCCAACGGTCTCCAAAACGTAATCACCTGAACATAGGAATATTTCGAATTAAATTCCATTATACACAACTTAATAAATACTAAGTACAAAATAATTATAAATAGCAAAACTGAGCTTCAGGTTCGAATTTAACAAAACAGACAGCGGGTTCAGACTCAGAACGTCGAAAAAGGTTAGGAGGAAGATCGTCCAAAAAAATCAACTTCGAGTCAAAAGTCAAAGTCAACTATGATCAAAGTCAAAATCAACTCTGACAAAAAGTCAAAGTCAACATTGACTTGTTGGTCAAAGGTCAACCAGTCAAAGTTAATAAGTATGGTGGATCAACTGGTCAAACGGTAAACGGGTCGGGCTGATCAAACGGATCAAATTTGGTCAAATAGTCCAAGGTCAAAACTGATTCGGTTTAGGTCAACACCAATGATTCAGTTCTCTACACTGGTCTGGTTCAAGGCTTAGTCTGGTTTAAGGTTCTGTTCTGTTCACAAGGTCTCGTAGATCCAGTCAACACATTTCTCACGGGTTTGGGCCATAATACACACACAACCCATTTGTCTCATTTCTGATCAGGCTAAACACCTTAAGCTTCACTCAACATGCCCCACGATTGGGCTCACCCAAATACACACATTTAAAGCCCAAAATCCTTACCCTTTTCCTGAATCTGAAATAAAGGTTTCACAACCCAAGATGACGACAGCCGACAAACGAGCGATGGCGGCTGCAACAAACAACAGCAACAATTCTGGTGACCACAATGGTCACTTTCGGCAAGAACCAAAAATGAATTACAAAATTAAGATATAACCAAAGACCCATAATCACTACAACCAACATCCAAACACATCTAACGTAAGCTGGTACAAAGAACAAAACAACTTCCTCTTTCTTTCTTGTTCGAAATCGAGATTCAAGCAATAATCTGGGGATTTTAACCTGACAAACCCATTGGCTTTTGAGACAAGCATTGGTGGAAATGGATCCGTTTCTTCCGTAAAAAAAGAGTTTTAAGCCGTCGATCTCGTTCTCGTCGTATACGTAGATCTTGAGAGAGAGATGGGACCCGTACCCTCACTCTGGCCACAAGAGCCGTCCGACGCTGTCAGTTTTGGCGACGTAGAGGTTGACGCTCGGGGACGAACGATCGTAATCGAGGTAGCAGTTAGAGGGAGAGAAAGATTGGTCGAAGAGACGGGTAAGGAAGAAGGTGGTGGTTCCGAGGAAGAGAGCGTAGATCTGATGAGCGCGGGTGTAGAATGGGGAGGCGAGGGCATGCGCTTGGAAGACTCGGGGTTGATGGCTGCCCAAATCTTAATTGCCAGATGAAGAGTCTGTAATATTACATAAAAATAGGGTTTAAAACCTAAAGTTTGGGTAAAACGCCAAGGAATGGTCCCCACTTTAACCTGATTTACAGAATGGTCATTGAAGTTCTGGTTTTAACAATTTGGCCACCCAAAAATAATTTATTATATAATTAGCCCCAAATTAAATTAGGGTTTTTGAACCAAAAATTCCCAAATGTTTGGGTAAAACGCCAAGGAATGGTCCCCACTTTAACCTGATTTACAGAATGGTCATTGAAGTTCTGGTTTTAACAATTTGGCCACCCAAAAATAATTTATTATATAATTAGCCCCAAATTAAATTAGGGTTTTTGAACCAAAAATTCCCAAATGTTAGGGTTTCGAATCTAGGGATTTCAAAAATTAAAATTTTAATTTAGGGGAAAATTTCGGGGTGTTACAAAGGTTTTGTTCAATGTTTCCGGTTCGCAGTACCTGAATTCCTATGGCATTAGAAACAGATTCAGAGTTAAATTTGTAGTATAAAATTTTGAAATTAGTGTCGAATAATCTGCCATGAAGTACAAATGGACATACCTCGAATCCTCAGATGTATAACCTTGTGAGGTGTTTGTATCAGCTGCACCAGCGATGAAAGGGTACATTTTTCCCTTGAGGTCGAATGTGTTTATAGAGATTCCCTAGGAAAATGAAGGGCGCAAGCGTTGTTCGAATGTGCATCGGATACGAGTGTTGGACACAGAGATTTCAAGAAAAATTCGAACAGAAATGGTCCGGCTTACCTCATAGATCACGCCATTGCCGAGCTTGACCTTTGTGACAAACTTTCTATCAATGGTACTATAAGTGACTGATAAAGACCAAGGTGAAAAGTTTGTAATCGATGCGAGACCTGGACCGCTATTGCCAGTAGAATTTGATGTCAATATGCCGTTTTTCATTGAATGGAAAGCTCTGATACGATAGCAATCGGATCATCAAAATAATCAAATGAGAAAATACTCCCTATGGAAAGCGAGATTATGTTGACACCATCAGCTATTGCATCGTCGAATGTCGCGAGAATGTCTACATCAGAGCAACCATCGGACCAACAAATCTTGTAAACTGCAATGCGTGCCGACGACACCCCGCTACGAGCCGTCCCTTTGGCTAGACCATATAAACTTGCCTTGCTCACCAAGCCACCAGCAACTGTTGATGAAGTGTGAGTCTCGTGACCTTCAGAGTCTCTCGGGAACCGAAAATCATAATTCGGATCGTAATCACCATCGGCTCTATAATATTTTGCTCCTGAAAAGATATTCAAACATCGTTAATGAAATTTCTCCATTGAATTAAGGCTCTGGATGGATGTGTTTTACTTGCTGCAAGTGAAATTGGCCGAGCTTTGGCAGGTGCATTTCCATTTCGTTGGAACCGGACCAAATCCCAATGTCAAGCATTCCAACAATGATATCACTCTCAATGACTGATCTTAAAACTTGGGTAAACTACACGGGAGACCACTGACCTTTGGGGTGATTAAGGTATTTGAGAGAAAAATCAAAGCATTGCACAAATGCAGTTTGGGGGGAATCGAACCCACAATCCCTTGGGTGTAAAGGAAAGCCTTTGCCACTTGGCTAAGCACATATTTATGACATGAAACACAAAATTTAATATATGAGTTATATGATTGTTAATGCCATGAAAAAACAATTAAATGTGATTTTAGGGGATTCGAACATGACACTTATGATGCATAAAAACATCTAACCCAAAATTTTATAAACCCTAAACCTAAAAAATTATGAACCCTAAACCCTAAAAATTTTATAAACCCTAAAAACTATAGTTAGTGCATGATTTAAAAAAATCTCTAAACTCTAAACCCTCAGAAATATAGTTAGTACACGATTTAAAAAATTATAAACCCTGAAAATTTTATAAACCATAAACCCTAAAAATTATTAATTAAGTTAAAAATCATAAATCGTGCACTAACTATAATTTTTAGGGTTTAGGATTTAGGGTTCATAAAATTTTTATGGTTTAGGGTTTATAAATTTTTAAATCATGCACCAACTATAATTTTTAAGGTTTTATGATTTAGGGTATAGAGATTTTTTAAATCATGCACTAACTATAATTTTTAGGGTATATGGTTTAGGTCTATCAAAAAGTTAAATCATGCGCTAACTATAATTTTAGGGTTTAGAGTTTATATATTTTTAGGGTTTAGGAGTTTAGGATTTATAATTTTTTTAGGTTTTAGGGTTTATGGTTTATAAATTTTTAGGGTTTATGTACTAACTATAATTTTTAGGGTTTAGAGTTTAGAGATTTTTTAAATCATGCATTAACTATAATTTTTAGGGTTTAGAGTTTACATATTTTTAGGGTTTAGGGTTTATAAAATTTTTAGGTTCCAGAGTGTATAGTTTTTAGGATTTAGGGTTTATAAATTTTTTATGGTTTATGTTTTATAAAATTTTTAGGGTTTAGGGTTTATAAATTTGATAGGGTTTATGGTTTATAAATTTTTAGGGTTTGATGTTTTTATGCATCATAAGTGTGTCATGTTCGAATCCCCTAAAATCACATTTAATTCTTTTTTCATGACATTAACAATCATATAACTCATATATTAAATTTTGTGTTTTATGTCATAAATATGTGCTTAGCCCAATGGTAGAGGTTTTCCCCTTATAGCCAAGGGATTGTCGGTACAAATCCCCACAACTACATTTGTGCAATGCTTTTATTTTTTCTCTCCAATAAGGTGGTAACGTGTGTCACCACCTAATTGAATAATTAATTTATTTTATTAAATTGAAACTATGACTAAATTGATTATATGTAAAAATTGCGGGGACTAAATATGTAATTATACAAGTTGAGTGGGGATATTCTTCGTTAGGTTTTAATGGCTGGTGGCCATATTGGAACCATATCCATAGTTGAGTGGTCATTTTGACAAAATTAAAAGATCGGTGGTCATTTCGACACCAACCCCAAAGATCGGTGGTCTCCCGTGTAGTTTACCCTTAAAACTTTTGGGTAAAGTTTGGTCACTGAATTTTAGTAAATTATTTAATTTGGTAATCAAACTTTCAATGCGTCAAAATGGGCATTAAACTTTCAATTTTGCTTCAAATTGGTCACTTTGTCGTTAGAGGCAGTTAAAAAAGTAATGTGGCAGTTAATTAAATTTGTATAATAACACATTTAGTCCTCCAAATTTACACATTCAAACAGTTTAGTCATAATTAAAAAATTAATAAATTTAATCTCATTATTTACACATTAATTAAATTTGGTTATATTTTTTATTAAAAATGATTTAATATTTCTATTAAAAATGAAAAATGATTTATTTCCCCAAAATTACCAACATAACAATAAAAATTAATATCCCATTCCCCTGTAGCACCCTCATCATCATTGAATAAACAACTCTGCCTCTTTTGTTCTAACCTTGAAGGATCAAGAGTTCAATCACACCCGGAAGCTATGTATTCAAGGACTTCTAACCGGTCTACTAGGGTTCCAAACCTTCCCCTTAGCTCTAGAAAGACGTCAAAAGTCCCGATGATGATTTAGGAATGAAGTGAGTCTGCTTGCCTGTCTAGTCGGAGATAGCCTTTTCAAAGTCAGGAGTGGCGGGATGCTAAAGAGAATGCTGCTGCTGCTGCTGCTTCTGAGTTCGCATGTGCCTCTTCCAGTTCTGTTCAAACTCTAATCCATTTGATGTCCCCCACCCTTACCCTCCTCCTTCCTCTGTTATTTATATTTTAAATCGCATGAACAAGTGCCATAATAAATACCCA